>OX940967.1:918460-1518460 GCA_954870475.1 Euphrasia confusa
CTCTCTCTCTCTCTCTCTCTCTACCAGGATTCTCGAAACTCGATTCATCAGCGTCGCCGTTCGCTACTGTCATCATCAACGTCGTTCGCTGCTGTCATCGTCAGCTCCATTCGCCGCCGTCAGCTCCATCAGCTCCTCCGGTGAATAACATCCACGATTGCCTCCACCGACACGATTCATCGTCTCCGTTCACCGCCGCCATTTCCTCGTCGTTGGTCACCATAGTGAATTCCGTGTTTTCTTGACATCGTCGCCACCGTTTGCCCATTTCGCTTCTTGGACTTTTCAACCGTGAAAGTTTTTTGATTTTGAAAACTAAAGGGTAATTATGAAAGTTACCTTTAAATTATAATTAGAAAAAAACATGTTATTAAATTATAAACAAAAATTAAGATTTACCCTTTATCTAAAATTACCCTAATTTATGTATGAGTTTTTTTAATTAATTTTTTAAAAATTAACTTGAGATATTTAGCACTTCTTTCCCGAATATACTCTTATTTTCGGCTTTACTAGTTGATTTATATGTCACCTTTAGAAAATTAGATATGCACTAAGATTTCATCTTGGTTTGCTTTAATATAATTGCCAAAGAATTAAGCATTGATATTTCGTAGCATAATATATACAATTATTTAAAAATTAAAGTATATTAAAGTTAGATTATAAAATCATTAAGATCTCTTATTAAAAAGATAAGATTCTCAAAAAAAAAAAAAAAATTGGCTGTGATATTTAATAATTATACTTAGGAATGTTCTTCTTATTAAAAAGATAAGATTCTCCAAAAAACTTTTAAAAAAAATGGCTGTGATATTTAACAATTATACTTAGAAAGGTTCTGTTAAATATACTTAGGAAGGTTCTTTTGAAGTTCAGTTTGAATCGTTTCAATTCAATTCAATTAAATCGTTTCAATTCAGTTCAATTCAAACTCATTCAGTTCAACTAGATTAATTTTGTTTCAAAATCCGCTAAATTGACCCGACAATATATAAAAGTCAATTTACTTTTATATAATTATTCGATTGTAAATATAGTATATTATGGTAACAATATTTAATGTAATTTTCAGTCATTAAATAAAGGGGGATTTCCATATTGGGGCACGCCTAAGTTTTTAATTATAAATAGTACCTATTGTTTTGCCTAATTATAAAATAAGGCTGCGTACCTATTTTACCCTTTTAATCTAACAAATTATATACTTACATAAAAAATAAAAATAAAATCTTAATAAAAAATTTAATTTTTAATCAAATAACATCCCGTTCATTTTTCATTTGAAAATATTAATTGACTATTATAGTTATATTCAACTATTATACTATTATAGTTATGAAAATATTGATTAACTATTATAGTTATATCGTTCATTTGAAAATATTGATTAACTATTATAGTTATATTCGACTCCCGTCATGTGCGACTCTACCCGAATTAATTATCCATTTGTTGAGTCTTCCCTTGAGGTTGAAATCGACCCACAAGTGAGGGAAAATATTGAAGAATATATTCGGCCCTCTATAAATGTCTAGTTGCCCAACTATTATACTAGCTATTATAGTTATACTGTAATTCAGTTCAACTATTATAGTTATATAATAGTTTCACTAAATTTTTAAAGAGTAACTATCAAAGTTATTGATATTGATTCAACTATTATAGTTACATAGTAGTCATTCTCAATTTCTACATAATAACTGATACATATTAATATTACAACATAGTAAATAGATGCAATATCAATTCTAGATACGAGACACACCACCCAACATTATTGAAGACAAATAGCTCATTAACAATTGCATTACATACTTATATTAGACATTAGAAACTACTAATGTCAATTCAACCACAATATTCATTAAGACCATATGGCACACAAAATATAATAGCAAGAAATATACGTCAAGTTCAAAATATGATAACAACACACTATCATCATGAATGATGAGTTTTAACATTCATCACAATCAAATTCTCATTTCCACAGCTGCTCGCGCCCACCACAGTCTCTAGCAACAAAATTCATTCAAATAATAAGTATGTAGTCACTTACTTCCTTTTTTCGGGCGCCGGTCATCTTGAACCCAATGCTACCTTTAGTAGACATGAGCATAAAAAATAGACATAATATCATAAATCAAAATTAACATTTTTCTCATAGACATTTCAGCAAACACCTTGACCTCAAATGGTACTTTCATGTATACAATCCAAAAGCTAGTCACTTGAAACTCACAAAATCCCATTAACTGACAATTGCCCGTCTGGATCATATCGTCGAGTCTGATCGATCTGCACCCCACTGGATTCGCACGCCTCCAGAATCATATCTAGCTTATCGAGATTCACCAGGAGCATGTGCTTCTTCTTTTAGGCGACCACCACGACCCCTTGTGTGCAGGTTGATCGGAAGTAGTCATCGATCAGTTTTTGGGATTCAATTGAAGCAAACTCTCGAGAGAGAACCAACGAGCCGAGGAAGAATGACTACGGGAGTCCTCTTCCTAGCCGCCGTTGAGGCCTTGCAAGACGAACCTGGAGGTGTCGGCGTCAACGACGACGAGGCGCACCAGACGAAGAAATAGTCATCTAAATTGAATATTTGCTAAAATTAAACTAATATTGTAATATTTTAAAATATTTTATTAACATAATAATATATTTAATTTATATTTTAGTTTTTTAATTATTATTTTTAAAATTAACTTGAGATATTTAGCACGTTACATCCCGAATATACTCTATTTTTCGGCGCTACTAGTTGATTAATATGTCATCTTTAGAAAATTAGATATGCACCAAATTTTCATCTATGTGGTTTGCTTTAACATAATCTTGTCGAAGAATTTTGCATTGAAATTTCGTAGCAATATATATACAATTATTTAAAAATTAACGAATATATTAAAGTTAGATTATAAAATCACTAAAATCTCTTATTAAAAAGATAAGATTCTCCAAAAAAAAAAGTTTTTTTTGGCATGACATGTGATATATTTAACAATTATTATACTTAAGTATGTTCTTTTGAAGTTCAATTTTAATCGTTTTAATTTAGTTTTCAAAATTATTAAGTTCAACTCCATTTACTTTCATTGCAAAATGCGTTAAATTGACCCCACCGTAGATAAAAGTCAATTTACTTTTATATAATTATTCGATTGTACAAGTAGTATATTAGTAGTATATAGTATGTTCACAATATATTATTCTACAATTAGACATGTGAAAGTTATGCTTACGTATGCTTAATTAATTAATTAATATATATATATATATATATATATATATATACTGTAAAATTAGATGTTTAATTAATAAATAAAAAAAGAATATATACGGTATATTTTAAAATTATGAAAAAGAGAATTTAGGCCTTTATTAACACCAACTTATTAATAATTATATAAATGGCGATTGCATTCGTTGGATTGAATTGTATTTCATAAATATGATCATGAAACCTTATAATAATTTTCTTTTTGGTTTAATCAGTCTTCTTGTTATTGACCCATTTCTTGGAGAAGCTACTTCATCGGAAAGAGATGAGGTTTATATTGTGTACATGGGAAAAACAACTTCTTCCGTTATGAACGGCGATCGCTTTGATCCAAGAAACGACCATGCTCAGCTTCTCAACGAGCTACACACAACAAGGTTCGATTCGATTCGATCTATCCTTGAATTCTTTGTTTTAGAAGTACTATTTCACTTGAGGAACATTTTTATTATTACGTTTGCACTGCCGTAGGAATGAAGATGTTGTAGTGCACGTCTACAACAAAAGCTTTCTAGGGCTTGCCGCTCGTATGTCAAAGGAAAAAATGCAATCGTTGGCACAAAGACCTCAAGTGGTGTCCGTTTTTCCCAACCAAGCTTTCAAGCTCCACACTACTCGTTCGTGGGATTTCCTGATGACCCGAAACGCAGCTAATTTTGAAAATAGTAACGCTTTCGTTCCCACGACCTCACCCCCTCATGCGTCGAACCTATCGTTCAGAGGAGCTTACGATACTATAGTTGGAATCATCGATACAGGTGATCCAATACATAATTTTTTTTTCCTCTGTCGTATTAATTTATGAAACATCGATCTGTTTAACGAATCAGGAATTTGGCCTGAACATCCGAGTTTCAACGACGAGTACATGAGCCAAGTTCCGACACATTGGAATGGAACATGCATGTCGGGCCAAAACGCGACCGATGTATTCACGTGTAACAAGTAAACAACGTTTCATAATACAAAATTATTGAAACATATATATTCATTCCTTTGATTTGAAATATATTGTTACAATTAGGAAAGTGATTGGAGCGAGGTATTACGAAAATCCAGACGATCCTGGCTCTGTAACAACACCCATGGACGGATGGGGGCACGGTACACATGTCTCGTCGATCGTAGCAGGGAGCCACGTGGAGGGGGCGTCGTTCTACGGCCTTGCGAAAGGGATCGCGAGAGGCGGGTCCCGCGAATCGAGGATCGCGGTGTATCGTGTATGCGGGACCTGGTGTTCGGGAGATAGCATCCTCAAAGCGTTCGACGACGCGATTGATGATGGAGTCGACGTGATAACTATATCGATAGGCATGGAATTCAATGATTTCTTCAACGATGTGATTTCCATCGGAGCGTTTCATGCAGCGGAGAAGGGGATTCTCGTGGTGGGCTCCGCGGGAAACGACGGCCCTTCTCCTATGAAAGTCCAGAACTTTGCCCCTTGGATGTTGAGTGTCGGAGCTACCACTATTGATCGTGACTTCGATTCGAGCATCGTTTTGGGGGCTCCATACAATAAGAAGATCAAGGTTCGTATCGGAAAAATATATTTGACCCACTAATATGAAATAAATGATAAGTTGCCTAATATATTTAATAGTTCGAGCTTTTATATGAAGGGAATTTTAACAGTGTATATCAACTGTATTGATCAGTTGTTGTTATTCCTATATATCGTAGGGCGGAGCCATAAACTTTTCGAATCTCAGTAGTTTTGCGATTTATCCTTTGATAGATGGTCGATCGGCTGCAATGTCCAAGCGAAGTGACGTTGTGTTTAACGCAAGGTCAGAAGCTGCATTATCTAAAAGTTTGAACAGTTAGAGAAGTTCATGCCGGCTCCTGTCGTTGCGGACTTTTCGTCAAGAGGTCCTATAAAAGGCATAGAGACCCTTCTCAAGGTACATATTATTATCCATTTATTGAAAAATATATTTGATCCACTAATTATCAGAACGTCGAGATCCAGGGTTCGACTCCCGCCATAGCTCTTGTTGGGCCTCCCAAAAGAAGTTGAAATCGGCCCACAACTGAGGGAGGGTATTATTATCCATAGAGAATATATAAATGTTAAGTTGTCAAACTTCTCTGAGAGTTCGAGCTTTTAGATGATGCATGCGAAATCTAACACCGTCGAACTAACGACTTAAAAATAAATGTCGTATGGTTTTGTAGCCTGATGTTGTGGCTCCGGGAGTAGGCATTGTTGCGGCATGGGTGCCTCTTGATAAACGTACAGTCGTCCCGGGTAAGGAATCGCCCCTCTTCAGCATAGAGTCCGGCACATCCGTGTCTTGCCCGCATGTTTCTAGTGTAGCTGCAACCGTGAAGTCGTTTCACCCGGAGTGGAGTTTCTCGGCTATTAGATCGGCTATAATGACAACAGGTCAGTCGGTCAATCGATTATTTTTCGTTACACGAATGCGCTCACGTTCCATTTCTCTCGTTTCGCAGCAACCCATGCAAACAATCTACACGCTCCGATCACAACCTTCAACGGATCTAAAGCAACACCGTACGACATCGGAGCAGGGGAAATTAGTTTGTGTGGCCCGTTGTGGCCGGGGCTCGTTTACGAGACCGAAACCATCGATTACGTTCATTTTCTTTGCAACATAGGGTACAACACGACCCTTATCCGAATGATCTCTTCCAATGTTCCCGATGACTTTGTTTGTCCTGGAAACTCGAGTCCTGATTTGATCTCCGATATGAACTATCCTTCGATGGCCGTTTCCGGATTGAAGAGGAATCAGATGAGGTCGGTGAAAAGAACGGTGACCAACGTAGGTGAAGAATATTCGAACTACGAGGCCACCGTGGAAGCTCCTCCCGGAGTGCAGGTTCGAGTTGTACCTAACAAATTACGCTTCACGAAGAATGTTAAGAAGCTTACATTCGAGGTCTCATTTTTACTCACAACTTCTACGGAGGGAGATGACTTGTTTGGTGCATTTACATTGTTTAATTCCAAACACAAAGTTCGGAGTCCATTCGTCGTGGCTATGAAACATGATAATTAAGGAAAGTAGTTTGATTCTTAAAATTATGAAAAACTAAGAATAATTATGTCAAAGATCTTTGTTTGACAGTTGTACTACGAGTACGCATAATAATTTAATTCTAGCTAATTTGTATGATTACACTAAAACGTTTATTCCAATAGATTTTAATGAGGTTCTATTAGATCATGTAATTGGCTAACAACTTATACACCATTTTAGCATATAAAAAAAATTAAGGAGAACTAAATTGCCGTAATAATGCTCCAGCCTCCAGGTTAGCATCTACTAGACCCCAATTTAGCTACAATACCTATATCATACTCCTAGGAGTACGATATAAATAGTGCTCTTACCTTTTAAAATATAAAAATCATCATTCAATAATAAGAAATATTCATTTCAAAAAATAATTATTATAAACCTTAAATTAGCATAACAATGAATATATTAGCATAACTAATGAATATTTATCAAAAAATTCATTTCAAAAAATAATTATTATAAACCTTAATAATGAGTGTACAATTAGAATCGTGCTCCTAAAAACAATGTATAAATTCTTTCTATGTAGATATACTAGTATATATATATATATATATAGATTTTCGATATATAGATTCTTATTATGGGGTGCTAACGTGCGGTCCCACGCCTAGCGCACACACGAGAGCGGGAGTTCGAATATGCACTAGAGAGCCTCATTCTAACTCAAAACCATATGGTACTAAGTAGGAGAACTCCCTAGGCTTATATCATAGACTCCCCTCTCACAATTATTCGATGTGGGACAACTCACAAGTGGCCTTCACACATTAACAACTTCAACACTAGCTACATGATGTTTAAGAATTTTTGCAGTTATTTGACCGACAAAAATCAGAATAAAATATAGCCCGCCACTAAAATAAAATAAAAACTAATTTCCTATTAAAATAAAATCCAAATATATAAAACAAAATCCAAAAATAATATCTGAGCGCATCTGTTAAAAGGTCAAAAAAATGTCATCTTTAGGCCTGCACGAAAAAAAATATATATCTTTAAAAATTAAAGAGTATATTAAAGTTAGATTATTAAATCATTAAAATATCTTATTAAAAGGATAAGATTCTAAAAAAAAAAAAAGTAAAATTAGCATGACATGTGATATTTAATAATGATACATAGTATACGATTTTTGTTAATTTTTATTGTTTTTCAATTTTATTGAAAGTTTGATTTTTATTTATTGTTCTCAATTCTGTTGAAAGTTTGAATAATATTGTTAGAATATATTAGTTATTATATTTATAGGATTAGGATTTACCTTTTATTTATAGGATACCTTTTGTTTATAGGATTAGGGTTTACCTTTTGTTTTGGCTATATAAAGCCTCTCTCTTGTATATTTTAGATCACGCTTATAAACGCTTATTTTGTTCTAATACCACAAGTTCTCTACGTTTATCTTTTTCTTTCCTTTAACCCTTGTTGGATTATATAAATCCTAACATGGTATCAGAGCCAGGTTGAATAAAAAAAATCTCTTTGTTCGCGTTCTTCGTCCGAGGTGTTCGTTTTGGTTAATTTTTTCTGTTCGTTTTGGTTGTTGGCGTTTTCGGTTTCGCCAGTCAATTGGTGTTCGCTTTGGTTAATTTTTTCTGTTCGTTTTGGTTGTTGGCGTTTTCGGTTTCGCCAGTCAATTGGTGTTCGTTTTGGTTAATTTGTTCTGTTCGTCTTGGTTGTTGGCGTTTTCGGTTTCGCCAGGCAATTGGTGTTCGTTTTGGTTAATTTGTTCTGTTCGTTTTGGTTGTTGACGTTTTCGGTTTCGCCAGGCAATAGGTGTTCGTTTTAGTTAATTTGTTCTGTTCATTTTGGTTGTTGGCGTTTTCGGTTTCGCCAGTCAATTGGTGTTCGTTTTGGTTAATTTTTTCTGTTCGTTTTGATTGTTGGCGTTTTTGGTTTCGCCAGTCAATTGGTGTTCGCTTTGGTTAATTTTTTCTGTTCGTTTTGGTTGTTGGCGTTTTCGATTTCGCTTGTTTTCCAATGGCTCCTAGTGAGGACTCGTTGCAGTCAATTGGTGTTCGTTTGGATGTGGCTTCAGAGTCTTTTGTTTCCATCCACCGAGGCAGAGTATCGTGCTAAGGCTTCCACTACGACTGAGATTATATGGTTGCGCTCATAGATTTTTCGTTGACAAACTCTCGATGCTTCTTGCTGTACCATCGTGAGTTTGAGGGGGGGGGGGGGGGGGGGGGTTAGAATATATTAGTTATTATATTTATAGGATTAGGGTTTACCTTTTGTTTATAGGATCAGGGTTTACCTTTTGTTTATAGGATTAGGGTTTACCTTTTGTTTTGGCTATATAAAAAAGCCTCTCTCTTGTATATTTTAGATCACGCTTATAAACGCTTATTTTGTTCTAATACCACAAATTCTCTACGTTTATCTTTTCCTTTCCTTTAACCCTTGTTGGATTATATAAATCCTAACAAATATATCTTAAATAAGTAAAATAAGTACTATATTTTTAACACTTCAAATTATAAAATTGCTAAAAGAATTTGAATATATTATTCATATAAAATTTTGTGAGCCATTTTATAAGAATTTTAAAATTAAGTGTATTTGTTCTATAGAAAATTACGAGATTAGTGACACTCTGTCTCGAATGCGCACGAGTGTAGATAAAATATGCTAAATTAACCTGATTGAAAAAAGTCAATTTACTTTTATTAATTTATTCAATTGTACATATAGTAAAGACGACGAAAAGGCGAGATTAGCTGCCGAAAGAGACAATCCCAGAACCTAAAGATGATGATAAAGACGAAGAAAAGGCGAAATTAGGTGCTGAAAAAGCAAAACGCGAGTTTGATGAATTTCTATGTCAAGACTACTGTTATGAATTGTGTGTTGACCCAATTTATTGGTTTTAGCCCAAGTACCCCATGAAGTGCAGCCCACTTACCTCTTGTACTTGACCCATTTACTTCAGCCCACACCATAATAAACCCTAAGTTTATTTATGGTCATTGACCAATCCTGACCCTTGATCTATATTTGGAATATTGTGGTTGCATTTGGTCCATTGATCCCTCTTTTTCTTGACTCACCCACACGCTGTCATTCTCACTTCACTCATCTGATACTGTGTGTAAACTCTACATTTCACTATGTGCGATTTCTGATCTTTCACCTTCTTCACCTTCTGTGGTGGTCATGTGGTGTTGATTCCCTGTTGTTAGCTTTTAGGACAAAGCTCTGAACGCCACTCGATCAAGACCGGTGCCACTAGATACTACTTGTTGAATATCGACGATGTGTAGTACGAATAATTATGCGGAACCCCGAAAATAACTCAACAATAAAAGAGAAGGAGACAAGTAAAGAAGACAATAAATTTACGTGGAAATTCAAATCAGGAAAAACCACGGGAGGAACGACGAGAACTTTCACTATATCTGAAACATGTGTGTTAGCTCAGTTGGTTGAGCATTCGACTTGAGAACCGTAAGGTCCAAGGTTCGAACCCGAGACATGTGTGTGTGAGTATTTAAATATCTGAAATTGACCTAGAAAAAAAAAAACTTTCACTATAATATTGCTCACGATTACAAGAATTTATATCCACTCTAAAACTCTCTAATCTCACACAATATTATCTCTCTAATTGATGGTGTTAACTCGTGTTGTTTGTGTCCATGGAGAAGCTCTCTTTATATAGAAGTGAGTCCTAATTATTGTATGAAAACAATAATTATCGTCCATAAGAAGCCTTGGAGAAGAAGGAATCAAAATCGGATCGAAAAAGAAAAACTTTCCAAAAATCGCGCCAGAAGAAATCCGCGGTCGTGGACTGTTGTTTATGACTCGAATTAAGACGCAAAAAGAGGTCAAAATTGCCGGAGGGGGGAACCGCGCTCGCGTAAGGGTTTTCCGCGCCCGCCGAAAAGGTCAAAAACAGGTCTGGAAGTTTTTCGCCCGCCAAAGTTTTTCCGCGATCGCAGAATGGAAATGGCGGTCGCCATTTTCTGTCCCAGCGGGATTTCTGCGCATGTTTGCGCTGAGTCTTTTTTGCGTGACTTTTTTTGCACTGGGATTTTTGCGTGAGTTTATTTAATTAGGGAATTAGAATTATATGGATTATAATTCTATTCCTTATTATTTTAAGAGTCATAAATTAGGAAAAGGATTTATTCCTAATTCTAATTGTTACCAATTTGATAGGTTTGCTACACCTATAAATTGAGGTTCTCCGGTAGACGAAAATTATAGAGTGGATTATTGTAAGCCTCAACGATGTAGTCGATTGGTTCTTTCTTCCCGTGGTTTTTTCCCGTGTTTCGGGTTTCCACGTAAATTGTGTGTTCGTTCTTTCGTTTATCTTTTTCTTCGCATCTCATATATATTTCGAGAGCCGTGAGGGATTTAGTTTTCAATATCGCAAAAAGTGGTATCAGAGCTAGGTTACGATCCTGTGACCTGTTATCAAGAGCTTTCGTTGGGGATCCCAGACGCGGAATCCATACGAGGCGGGCGTTGCGGATATTGGTGTTTCTAGATCCGGAGCTCGAGAATATTCTGGGAGATGGCAATGATGGTTGATATTCGGTGTTAGATCAGAACACGTGGTTCTCTTCATGACGATTCAAGGTGGAGTTGGTTCAGTGGTTCTAACCAACATGGATCTTGATGATGCGTTGCTGGAGCATGGACGATGTCAAGCGCGATGGAGCCATAAGAGAAGGTATGGAAGAATATAAAGGTGAGGTATAATTGCACTCTATCCCTCCGGTGATTTGTTTCATGCGGCCGCGGCTTTGCGATCGAGGGAGACGATGAAGGAGGTTTTGAGTAGTGAAAACCCGGGGAATGTCTTGGTGTCCAGAGTTGGGCAAAGATGAAGAAATTCCAGGGGGTTTGTCATTACTACAAGGAAAAAGGGAGTAGTGAAAATCTAGGTGAATTTCTTAATGGCCAAGTTGGAGCATGGAAGAAATTCTAGGAGGTTTGTCACTACTACAAAGAAAAGAGCCACGTGAAGGGGGATTTTCGGGCCCTGAAGAATCGGAGAAAGGAATCGAAGGTGGCCGATTCCAGAGAAGGAGGTTTCACTGATGGGGTACTCCTGGTTGTCTCTGATTTGGGGAACGTGTGAGGGGTGGATCTTGGATTCTGGATGTTGATTAGACGTTTTTGTGCGTCTCTCATCAAAATCCGAGGTCAATTGTATTTGACTCGGTATCAATCCAAGGAAACGAAAGAGGAATGTTTAAGTGAAAGAAAAGTTGTAGAATCATAGTTCATTTTCTTAATCCTAGATTCATTTTGAAACTCTCAATTTAGATGAAAATCTTGAAATAACAATAAGTAAAGACTCGGATGAATATATTTCAAACTCGACTTCAAATTGTTTCTGCCTTTTTCAATCTATATAAACGACAATCGAAAGTCAAGTTCCCGGTCGGGTTGCTTAACTCGTTTTTCAACGTTTAGTTCACTTGATTAATCGCTCTCAGTCAAGTTACGATATCAAGATTATGTCGTTTATACAAGATCTTCCGGTTAAACAATTATCCGCCTAATTCTTCATATAAACACCCGAGTAAGGAAATTAGTTCATCATCTTAAGCAAAGATCGAATTACAAGAATAACAATAAATGAAAATGAAGCTTTTAAAATACACTCAAAGATAAACAAGATATTTAACAAGAGAATGAAACAAAGTAAAAGCTTGAAACAATCTTTAATTAGCAAAGCATTCATCAATGAAATCATTCAAACATTATAATCTTGAAAGCATTCATAAGTTTTGCAAGGAAATGTAAAACAAGCAATCTAAGAAGTTTAATCCTAAAACGAGAAATGAAAATACAAACTACGTTACTAATTATGAAATGGCTCGGACTCAATCGATCTTCTCTCGGAGTTGTCGGATCCGATATGGTTCCCCGTGCTTCCCGATGTAATCCCAGACGAAAGATGTCTCCTCCCAATGATTTTTCTCGCCTAAATGCACAATCTCACACCCAAGTAACCGTTCTGAAACTGCCATGAAACGGCGACCGCCGTTTACTTTCAACGCCCGCCAAATGAATTCGGCGACCGCCGTTTACAAAACGGCGACCGCCGTTTTGCCCACACATCTTGGCTAGACATCTGACTCTTTTCGGCTCTTTTGGCGATCGTCATTCTGTCTCCGGCGACCGCCATTCTCATCCTGCGACCGTCATTTCTATTTTGACGCTCGCTATTTATGGTTTCTTCGGTTCCTTCTCGTTTCTTCGACTTTCTTCAACTTTTGACCTATAAAACAAACTCAAACCACTCCAACACACCTCGTGAGATCAAATCACACTAACACATCAAACATCAACTAAAACGATAAAAACAAACAACACACGACTCACAAACGACACAAAACATAAACGAAAAATAACACACACACGAACTAAATCACCCCCCACTCTCAAATCCTTGCCAGTCCCGAGCAAGGTAAAATCAACCAACACGTGTTTGCACAAATAACGTACTTTGAATTCACTAACAAACCACAAACCAACCACTTGTCAAGAACAAGATAAATGAGAAAAAATGATACATGTCACACAAGCTCACCTATCTCTCCCAATGTAACCCTCGAAAAATGAACGGTATCATCACTCATCAATTACATCGAGAATATATAAATCGATACATCACAAGAAAATTCGCATACTTTGACAAAGAAGAACAAGAATCGGAATAAGATTGCAATGAAGGTAGGCTCGGGTCATAGGTAGGAATCGAAATAATAATAATACAAGTAAAATCGCTCTCGACACCCTCCTCCACCGAATGAACTCACAAATCACCCTCCTTCTCCAAATGTAAATCACCACAACCCCCCTTATAACATCAATACACATCATAAACTACATGCTCTCGATAGGCTATTATTATTTAATACTCCCGCTTTTTACTTATTCTTTTTTTTTTCTTTTTCTTTCTTTTCTCATTTTTCCTTCTTTTTGCTTTTTGTTTTTTTTTATTTTCATTCCTAATCAATTGTTTTCACAATCGAATAGTATTCATTTTTTACTTTTTTTTAGGGAGTAAGCTTTTTCTTTTATAGTATGCCTTTATACGAGAAAACATGTTCAATACATCACAATATCCCATATTAACCTTCTCAATCAAACTTGTAACACCCTCTCAACCTCACATCGCTCGTGGAATTCTCGGTTACAAGAAAAGGCTCCATGTAGGCTCAAAAGGTTAACTAAGGAGTCCCTCGACGGGCACGGTCATTTTGGGGAATTTTTAAATATGTGGAGTTAAATCCTAGCAATCTCATACTTCATTTTCCAATTCTCAACCAATTCAAAGTAACTTCATATAACAAGTGATGTCAAAAACTACTTCAATCATGCATTCTCAATCATCTCATGCTCATCACTCAAGAAAAATCATAAATACGCTCCAAGGAAAATAGGCTCAAAAGCTCACATGTATATATAGCAAGGAAAGAAACACATGAATATCATATACTCATTTTCTCGACACTTAACAAGTAGTTCACCCTTCAACCAAGTGAGTTCAAGCAACAACTTGACCATATCCACATGCAAACACACCACATTCGGGACACAATCAAATCTTTGAGCGTAAAGGAGCAATTCAAACAAAACCACAATCTAACTCTATAAAGAAACATATCTAACCACACAAAACAACTAAAATACCAACACATATATACAAAGACATAAAAAGAAAAGAAAAGAAAACGTACCTAGGTCGTGCCTAGCACGACCTCTCTCACATGTTGGGCGGTGGAAAGTGGCCTCCTCCTCTAGCATAGGCCTCAAAGAATTGTCGTTGCTCTCTTCGCATGTCCTCCATCTCCTCTCTCACAATCCTACGAGTGGTTTGCTCGTAGTAGCTCCTTTCATCTCTCACAATTTGACGGGTGGTTTGCTCGTAGTAGCTCCTTTCGACCGCCATCCGATTATTCCATGTAGCTTCGTCGAGAGCCATCCTATCCATTCTTGCATTTAGTGTATCATACGTCCTAGCATTGGCATTAATGATCTCTTGGAGGTCCTCGGGATGCATCTGTCCCGAATCCGAGTAGTAGTTTCCGGTTTGAGGAACCTCGTATGAAGAATTCCAATTCATCCTCGAATCGGTCCACCCGGAGCCTTGATTTCCTTGCGCTCCATAGCCCGAGTACGCTTGGTCCCAAACCGGATCCCTCATCGTCCCATCATCAACATTTGGACCTCCTCCCGCCGATGAACCGGCTCGTTCACGCATAAGATTCTCCTCCTCAAGTTGAGCCTCTCTCAAAATCGACGAACTCACACTTTCTCCCGCCAACTCCATCTTCCATTTTTGAATACGGGCCGAGTTCTTTTGCCGATAATCCACCATTGCTTGTGCACTCTTATCGGTTCGAATTTCATGCGGTACGAACTCTCCGACCAAAATTAATCCGCTAGCCTCGAATTCATCCACATCTAACGCTCGAGGTACTTCCCACGGCTCTCCATCATACGTCTCATCATCCTCATCAACAATTTGGTTGTGAATTGCAAGGTGTCGAGCAAAATGGAACAAGGCCCCTCGAGTCCGTATCCCCCTAGCCGCTTGATCCATCAAACCCCACACTTTCTTCAATGGAGTCGAATCTTGTCCATTCACGGCCGCATTGCGTGGAGGTCATAGAGCTTGGTGGTACCTAAGGGATGATCGAGGC
This sequence comes from Euphrasia confusa, assembly GCA_954870475.1. Classification (NCBI taxonomy): domain Eukaryota; kingdom Viridiplantae; phylum Streptophyta; class Magnoliopsida; order Lamiales; family Orobanchaceae; genus Euphrasia; species Euphrasia confusa. Next base: position 933,481 of record OX940967.1, read on the forward strand.
AACTTCGCATTCTTGTACTAAATTTGGTGCGGTTCAAACTTAGGTTGCTCATGTTTTGAGTGAGTCTTGCAGGGCTGGGTGGAAGAAAGAAAAATTGGTTTATGATCGTTGGAGGATGGTGCGGCTTGGAGTCGCGGGGATTCTCATCAAGGTGGAGATTTGTTGTTTATGACTCGAATCAAGACGCAAAATGAGGTCAAAATTGCCGGAGGGGGGAACCGCGCTCGCGTAAGGGTTTTCCGCGCCCGCCGAAAAGGTCAAAAACGGGTCTGGAAGTTTTTCGGCTTTTCGGCGCCCGCCGAATGTGCTTCGGCGCCCGCCAAAGTTTTTCCGCGATCGCAGAATGGAAATGGCGGTCGCCATTTTCTGTCCCAGCGGGATTTCTGCGCATGTTTGCGCTGAGTCTTTTTTGCGTGACTTTTTTTGCACTGGGATTTTTGCGTGGGTTTATTTAATTAGGGAATTAGAATTATATGGATTATAATTTTATTCCTTATTATTTTAGGAGTCATAAATTAGGAAAAGTATTTATTTCTAATTCTAATTGTTACCAATTTGATAGGTTTGCTACACCTATAAATTGAGGTTCTCCGGTAGACGAAAATTATAGAGTGGATTATTGTAAGCCTCAACGATGTAGTCGATTGGTTCTTTCTTCCCGTGGTTTTTTCCCGTGTTTTGGGTTTCCACGTAAATTGTGTGTTCGTTCTTTCATTTATCTTTTTCTTCGCATCTCATATATATTTCGAGAGCCGTGAGGGATTTAGTTTTCAATATCGCAACAAGTGGTGACAGAGATCGTAAAGAGCACAACATGGACTCCTTCCCGCGGTCGCGAAAAACCTTCAGCGGGCACGAAAACTCCAGAATTCCCGATCGTACCTACGATCCAAAACCCGCGGGCGCGGATGCCTTCCCAAGGTCGCAGACATCCTTTCCGCGGGCGCGGAATGTCTCCGGCGGGCGCTGAATGCCCAGAGCGTCCTTCCTTCTCGGTTTTGTGTCAAAACACAACAAATCTCCACCTTGACACCAAACCGCGAAATCCCATCGCACATGTGAAATCACATCACATACCACCTGACGACGCGAAAACTTTGTCGTGGAATTAATGCGGTCAAAATAAATTTATAAGGTTCCCAAACTCAACACAAGATATCAAGTGATAATTATAGGGTCGATCCCACGAGGAAGCAATTGCAATTTAGTTTAGGGCTAAATACACTTTGCCACCCCTGGATATAGGGTTTTTACACTTTGCAACCTAGTCGGAAAACTATTACCGATCAGTACCACAGGATAAACAATATTACAATTTGCAACCTGCCGGCTGCCGGATCGGAATATTCCGTGGAATATTTCGGGGATTTGAGTTTCACGCTCCAGTGAAGCGCTTGAGATTACAATTAATTGTAGAAGTGAAGGGTATTTTAGTATTTACACATTATTAACTAAAAAAGAATTTAAAAAAAATTAAAAGGTGAGAAAGTACCATTCATTACCGACATTCATTACGCATTCAAATATCTTCGTCTCTTCAAGAACCCTAACCTCTGCAAAAATTCAATTTTCAGAAAATCTTGAAGCTAAATTATCTCTCGACAAGGATCGTAACCCAAATACACTAGCCCCAATTATCGACCCCAAAAACCTAATGAATATACTCGAGCTCTGTTTTATCTAGATCTGAATTTCCGTGGGAATTTGGGGGAAATCATGTGGATCAATTCATCCTATTGGATTCGGTGATTGTGGCGAAATCAGATTGGGTGAAATCCACGAGCTCGACCAACGCCTCCCGTTTGATCTCCTTCTCTGTCGCCGATTTCAAAGAGTCAAAACTGTGGCCAATTCGATTTCAAGTGAAGGCGTTCAATTTGCCGACCTCGCCGTTGACGTTGACCTGCTGCAGGCCTCGGGCGGCGACCGACCCCACCATCAGCATCTGAAGCAGGGCGAGGGGAAAAGACGATATTCGCCCTTGTTTGTTCTTCTTCGTCATCGTCTCTCTGTGGTAGCATAAAAATCTTGGTGGGCCGAATTTTTTTTTTTGTCGGAATTAAAAAAAAACTGAAAAATAAAATTAAAAATCAGAGCTTTGTTTGTGTTTGAGCAGCAGCTCAGAGAGCCGAGGGGGGTATTTCTCGGTGGGGCCCATATTCAGGGAAGCAAGAGCAAGAATTGAGAGTGTGTTGTGGGAGAAAGAATGAGAAAAAAAAAATCTTGAGTGTTTGGATACGATGTTCAGGAATTGAGTGTTTGGATTCTTGAGTGTTTGGATACGAGGGAGAGTCAGGATGAAGAATTGTATTTTTATTTTTTTGTTTTTTAAATTAAATATAAATGTATGTATTTGTATTATTATATATTATAAGTTGTTTATTTCTATTTTTTTGTTTTTTAAATTAAATATAAATGAAAAAGAATATTAAGTTTAGAAGGGAGAAGGGCAAATACGTAATCAACTTTTTTTTTGTTTTGAAATTTACCAAAACACCCTCCAAAACGGAATATTCCTTGGAATATTCCGATCCGGCAGCCGGCAAGTTGCAAATTGTAATATTGCTTATCCTGTGGTACTGATCGGTAAAAGTTTTCCGACTAGGTTGCAAAGTGTAAAAACCCTATATTCAGGGGTGGCAAAGTGTATTTAGCCCTTTAGTTTATCTCAACTTTGCACAAATGGTGTCACAATAAAAAGGTTTTGAGTTGGTCGCTGTGGTCACAACGTTTTATCAAACTACTAACTAACACAATATATCTAATTAACCCAAACTAATATGCAGAAATAATAAACTAACACTTTGACCAAACTGTAAACATAAAATAATAAATCAAACTGAAATCAAATAAAGGAAAACAGGTTTCTGAGCTCACGGCTTCTCTCTGGGTTATCTGGGCAAACTAGCGATCTCTGGCACTTATGGTTTTAACTAATGGTTTGTCAATCGATTATAAGATGTCGAACAAAGCAAAGGTAGTCTTATTAAGTCACGCTTACAATTAACCCACCCCAATCCGTCCTTATTGGGTAAAGAAAAGGCAAGATTTATATATGCCTAATTCCCCGAGTCTAGTCAATTCGATACTTATGTGGTCGCATGGATCTAGTTTGCCCAAACTCGCATTACTCTCTCGACGAACCCAATTCGGCCAATAGCATGTCCCACTACGAACCCAAAGTTGCATTACCGCCACCGATCGCACTCAGTTATATGAATGTGGAAATTTACTGAGGATAACTAACGACAAAAATGTGGGTAAAAAGAAAAAAAGTGGTAGTTATTATGAAATGAATTACATATAATAATTTGATTTGACAATGTTTAGACATTACTAAATCAGTGTTTATTTAAATTTCAAATACATACATCTGAGTTTTATTCTTGATTAAAATAATCAAGTCGAGATCACAGCTTCGATTTCGCGATTTTCTCGGCAGGCGGTTGCTCATCATCCGTCGAATCTTTCAAAGCCCAATATCCGTCTGACTGCTGAACCATCCCCTTATTCCTCGACTGCCACCAATGCACCGGAATCCCGTACTTAAGCAACAGAGAATTCGAGTTCTTGTTAATAAGCGCGAGCGACATTAGATTCTTCTCCCCGTTAGCTATCGCCAACATATGCAAATAAGCGACCTCCAGATTATGCCAGCAGACGGGGTCCACCGGCTGGATCAAATACGGAGACAGCAGATTGTTGACCATCAACTCCTGCCCGAGATGTAAGTACCCGACAACCGCGGGCACACGAGGGACCGGGTCGGGGAAGTTCCAGACTCTCAGCACGTGGAGATCCTTCACCGACTCGACAGTTGTCTTGAGGTTCATGCCCCCTGTTGGGATTTTCATGGATCTCATCCATACCCAATAGATGGAGTTTATGTGTTTTACAAGCATGAAATAAAGTGCGGAAATAATGACATGCTAAACACGTAAAATCCTAGACATGGATCTAGTGCGCACGTAGTAGTAAGAACAATTAATTGAGTTAGTATAGAATATACCTTGTTGTTCTTCTATGATGTTGATGCCCGGACGTAGACGGATCAGCCGCGAAAGTACCCGGCCTCAATTCGTTGCACGGACCCTCCTTGATCACGAACGGCGGTTCCCCAAACGTAGTATCGAGTCCCACTCGATTCTCTCGACTCCCTCGTATTTTGGTGCTTATGGGGTGATGATATTTCACGTAATGTAGCACTCAAACCGTGGGTCTAAGGTCCTCTTTATATAGGAGGAGGGGGAGAGAGTTTAGGGTTGAAAAGGAGAAGAAATTCGGTCCCGCGACCTAATTTTCGCCGCCGTCGGCCGACACATAAAAGCTGTCGGCCGACAGCCTTTGAAAAGTCAACCGACATATATTTACACATGGTGTCGGCCGACACTACCCATAGGCAAAATGGGTGTCGGCCGACATGTAGTATAAAATAGTGCCGAAATGCCGATTTCTCGTTTTCTCTCCGTTTCTTCCGTCGTTCAACCTCGATTCTCAACCAAAGTTTATATACTCCAAGTATACACGATCGATAGGGCCCGTGTGACTCATTTGGCTTGATTGTCGACTATTTAAGTTCAAGTTCTCAACTCGACACTTAACGTCGCACAATCGATCCATCTACACAGGACGCACAATATAGCTGGTTTCGGTTCGACACACGTGGGATGAATCACACCATTCCAACAATCTCCCACTTGGACTTCATATCCAGTGTGTATCCACGTTTCCCTTATCACTTGATGTCTAAGTTCGAACTAGAGGTAAGACCAGTGTCACCCTCGTTCCGTTCGAACCTTTCTCGAATATCTGAGCGGATTGCGAACCGGATGATCACCATGATACAGATCCGGGCATGGCCATGCAGTTTTGCAATCCCAACTCTCCGAGTGGCCTTTAAGACATTTAGTCCTACCTCGTAGGAGGATAATCCCATCTTGTCAATCTAAGTGCTCCCACTTGCTTCTTGAGGTATCCAACGACTATCTTTATAGTTCCGTTTTACCGAGAACGTTTGACAGCGTCAAAACACAACATTCCACAATGTAGCTACTCTAGACTACTCAGGTCTGAGGAGACGTCCGAAAGCTATATGAATTGGTATTATGACACACTGCCTTATATACCATTCTTAGGCGAGTCACGTCCGACACCCAGCTCCCAGCCGTTGTCTATACAATTGTACTCGACGTCCCACGTCTAGCCCATGAGGTGGCGCTATAGTACAACTTGCAATCTAATCTTTATAATGATCCATTGTGTCTGTTCGTACACGGTGATCTAGATTAGGGACTTAGGTTGATTTTAATTTTAGTTCAATCACTGAGCCTCATTATGTGACATTATCACATAACTCATATAAAATTTAAAATCTACGTTGAACAGTTCATATAATCCAAACCATGAGAATATGAATAAAATTGATTTAATAATCAAAATGAATGTTTACATTATAATCTCCGAAGTAAAATAAATCACAACATAAGAATTTAGTCCTCAAGACGTTTAATTCCTATCGCATCACATAAGGTATTATGCCTTAACTGCGGGAGAGGTTTAGTAAATGGGTCAGCAACGTTCTCCTCGGTTGCTATCTTGCGCATTTCTATATCACCTCTTCCCACGAAATCGCGGATGACGTGATATTTTCTGAGTATGTGTTTGACTTTGTGGTGATCCCTTGGCTCTATTGCCTGAGCTATGGCTCCACTATTATCGCAATAGAGAACCATAGGTTTGGCGGCACTGGGGACGACACCAAGTTCCTGAAGGAACATTTTCATCCATACACCTTCCTTTCCAGCCTCCGAGGCTGCAATGTACTCAGACTCTGTAGTTGAGTCGGCGACAGAGGTTTGTTTGGAACTCTTCCAACTAACCGCTCCTCCGTTCAGACAGAAGACGTAACCAGACTGAGACTGCTGATCGTCTTTATCAGTCTGAAAACTCGCGTCCGTATAGCCCGTCATTTCTAACTCATCTTGTCCCCCATAGACAAGATAATTCTCCTTAGTCCGGTTAAGGTATCTGAGAATATTTTTGGCCGCAGTCCAATGCGCCTCACCCGGGTTCGACTGAAAACGACTCGTCATGCTCAAAGCATACGATACGTCTGGCCTCGTACATATCATGGCATACATAATCGATCCTATTGCCGAAGCATAAGGAACATTATCCATCCTCTTTTGCTCAACAGGTCCTTGCGGGCACTGTTTAAGACTAAGAGGTTGGCCATGTGTCATGGGTAGAAGGCCCTTCTTAGAGTCCTTCATCTTGAACCTTTCAAGTATCTTGTCAATATATGACTCTTGATTTAGTCCAAGCATCCTTTTAGATCTATTCCGATAGATCTTGATGCCCAATATGTATTGTGCTTCTCCCAGATCCTTCATTGAGAAACACTTTCCTAGCCACTCCTTCACAGAGTTCAACATCGGAATGTCATTTCCAATAAGGAGTATGTCATCGACATACAACACAAGAAAAACGATTGCGCTCCCACTGACTTTCTTGTATATACAAGAATCCTCTAGGTTACGTTCAAAGCCGAATTCCTTTACGGCTTCGTCGAAACGCAGATTCCAACTCCGAGATGCTTGCTTGAGTCCATAAATGGCTCTCTTAAGCTTGCATACCTTCTTAGCCCCTTTTGGATCGATAAAACCCTCAGGTTGTGTCATATACACATCCTCTTCAAGAATCCCATTCAAGAAAGCGGTTTTAACATCCATTTGCCATATCTCATAATCATAATGAGCGGCAATGGCAAGAAGTATCCTGATAGACTTAAGCATCGCGACTGGTGAATAGGTCTCGTCGTAGTCCACCCCGTGGATTTGGCGAAATCCTTTTGCTACCAATCTAGCTTTGAAAACCTCGGGTTTTCCATTCATGTCGGTCTTGATCTTATATATCCATTTACACTCAATAGGCCTAGCCTCTTGAGGTAAATCGATCAAGTCCCAGACTTGATTTTCAGACATGGAGTCCATTTCGGATTTCATGGCTCTCAGCCATTTCTCGGAATCAGGACTTGTCACGGCTTGACTATAGGTGGATGGTTCCTCATTCCTCAAGATATTAATATATCTAGCGGGACGAGTTATTGTCCTTCCCGACCTACGAAGATCAGTTACCACCTGCGAGGGTTCAGGAATCACCACGACCTCGTCGTTTGCTTCCTCGGCAACTAGTTGTTCATCATGGACCTCGTCCAGAACAACTTTACTCCCACTATCTTTCTTAGAAAGGAATTCCTTTTCCAGAAAGATACCATCACGAGCAACAAAAACTTTGTTCTCTGATTGGTTGTAGAAATGATATCCTCGGGTTTCTTTTGGGTATCCCACAAAGAAAACCTTGTCAGATTTGGGTTCAAGCTTGCCAGAGATATTTCTCTTGACATAGGCTTCGTAACCCCAAATCTTGAGATAAGACAAATTCGGGACCCTCCCACTCCATATCTCATATGGTGTCTTACTCACAACCTTTGACGGTGTCCTGTTCAGTATTAGAGCAACAGTAGAGAGTGCATGTCCCCAAAAGGATATAGGAAGTTTTGCTGAGCTCATCATAGATCGAACCATGTCCAACAGAGTTCGATTCCTTCTTTCAGACACTCCATTCAACTGAGGAGTTCCAGGAGGGGTGAGTTGAGATCTAATCCCACACTTCACTAGATGATCATCAAACTCATGACTCAGATATTCGCCTCCTCGATCCGATCGAAGGACTTTTATCGTCTTGCCAAATTGATTTTCTACTTCATTTTGGAATTCTTTGAATCGCTCAAAAGATTCCGACTTATGCTTCATTAAATAGACATAACCATATCTACTTAAATCATCAGTAAAAGTTATGAAGTATACGTAACCACCTCGTGCTGGTGAACTCATTGGTCCACACACATCAGTGTGTATAAGGCCCAATAGATCACTAGCTCGCTCACCAGTTCCCAGAAATGGTGATTTCGTCATTTTGCCTAATAGACATCCATCGCATGTATCAAATGATTCCAAATCAAATGATTTGAGAACACCCTCCTTGAGGAGTTTCTCAACACGCTTAGTGTTTATATGGCCTAAACGACAGTGCCAGAGGTATGTTTCGTTAGTCTCGTTTGATTTAGCTCGTTTGGTATTTACATTGTAGATTTGTTTATCTAAATCGAGCACGTATAAGCCACGCTCAAGACGTGCTAAACCATAAAATACATCACGATTAAACAACGAAAAAATTCCATTAATAATCGTAAAATTAAATCCTTCAGCATCCAATGCAGAAATAGAAATAATATTCATGGTTATACTAGGAACAAAATAAACATTATTGAGTTCTAGTACGAGCCCAGAGGGCAAAGATAAACTATAAGTCCCTACGGCTAATGCAGCGACCCTCGCTCCATTCCCCACGCGCAGATGGACTTCACCTTTCTCTAACTTCTTACTTCTTTGCAGTCCCTGCACATTTCGAACAATGTGAGTTCCACAACCGGTATCTAATACCCATGAAGTAGTGTCAGAAAAATGTATATCTACAACGAAAATACCTGAAGATGATTGGGCGACCCCATTCTTCACATCTTCCTTGTATTTAGAACAGTCCCTCTTGTAATGGCCCTCGCCATTACAGTAGAAGCATGTCGGTCCCACCGAATTCTTCCTTTTGTCTTTGGCCTTGGGTGCAGCAACAGCTTTTCCCTTGCCTTTGACTATGGACTTGTTCTTCCTTTTGGAAATCCCTCCTTCCTTTATCATAAGAACATCTCTCCCAGAGTTGCTCTTAATCGAGGGCTCTACAGTCTTCAAAAGACCATGTAGATCCATCAACGATTTCTGAACTCCGTTCACATGATAGTTCGTCCTAAAGGAGTCATAACCATCATGCAACGAGTGCAGAACGATATCTACTGCCAATGCCTCTTCATATGGGAATCCTAGGCGCTCACTCGTCGCAAAAAGACCCATCATCTTTTGCACGTGTGGCCCAACAGGTTTCCCCTTTTGAAGCTTTGTATCCATTATGTCACGAAGGACATTGAACCTCTCAATCCTCGCTTGTTCCCCGAACATGCTCTTGAGTTGTTCAATGATGCTATAGGCATCCATGTGTTCGAACTGCCTTTGAAAGGCGGGTTCCATGGCCCCTAGCATAATGCAGGTTACCTCTCGCGAGGCTTCCTCAATCTTCTTGACATTGGTCTTTTCAGGACCAGTGGAATTTGGAGTAATTTTAGGAATGGGAGTTTCCAGCACAGTCTCTCGTTTCTCGTATTTGAGAGCAATTCTCAAATTTTGATGCCAATCGAGAAAATTAGTACCGTTCAATTTTTCCTTCTCAAGGATTGAGCGCATGGTACTTGGGTTGATTGAGTTAGTTGACGACATATTAACTACAGAATGAAATAAACAAGTATTTAGTAAACATTCAATGTTTGACAACAAGTCGTTCCTAGAACACTTATATAGTTGTCTATTTCGTTCTCCAATGTCCAACATTGGTGTCTCTAGAACAAAATAATTCCAAGATCCTCATCTCGCAATTTCTCGAGCCAAGGAGAGCTTGACACTCGAAAAATCCAAGATAGGTAGACAATCTCATTGTCAATGTTATTTCAATAGTCTCACTATCGACAATAACACTCTTGGTCGATAAGAATCCCATTCTTATCTCCTCGCCTCGACTACCACGCCTCCAGTGGGTTCGTCGATGAGAAACCAAAAACACGTTGTAGAGGCCTCGTTGTTCCTCTACCCTCACCTTATCTCAAGATCAAAAATATAGCACCCCGCGGAGGCGGAAACTACTAATTGATGATCGAGAGCTTTAGGGGGTGTGTCTATTTGGACAAGGCGATAACTCATTTTATGAGACTATACATGCAGGTTTTGTTTTAATCGATTGAACATGATGAAAACGCATAATATAAACCTAAAGCATGCATACTACCGCAGAGCATAACATCGAGCAAGCACAAGAATTCTCAATTCCTAGCAGGCAAGATGCAACAATTAACTCAAAAATGCCTATTAATTTTTATTCTCAATAAAATTCAGATTTAATTGTTTCAACAACGATTATTCCCAATAATCGCCTTTTATTTGTATCCCCGTCATAATTATCCCAATAATCAAAACGCGATAAATCGTAAGTGAAAACTCGAGGTTTCTAACCAGCGATTTATCATGCAATTGCGCCCTATCTCCCATGTGACATGGGGGAGCCAACCAGACGATCGTACCATCCCATGGTTCGAAAGTCTCTAATTTGCGTCATCGACTAATTTAAGCACTCTGGTCTCATTTCCACTCCCCGGGGTGAGAAATAGATCGGCTTGAAATTAATCTTTGAAAAAACAAATTAGGCATTGTTTTGAAAATTTGATAAAACATGAACTTCATGAAAATACAAGAATTCCAAATTCTTTATTAATCATGATTGAGAGATAAAATTGACAAAATATTATACCAAACAATTCATCAATTTCGAATTTCACAATATGGCTATTTGATTTATGCATACAAATTTAACCAAATTAATTTTGCCAAAAATCAAGTATTATTTTTCCAAAAAATATTCCATGAAAAATTAATGAAAAAATCAAAAAACAATTCATGGACACTTGATTCATACAAAATATAATCTCAATTAAATTAACATAATCAAATACTATTTTTCCAAAAAATAGTCCACCGAAAAATTCACAAATAAAATAAAAACAATTTTATAGGCACTTGTTCTACGTATATGAAAACGCACGACAAGGCTCTGATACCACTGTTGGGATTTTCATGGATCTCATCCATACCCAATAGATGGAGTTTATGTGTTTTACAAGCATGAAATAAAGTGCGGAAATAATGACATGCTAAACACGTAAAATCCTAGACATGGATCTAGTGCGCACGTAGTAGTAAGAACAATTAATTGAGTTAGTATAGAATATACCTTGTTGTTCTTCTATGATGTTGATGCCCGGACGTAGACGGATCAGCCGCGAAAGTACCCGGCCTCAATTCGTTGCACGGACCCTCCTTGATCACGAACGGCGGTTCCCCAAACGTAGTATCGAGTCCCACTCGATTCTCTCGACTCCCTCGTATTTTGGTGCTTATGGGGTGATGATATTTCACGTAATGTAGCACTCAAACCGTGGGTCTAAGGTCCTCTTTATATAGGAGGAGGGGGAGAGAGTTTAGGGTTGAAAAGGAGAAGAAATTCGGTCCCGCGACCTAATTTTCGCCGCCGTCGGCCGACACATAAAAGCTGTCGGCCGACAGCCTTTGAAAAGTCAACCGACATATATTTACACATGGTGTCGGCCGACACTACCCATAGGAAAAATGGGTGTCGGCCGACATGTAGTATAAAATAGTGCCGAAATGCCGATTTCTCGTTTTCTCTCCGTTTCTTCCGTCGTTCAACCTCGATTCTCAACCAAAGTTTATATACTCCAAGTATACACGATCGATAGGGCCCGTGTGACTCATTTGGCTTGATTGTCGACTATTTAAGTTCAAGTTCTCAACTCGACACTTAACGTCGCACAATCGATCCATCTACACAGGACGCACAATATAGCTGGTTTCGGTTCGACACACGTGGGATGAAGGACACCATTCCAACACCCCCGACCATCGGGCAGCCGTAGTTGATGACCGTGACATGGCATGACAGATTCAGGTAGAACGGGAAATTTAATCGTTTGGTAACTAGATTCCTTGGGCATAACCCACCGTTCATTATGTTATGATGGTCTATTGTTGAGAGTTATCCGATCACCTTGTATTGTATAATTTATGAACTGTAATCCTTACTGAGGTGTTGATAACTCAGTCCTTTCAAATCCCATTGTTTTGAGGTTAGGCGAGTTCAGAGCGAGACGACGAGAGTGACGACGATAGTAGTGTATTTCATCTATTTTCTTAATTTCATTCCACCCTTATTATGTTTACTCGCTTTCCGTTTTTGACAAATACTACTCTTTGTTATTTTATTAAAATTAGACTATTGAGGATGAACACTATTTTGGGTGATTTTACTATTGTTGACTTTTGATATTTTGGGCTCGCTTTGATCGGCCCAGTTGAACACATTAATTAAAGCTTTGGGCTCGCTTAATCGGCTTGGTCTATAAGGCTTTTGGATATTAATTAACCATCCGGGAGTGGTGTCCTCCATTGAGTGGAACTGCCACTAACCACCCGTAAGTGGTGTGTAACTCCTCTCCCATGACAACTGAAGTCTAGATATAGACGAGAGCATGCATTCATTCCGCATACGAAAATATCCAATCTCCCGTATCATCACTTTGCATCACAAGTGCTTTGTAAGTCCATTTATATTTATATTGAGAAGCCTCTAATGGACCTTTTCTATTTTTCGGCCCAATACAGAACGGGCCCACTCCTCTGTTTTCAGGCCCAAAGTGTTTTAGTTGATTTATATGTTAGTTGATTTATATACATGGTAATGGACTCATACTCGTCCGAGAATATTAACATTTTTTTTATTTTTTTTTTAATATTAAAAGGTAGAATTGGAAACTAACATATAAATCAACTAAAAGAGCCGAAAAATAGAGTAACGCATGGTAAATATTTCAAGTTAATTTAATTAAAGAGTATATTAAAATTAGATTTTAAATCATTAAGATCTCTTATTAAAAAGATAAGATTCTCGAAAAGATAAAAATAAAAAATTGGCATGACATGTGATATTTAAGAAGGAAGATGATACAGTTACACAAGGTGTATCGGTACATTACCAATCAGAATGCAACACGTGTCATTTTTAAATTAATTAATTAAAGAATTAGTATTTTATTTATTATTAAATTAAATTATTAATTAGGAAAATATATTACCAAATCTTCTAAAATGTTAAGTAAATAAAATCAATATAATCATACCAAATATTAAATATTCTCCAAAATCTATTATTTTGTTTTCTTAAAATATAGATAAAAAATAAATAAATAAAATATATATTAAATAGTACAAAAAACATAAATAAAAAAATTAAGTAAGAGATTAAAAGAAAATATTTTATTTTTGTAAAGTATATTGATAAAAATAATTAATTTATACATAATTATAAAAATTACGAATATAAAATAAATTAAAAATAATTAATTAAATTAGTAGAATTTCACAATTTTTTATTATTAATTTAAAAATAACATAATCAATAATCAAAATAGATTTAAAATAAAGTAAAAAAAATTATTAAATTAGTATAAAAATTCATTATTTTTTTTTGAATTAATTTAAAAACATGAAATAACCAATAATCAAGATATATTAAAATAAAATATTCAAAATACTAACGCATAACTTTAATTATAGTAACAATTTGAATAAGGGGTAATTAGTATTGCTAGTTTATAATTCAAGAACCTAATTTATCCTAATTATAATTTAGGGGATGCATACCCCAATTACCCTTTCTGTTTTAAATTATTAAATTAAAAAACAAGATTTACGCAACTCCTTTATTGTTTTAAAAAAAACTAAATATTAAATTATCAAATTAAAAAACAAAATTAAACAAATTTAAAAAAAATAACTACTTTATTGTTCAAAAAAACTAAATATTAAATTATCAAATTAAAAAACAAAATTAAAAAAATTTAAAACAAAATTACACTTACACGAAATCCTTAACATTCAAATGTTACAAAAACTGAATATTAAATTCTTAAATTAAAAAACAAAATTACAACTTTTGTTTTAAACTGATATTAAATTATCAAATAAAAAAAAACTACATGCAATCATAAACTTATGTTAAAAAAAACTAACATATTAAATTCTCAAATAAAAAAAAATCACGCATTTTATTTTAAATTATCAAATCAAAAAATAAAAATTAAGAAACGCTTTTTTTGTTTTAAAAAAATTGAATATTAAATTTTAATTTTATTGGCAATCTTAGTTTTCAAAATAAATATTAATTTTATAAATTTTAATTTAAATGGTTAAAAGTATTTTATAATTGTTAATATAAATTAATTTATTAATTATAGTATTATAGTCTTTTTACAATTAAAAAATTACCTTTCACTATAATTAAAAACATTTTAACACCCTATTTTTTTAGAAACTTAAAAATATAAAATCTTTTTTTTTAAAACTAAAAAACATGAAGTGCTATTGATAATTTGTAAAACCAATATACCTCTTTTCTTAAATATACCTTAATTATAATTTATATGTAAAAAAACATAGCTTTTAAAAAAAATAACATTCAAATTATTCATTATTCATAATACTAACGCATTTAAATTAACGTGACACAATAGTGAATTATATATTTACAACGGTCTATTTTTATAGTTATACTTTTTTTGTTATTTGTGTGCAAAAGTATGACTATTGTTTTTCTACATAGGTAGTATTATAGTAAAATTTTATGTACTGTTGACATAAATGATTATATGACAAAATTTCACCATAAAATGTCAAATATAATAATTATTTATTTTTTTCACAAAATAAAAAAAAAATAAACATATTAAATCAATGTGTATTGATATTAAATCTTAAAACATACTGAGTACATATATATTAGAATTGATAGTACTTAACAATTATCAAATTCAAAAAAAATAAGAAACAAAATTAGGTAGTAAAATTGTATTATTTTTATGTAATTGTGTATAATATAATTAAAGGTAATTTTTTTCTAATTATATTATAAGAGTACAAATTAACTTTAGTTTTTAAATTGAACATGTAAAAAAAATATCACAATTTAGTTATACTTCAAACTATATCTAAAGAAATGCGTTTTTTTAAATTAAAATAGAAATAATTTATATATTTAATTTTGTAAAACTAATTTTATATATTCACATATAACTACTACATATGTAATTTTTTTTAATATATCTCTAAATATATGATCAAAATTTAAGAATAAACTAAAAAAATCACTTTAATGTTTTCTTAAATTACAAAAAAATCATCATTAAGTAGTAATAATACCATCGAAATTATATTTTTTTTACATAACAAAAATATTTTGTACAATAGATTCAATGTGAATTGAATTGGAAAAATTACATTTTTATTCTTAATTTGTTAAATTTTAACAATTTTTTTTGTAATTAGGCAATTTTTAATACAGTTCATTTTAATTAATTAATAAAATTAATTTTATTTTGACAATTTTTAAATTTATTAATTGTTTAATTTAATTTATTTAATTAATAATTTTTTAGTAAGTGCAAACTTTTTAAATTAAGTAAATTTTAATTTAATTAATTCTTTATTTCTTATAAATGATTGATTTAATTATTATTTTTATTTAATTGATATATTAATTATTTCTTATCTATTATGATATATTTTATTAATTTTACAAAAATATTTTACTTCCATATTAATTTTGCCACAATATCTATTTATTAGGAAATATTACTTTTAATGTATTTTTCAGATTTTTTTAAAGATTTTTAAGATTTATTTTCCTAATTAATAATTTATTTTAATAATAATTAAAAATATTATTTATTTAATTAATTAATTTAATAATGACACATGTTGAATTTTAATTGGCTGTGTACCGGAGGCCCGATACACCTAGTTAGCATTTTCCATTTAAGAATGTTCTTTAAAAGTTAAGTTTTTTTATTAAAAAGATAAGATTCTTAAAAAAAATTAAAAAAAAAAATTGATATAACATGTGATATTTAGGAATGTTCTTTAGGAATGTTCTTTGGAAGTTCAGTTTTAGTTGTTTGAGTTCAATTCAAACTCATTTAATTTAACTCGATTAATTTCGTTTACAAATTAGCTAAATTGATTCGATGCATATATAAAAGTCAATTTACTTTTATATAATTATTCGATTGTACATATAGTATATTAATAGTATATAATATTTTCACAATATACTATTATTTTAAGATACACATGTCAAATACTTATAATTGTATATGCTTAATTAATTAACAAAGGAGAATATATATATATACTGTATATTTTAAAATTATGAGAGAGAGACTTCATTCATCGCCGACTTATTAATAATTATATAATGGGCGTTTGCATTCGTTAGATTGAATTGTAATTCAAATTCATAATATATGATCATGAAACTTTATTATAATTTTCTTTCTGCAGGTTTAATCAGGTTGTTATTGTCCAAGCTACTTCATCGGAAGGAGATCATGTTTATATTGTGTACATGGGAAAAACTCATACTTTTAAATAACTTTTGAATCTACATTCAAAAATTAATTTATTCTAATTTTAGTTGATACATTTTTTTATTTAATAAATTTTGGTATTAATATTGTTAATTTTTTAAAATTATATTTAGATAATTTTTTATAATACCAAAATTTATTAAATAAAAAAATGTATCAACTAAAATTATTATTAATTTATATATAACTTTTAAGAATACAATTGGATATATTATTGTATAAATAATTACATAAACGATAATCTTTTAATAATCACTCATTACAATTAATCAGTAGTCAATAATCCATATTCAGGTAAATTGTATTTTTTAGTTTTTATATAAGTATATTTTTTAGTTTTTATTATAAAATAAGTATTTTTATGAATTAACAAAAACAAATTACTCTATTTTTTCTTTAAAAATACAATTTTACTTTAATTTTTTTATTAACTTAATAAAATTAACATTTTTCTTACTTTTTGTATTCTTACACATGTAGGAATATCTGCAATCACTTGTTTTTTATTATAAAAAATATAATATTAAATAACAATCATTATAAAAGAAAAAAACATTGATATTTATGGTCTAAAAAGTACTAATAATCATATCAAATATATATTTAATAGATAGCAACCATAAATTGTAAACAATATATAAAAATAATGTAAGTGTGAAATTATTATGACTTTGAAATATTTGTGGGAATAAAATCAAAAAAATAGATTGTTAATCCTAAATCAAAACTTGGTATTCTCATTACAAAGATAATACTTTTTCCGTTCAAATTAATGATCACATTTCTCTTTGTAATTTGAAAAAAAAAATTATAATCATACGTATGTGACTAAAGTAGTATTTATAAACTTATAAAAATCAACTTACTCCGTGATTTCTTTTTACCTAACAATTTTCGTTTGCATAAAGATGTCGATTTATCAATTATAGCAAGTGGTAACAATGTTTATGAAATTTACAGCCTTTAAATAATCACGTACAAATGAGTAATTCGTTCTTAAACAAGTGTACAATTTTCATTTTTATTAGTTTGAATTCATTTTAATATTTTGAAAAAAAAAATACTAGTACTTCTCATTTTCAATTAAGCCATAACTCAAAGGTAGAAGAAAAAAATCTAATTTAAATTCAATTCAAATTCATTTAATCAGTAATTTATTTCGATTAGACAACTATACTCTATTAGACAATTAATATTTCTTTTGTTGCAATATACTCTACTAATCCCTTCAATTTTTTTATTTATTTATTTTTTGTTGACCTTTAAGAGTTTCCACACTCATAAATAAAAAAAAATCACAATTTTATCCTTCAAATACTTATTTATTTATATCAATATCATTATTTTCATTTAATTCTTTTATTACTTACACAACAATACTCATTCTATTATTATTTCATATTATTTAAGACATAAATAATTATTTTTCATTAAAATTCCTGTCAGTTTCTTTAAGTAAAGGTTTAAAGAATGAAGTGAGCAATTTTTACGTGTAACTGTGAGTAGGGAGTATTGTACACATAATATTCATTATAATGTATTTTTAATGAAGATTACTTTTTTTATATATGATCAATATTTTAGTAAATGATAATTTATATTTTATGCAAGGATGATTATAAGAATTATGATTTTTTATTGTTGAATAATTATTATTCATTTTTAAAATAAATATTTTATTATATTTAACTTAGATTTTAGTGTATAATATATCATACACTTATGTGTATGATAGAGGTGAGTATAATTATTTAGAATGAAAAGAATATATTAAAATTAAATTAATAAACAATTAAAACCTTTCATTGTAATGATAAGATTCTCCGAAAAAAATAGCACCACATGTGAGATCTAAATAATACTTATAGTGTATACTTTTTATTATTATTATTGTTTTGTATTTATTGTTCTTCAATTCTGTTGAAAGTTTGAATAATATATTTTAAATAAGTAAATTACGAATATGTAATTTCAAACAAAAGAGAATATATACCGTATATTTTGAAATTATGAGAGAGATTTAGGTCTTCTACAACAACTTATTATATAAAGGGGCGTTTGTATTTGAGGAAATTCATTAATTCATTGTAATTCATAGTAATATTTATGATCATGAGAGCTTGTTATAATCTTCTTTTCGGTTTAATCAACCTTGTGCTTATTATTGTCCCATTTCAAGGAAAAGCTATCTCATCAGAAGGTGATGAACTTCATATTTTGTACATGGGAAAAGCAACCCAGTCAGTTATGAACGGCGATCACTTCGATCCAAGAATCGATCACGCTCACCTTCTCAACGAGCTACGCGCAACAAGGTTCCATTATCGAATTCTTTTTTTAGAAGCACTATTTCGCTTAAGGAACATTTTTATTATTATGTCCGCATCCGCAGGAATGAGAAAGATATAGTCTTTTACAATAGAAGCTTTCTAGGGATTGCCGCTCGTATGTCGAAGGAAGAAGCGCAATCGTTGGCACAAAGACCTCAAGTGGTATCCGTTTTTCTCAGCCGAACTTTCAAGCTCCATACTACTCATTCGTGGGATTTCTTGGCAAACCAAAATGCCGGTTATGAAATCACTCACACAGACTCTCCTTATCATGTATCAAATCGATCCTTTGGAGCCCAAGACACTATCATCGGCATGTTAGATTCTGGTGAGTCGACGTCGACACACACACACACACACACACACACACACACACATATATATATATATATATATATATATATATATATATATATATATATATATATATATATATTATTGAAAGTTTGAAAGTTTGCTCATATTAATCTTGAAAGATATCCATAAATTTAGGAGTTTGGCCTCAGCATCCGAGTTTTCGTGACGAGTGTATGGGTCCAATCCCACCAAACTGGAATGGGATATGCATGCCGGGCCAAAACTTCACCAACAAGTTTATCTGCAACAAGTAAATTAACAAAAATTATACACCGAGTTTCTTTGTAATTTACAAAATAAATAAAAAAATGCATAAATAGTTGTAAAAGAAGAAAAATTATTTTTTACTACTCAAAATTATATTTGTAACAACTTTTTGACTATATTAGGAAAGTGATCGGTGCAAGGTACTACGATGATCTCGACGAACCAGGTTTTATTACCACACCGTTGGACGACGTTGGACACGGTTCACATACTGCATCGACCGCAGCTGGAATTCCGGTTCGAGGTGCATCGTTCTACGGCCTTGCTGAAGGGATGGCAAGAGGAGGCTCCATAGGTTCCAGGCTCGCTATATATCGTGTATGTGGTGAAGACGGCTGCTCGGGAGCAGGTATCCTCAGTGCATTTGACGATGCTATTGCTGATGGGGTCGATTTGATATCAATATCATTAGGTCCTCAGAAATTCCTCGACTTTTTCGACGATCCTATTGCCATCGGAGCGTTTCACGCTATGGAGAAGAGGATCTCTGTGGTGGCTTCCGCGGGAAACAGCGGTCCTGATCTTGGGACAGTTTCTAACTTCGCCCCTTGGATCCTAACGGTTGGTACAACCTCTATTGATCGCGACTTTGAAGCAACTATTCTATTAGGACAGGACCAGAAAGTTAAGGGCGGAGGCATTAATGTTTTCGGTCTCAATAAAACTGCGGTTCATCCCTTAATAGACGGACTCTCAGCCAAATTAAAACATGCCGATGCAGCCAACGCAAGGTACGATATAATACATATTATATATGCACATATTATACATATTTGTTGAATTTGTTTGTTTTTTTGTTTCAAGCAACTGCGCTACGGGTTCGTTAAATGTTGCAAAGGTCAAGGGAAAGATCGTACTGTGCGAATGCAAGGCCGGTTTTGGGACGTTAGATGACAAGATTCAGGAATTGAAGAAACAAGGTGCGGCCGGGATTATAATTATAAAAGAACAATATAGGCGATTGCCACAGTACCATGGGACTAGTCCAGTTGTTGCTTTTGTCACAATAAAGGATGGAGCTCAGATACAATCTTATATAAACACCAAAAGGTACGTACTTAATAGGGTATATGATCATCGTTTACGACTACTTGCTAAATATTATTCAAATGTGCGCATATATATAAAGCAAACCGCTAGCAACAATCTTGTCGACTCTGGTGACACTGAACGACAAGCCGGCTCCTGTTGTTCCGTTCTTTTCTGGAAGAGGCCCCATAAACGAGGTTGGAAACCTTCTGAAGCCTGATGTTACGGCCCCAGGAGTAGGAATACTTGCAGCGTGGCCACCTCTAGATGACGAAACGACTATCCCGGGTCAAAAACCTCCACTCTTCAACGTAATATCTGGCACGTCCATGTCGTGCCCACACGTATCTGGTGTAGCTGCAACAGTAAAGTCTTATCACCCGGAATGGAGTCCCTCTATGATTAGATCGGCCATAATGACATCAGGTGACATGAATCGTCAAGATATATTATTATTTATCACTACTTCGATCTTTGCAAACAAAATCGTAAAATATGTTTCTTTGTCGTTTTATTTTGCAGCAATCCAAACAAACAATATACGTGCTCCGATTACAACGGACAACGGGTCTATAGCCACCCCTTACGACATCGGAGCAGGGCAAATAAGTTTGGATGGTCCGTTGTCGCCGGGGCTCGTCTACGAGACCAAAACCATCGATTACATTCACTTTCTTTGCAACATTGGATACAACACATCCATGATTAGACGCATTAGTTCCACTAACATTGCTTGCCCCGGTAACTCTGCTCCTGATCTCATCTCCGATATGAACTATCCATCGATCGTCGTTTCTGGTCTGAAGAAATATGTGAAGAGAGCGGTGAAGAGAACAGTGACTAATGTTGGTGAAGAATACTCAACCTACGCGGCCACCGTGGTGGCTCCTTCCGGTGTCAAAGTCGAAGTGGTGCCAAACAAACTACAATTCACCAAGAACATTAAGAAGATAAGCTTCGAGGTTACGTTTACACTCTCGACAACTTCGTCTGTGAATGCAGACATGTTCGGCGCGCTTACGTGGTCCAGTGGGAAACACAACGTTCGGAGCCCGATCGTTGTGCGCAAGACATAAGGAAAATCTATGCGACAGAGCATCGATTCAACTATGAAAACTTACTACTATGAATAATGTTTTTACTTTTTTACTATTAGTGATAAAAATAAATTCACATTCATGTGAACAAAATAAATGATAACTATGTTTATGACTAGTGAAAATATCCTTCCTGTAAGCACACATTGGTAATCCAATTAGCCCACTAGCTCGAGACCCACTAGCTCGAGACCCCGTTACAATATCATTCTAATATATTTATGGTAAAAAAATAATAACCTTATCAAAGACATTTTTCATAGAAAGCAACCGTATATTGTAAACAATATATAAAAATAATGTAATAAATCATTGTGTGTTTGAATTTGTGGAAAATAAATAATAATACTCCCTCTTTTTCACGATACTGATAGAATCATTTTATTTACGGATAGTAATCTTTTTTACTTTACATATAGTAATCCTTTCCAATAGGCTCATGCTAAATAGGCAAAATCTATTTAGCAAAATCTGTCCATGGTCCAATTCCTTTAATTAGTTGACATAGTATTACTTCAGTCCCAAAAAAACATACTCAATTTCTTTGTAATTATAAGTAAAATTAAAAAAAGTAAATAAAGTTGACATATCACTACTTGTGTCCCAAGAAAATATGCACAATTTCTTTGTAATTAAAAATGTAAATAAAAGAACTAGTAATTATATTTTTTTACAATATCAAATAACTAATTATTACTTTTATATACTACTACTACTACTATGTTTCTTCGTAAATTTTACTATTTTTTTTTTCATTTTCTATATTTGGAGACAAATTAATATTTTCTCTGTTTTACACAAATTGCACTACAGTAGAAACTCTATATAGTAATACTCCCTATAGGAATAAACTCCCTATAGTAATAAAAAAGTCGGGTCCCAAGTTGGGACCAGTTATAAATAGGAATAAACTCCACATTGTCATAAGTCATACATTTTTTAGGTCCCGTCTTAAGGATTTATACCTCTATATAAGAATAAATGATTAATATATAATAAAAATATTTATTAATAATGTTTTTATTTATGGAAATCAATAACATGTTTAAGATGACTTGAAATATTTATGAAAATCAATAACATATAGTATATGATCAAAGTTTATAGTCCTTAGATTCATTAATATTTTATTTAATTTGTATGTTAAACACAATTTTTACACATATATAATCAAAATTTATTATTCAAAACTATTAAATTGATTTTGTGAATTTAAAGATAGATAATATTGTATGTATATTATTTTTATATTTATATTATTTTTTATAAAAAAATTTATTTTTATTTTCTAAAACCCTATATAAGAATAACTCTCTATAGTAATATTTTTTCCCGGTCCCAACGATATGACTGTACGGAGTTTCTACTGTACTTTCTTTGTAATTTAAAAAAAAAAATTCAACTTTTATGAAACAGATGGAGTATTAATTTTTTTATAATGACAAAAATTGAGAGACTTTTGTGGGAAAAATTCAACTTTTATGAAACAGATGGAGTATTAATTTTTTTATAATGACAAAAATTGAGAGACTTTTGTGGGCACGGAGATTAAGAAAATCATTACAGTACTTTTTAACTTTTTGACAAAAAGTAAAAGGTAAAAATATATTTTTAAGTTAAAAAATAAAATAGTTGTAAGTGGAGTTTAAAAAATGGTGATTTTTGAAAAATGTTAAGTTTAAATAATTAGTTATAATTTAATGAATTAGTTTTTTTTTGAATTATAAATATGAGTAAACTTTCAAAAATACCATTTTTATTTAAATATATGTGGGTGGTTATTTATTAACTGTCAAAGGTATTATAGTAATTATTTTATTTTTATAATTATAAAATTAATTATGCCTCAAATTGAAGGTTTTCGATTCCGATCCAATCGCTCGATTATCTTGTTCGTGTGTGCGGAAGCGTGTAAAACAATATAACACGAACAACATGAAGATCTAGGCACACATTATATGTATAGACACGTTTATATATACATCCAATATATATATATATATATATATAGGGATTAACGAGAACACTTACAACCGGTATAGCGTGCCTCGTTGATGTTGATGAAGGTGGTGTTGAGTCGATTGAACCACCTTCATGGATCAATCACTAGATGCTCTCCTTGTGAATGACCTCGTTCTTGTCTAGATTGCCCGGATGTTGAAGCCGCACAAATGGCCCGGCCTCTACGTGTTGCAACGAACCCGGATGACGAACACTTTGCTTGCTTGAGTCGGTTCTCCAAGAACACTCTCTCCTTTCTCTCTTTAGTGTGAATCTCAAAATTGGTGATCAAGTCATTGTGAAAATCAGTTTTTCACTACTTAACACCTTCATTACCACCTCTATCACTCCCATGTAACCCCCATATTGAATATGCACCATTATATCACATAATTGGTGGTTAATGGGGAGGTGAAAGGTCATGTACACATCACTATTCCACAATGGCATAAGACGTGGTCCCTCTTGCTTGTGTGGCATGCCATGTCACACTATGTGACATGCATCCATGCAAGCCATGCAATGCATCTCATGCATGCATATAAATTTACGTAAATATTGATTCTAAATCAATATAATTAACAAGCATTCATCTACGAGTCTGTGTGTGACCCTGTATGTATGATTTATCGATCAATATTATATTGTTCCCAACAATTAATATTATCGAATAATCATTTAACATCCAAAGACGACCTTATGACTTTATCGATTGCACACGTAGGATCGAAGGACATATACCAACAATCTCACACTTGGCCTTCAGAGCCAGTGTGCTGCCAATTTCCTGTTGTCACTTTATGTCTAAGTTTGAACTTGAGGCAAGACTCGAGTCATCCTCAATCGGTTCAAACCTTTCTTGGAATATGAGACAGACTGTAAAACCAAATTTATCACTATGATACGAATCTGTACGTGGCCACGCTTTTCCACGGTCTCGACTCTCCAAGTGGCCGGTAAGACATGTATCCCATTATAAAAAATAGAGGACAATCCCATCTTGTCAATCCAAGCTCTCCCACCTTCTTCCTGATATACCCAATAAGAAGTTTTATAACCTCCTTTTACGAAAGGCGTTTACTTGTATCAAAGTATACCATTTCACAATGGAATCCCTCTGGACTACTCAGGTCAGAGGACATTGCTCGACGGTCAATGAAATAGCATTATGACTCGAAATCTTAAATATTATTCCAGTCGGGTCTGTTCGATCATTAGCTCCCAGCTAATATCTATGTAATTGTACTTGATGTCCCACATCACTAGCCCATGAAGCGGCGCTATAGTACACATTAAAAACTAGTTCATTGTATTATCGGTTTGTCCGTACTCGATTATACGAACCAGGAACAACTATATGATTCAAGTATATCAGTTCAACCATTGGGACTTGAAAATTACGTCTTCGACGTAGGATACCAACTTTTCGTGAAGTCGGTCTTAAACAGTCACTTCAGCAACTTCGTTCGCACACACTCAGCTCTGCTTGCTATGTATGTTGTTCGGTGTATGTGGTGTGTTCGAACTCAACAAGAGTAAAGTAAAGTGCTGAAGACAATGTTGTATAATAGTTTCATTTCATTGAAAAACAAAACTAACTATTACACTTGTGGAGAAAGGTAGACGGAATGATCAAGAGTCGTATCCCAAGTGACGCAGCACTCCAACGAACTAATGATCTAGTACTATATCACCTAGAGCTAAATCGCATAACTCTACTATTGGTGCACAGCACAAAACAACTACCAAAACTCTTAAAGCTATAAGCCGTAAACAACGAACGTTGATACTCGGATATCGGATTTCGTTCTCTCAAAATCGTCAAAGGATGTCATCCAACTTCATGGGTATATATAGGTGAGCCACACATGTGAGACGTTGACGTGGCACGATCTGATTCGTCGCATGCTTGGATGATGCAACAATTCTATGGATGACATCACTATTGGAATCTTCGATTCTTGAATCTTGGAATCTTGAATCTTCGATTCTTGAATCTTTGAATCTTGAATCATCGATTCTTGAACTTCAGACTTCAACACATCTTGACTCCGTCGATCTCAATACTTCATCTTCAACTTCATCGTGGTGAACGCTCATCGTTGAACATTTCATATTTCATCGTCTTCATTGTCGTCAATAGAGTTGAAGTAGTAAAAAGCAATCCACATTGCAAGGACAGAGAAAGTGAGAAATGCGACTCCGTTCGCAATTGTTGATGAGGCACGAATTGCGACTCAAGTCGCAAGAGTTGAAGAGCCACAAGAATTTGCGACTCAAGTCGCAATTATTGAGGGTTGAGGAATTGCGAACCCGTTCGCAAAAGATGGAGAAGCAAGACTAGCGACTCCATTCGCAAATGATGTGAGGGATGAGATTTGCGACTCCAGTCGCAATAATCGGAGGGAATGATTTGCGACTCCAGTCGCACTTGCTGGAGGGAGTGGATATTTGCGACTCCAGTCGCAAGAGATGAAGGATGGTGGATTTGCGACTCTAGTCGCATGTCATAAGAGATTTGCGACTCCAGTCGCATATGATGACGGATAGAAGATTTGCGACTTCAGTCGCACATTATGCGTGATTTGCGACTCCAGTCGCATATGACGATGATGGTGAATTTGCGACTCCAGTCGTACATCTTGCGATATTTTCGACTCCAGTCGCATATGCCGATGATGGTGAATTTTGCGACTTCATTCGCAATATACAAACTTCAGTTGTCCATTCACTCACTCACCTGTAATCCAATCAAAACAACGAAAATCATATGTTGTTGACAAAACAAACATTTACAATCTCCCCCTTTTTAGCACAACTCATATGAACAAGAGTTAGAGAGTAGAGCCATACTAACTCCCCCTCAACAAGGCATATCACAAAAATAGATTAAGTAAAAAAAATGGAAAAACAATCATTCAACAATCATCAAGGATAACGTATGAAAGAAACAAAAACTTCGTCGATCGATTAGACATTCAAAAACTTCAAAAACTGAGTTCAACAACTGAGATATGAAAAACATGCATGATGGGAAATAATCAAGTCTTATGCATGCAGATAGGAAAACATAGCAAAATAAGAAAATAGTTCAAGTCTTAAAAACACAACATCAGCATCACTGAGATGCAAACTCAGAACCCTTTGGTGAGTCCGCAGGAGTGGGTGAGCGCATAGGAGTAGTCTGTGGTGAAGCGTCACCGGACTTTGCTTCATCATCTGTCTTGGCGTCACCTTCATCATCTTCTACAGCATCATCATCAGTGTCAGTGGTATGGTCTTGATGACCATAGATCTCATATTCCCCAAACTCATCTTCCCCAATCTTGATTCTTTCATCATCATTGTCATCATCAAGATCTTCAATCTCAACATCTTCTTCAACATCTTTCAAACCGTCAGACGGCATCGCAGGTGATGCCTCTGGATGTGTGGAACTCCCAACCTTCTTTTCATCCTTCAGTTTTTCAACAACTTTCATCTTCTTAGGTTCTTCAACAGCTTTACCTTTGCCTTTCCTCAGCAACTCATACACCTCCCCAGCCAGCATCTCTCGAACACCCTCATCATCGGTGTCCACAGCTTTCGATTTAGCTATCTCAGCCAGAGCTTCCTTGATCCCATCCTTTATGAGTTCAAACATAAACGTGTTACTCAGACTCTTCACAGATGAGCCAGCACTGGATCCACCCAAACCTCCCCCTTGATGGGTTATCTGATGAAGAGCATCAATGGCTTCCTTCTGCTCGATCTGAGCTTCGATCATCTCATTGTAAGCAATGGCATGAGCAGCCTGCTTACGCTCCAAGTTTCTCGTCGTTGTGAAACATCGATAGACAATAGCAGAGGGAACAACAGCTCGGAAGTTATTCATTGGATGAAATGGATTCCTGTGTGGAGGCAGACCAGACTTAGGACCAAATTTTTGAGGAACTACTCTCGGTTGAGGAGTAGGTGCAGTCTTCGTGCGCTTGACACTCGGATGTTCAAGCTTGAGAACAGGTGCCCTTTTCTTTGACGACTTCGGGGACAAGGGCGGGGAGACAGGTTCAAGAACATCCTCACGTTTAGTATATGTAGTCCAAGGGAGATCATTCACCCTATTCTTCAGGAAGGTTGGAGTGATGTTGATGTGAGAATTTTTCTTAACCTTTCTCTCGGTCTCCGTCATTGGAATGAATTTTTGGTCAATCATCATTCCATAGATTAAGCAAGGGTGAGTGAGATGAATTCTCCTGACTTCCTCAAGATCAGGCTGTTGACGGAGAACATTATTTGAGGCCTTAGCCACTCTGCAAATATTAGCAAATATTATCTCACCCAAATCAACCTGTTCGCCACAGCCAAGGCGAAACAGAATATGCATTAGTTTTGGAGAAAGATAGTTCTCATCAGGGTGTGCTGCCCAGTTTGTCATGCCGAGCCTATGCAAGGCACCATAGAAGGCAAGAAGTTTGTTAGGAGTGGGGAGAGGAGTCCTAGCCTTGCCTTTGGTTAAGAAAGATCCAATCTTCAACGCATTATTCCTGTCATCATCAGAGGGAGACTTCCACGAACCCTCAATTTCCAATCTTTTCCAGAAATTGTTAATGTTCAGAGGACGGAAAGTGTAGAGTTTTTCACGAAACACAAACCGTCCACACATCTTGTGTGACGGATCCGCGAACTCAGGTGTCAAGTTAGCGTAAAACTTTTGAATGATAGGCAGAGAGAATCTGTAAGTTTGAGTCACAGACTCAAGGATGTGCATATCAGTGAAAAACTTCGAGAGGTCATACTTCTCATAATCTGCATGTAACAACCTAAAATTTTATTTACTAAAATCTTGAATTCACTTAATTAAATTTAAAATTTATAGACTAATTTAATAAATTAAAACTACAAAATAAAATAAAATAAACATATATTTTAATAAATAATATAACAATAATTGTTGTAATTAATATTTTTAATTTAATCCAACAATACAATTTAATATTAATTAGTATAACTTAAACATTGATCTAAACATAAAAATAAAATAACTACATTAATCCAAACGAATAAAATAAACTTAACGTATAAGAAATTTTTATTCTTTATTAAACTAATACCTAATAGATTAAACCCTAAACATCCATATAAATATATATCTTCTCCTGTCCGCACACATAACCCCAAAACAAACAATAAAATGTGTAACCTTTCTCCCTCTCTTAATCCCCTTTCGCCTAAGAAACCCACGACCAAGCTTTTGCTGCTGCACGTGATGGATCGATCGAGTATCTCCTCTACCTTTTGAAGTCGGAGAAGATGAAGCCCGCAACAACGGCCCTCTTTCGCCTCAATCGTAGTGAACGATCAGACCCCCAAGACAAAAATCCAATCCAGTAGCATCGACGTATCCATGTTCCCTCTGCTGTACCTCGGTATCATCAATAAAGAAGGAAGAAACGAATTCTGCATCTCAACTACAGTAACAATAACGTAACTTTTCTATTAAATAATACTAATTTGCATAGAGGTCCTTGAAATTTAAATTATTATGGGCCACTACACTTTAAACTACATAATAATATTATTTAATCCATTGAAGTTTCAGAAATTATATTTTTAGCCCATGAAGTTTTGGAAGTTGCTAGTTCAACCCCTAAGGTCTTAGACGCGCATTGGATTTACACGTTCACGTCCCAGCTTATCGAGGTAGGTGTCATGTTGTCGATTTACCTCTTCTATTACTTGTTTCACTATGTGTGTCTCTATGTGTGCATTTATGTGAATTTATTAAAAATATATTTTCCGTTGTAACCGGAGACCGGGGAAAAGGGTCGAAGGGGACCAACGCAATAGTTGGCGCAACTCGCAATATCCAGATTATTAAATGGATCTCATGTTTACTAAAATTACAATATTTTCATGTTATCCAGATTATTAAACGGATCTCATGTTTCTATTAAAATTACAATATTTTCATGTTATGTTCATTGGTTATACATGTATTTGATTCCGGTATTAGATGAGGTAATGACCCTATTGAGCGTTGAGCTCACCCTTTCGACAACAACTATTTTTTTTAGGTACACACGAGGATGCCGAGCGAGAGAAGTGATAAAGGATGGAGGAATAAAATAAAATAAATAATTGTTTCTCTATGATTATTTTATTACCATTAACTCTTATTAGGATTATGAAATTGTTTGACTTCGAACATGCATCTAAATTATTCATTTATACTACACTATGATTTCGGTATTTGTTCTTTCTGTTAGTTGATGGTGACAAAAGTTTATGGTATACATATATGTTTGCATGCGGAGGTACTAATAGAAGATGAATTAGATATTTATAAGTTTAGTCTATGCATGGTTAGGTACATTCAGCATGCTGTAGTCAATCTTATATATTTACATATGCATATACTGATATACATATAAGCATGTTATACGTGTCTATATATATAATGTGTTTATTTATTAAATTGGCTACTTCTATTTGTGGACATAAAAACGTTATTATTTTTCCTTTGATGTTACAAATGGTATCAAAGCCTTTGATGTTGGTATGACGTTTTGAAAATGAGTTTATCAAATAAAATTTCGTGACACCCGCACTTTATTAAATGTTATTTCCAAAATTAACACCTTCCGCTGTTTTAAAAAAATACGGGTCGTTACACTGCAACTCGGACTTGACGATCCTCAAGTATGGGTAGGTTCTCAATCAAGGTAAGACGAAGTTCCGCCTTCTCAGTAAAAAAATCAGGTTTGTAGTGAGGTCCACACTCTTCAACCTTCATCACATAGAACTGATCAGCAGTGGCACCTGTTGATCCTGAAGAGTGTGGTACGATAGGAGGAATGAACGAGCCAGGAACAACATGTTTGCCTCTATCATCAGAGCCAGGTGCTCGGTGTTTCGACTTAGGGGTATCACTGGAAATAGAAGGTGTAGACTTCTTTGGTTCAACAACAACGTCAGATGACGTTGATTTCTTGGATATGTTTGCAGATTCAGAGACGGAAGGTTTCACCACTTCAGCAGTGGAAGGAATTTTGACAATTTTCTTGCCATCAGCAGTCATCTCACCATCAGCAATCATACGCTCATACTCTTTGCGCGACACTAACCCTTTGTAGGAGCGAAGGAAACCAGATTTAGGATCCTTAACATTCTTGCCTCCACCATGAGACACAGAGTGTGCAGGCTTGGCTGTCTTAGTAAGATCAACCGTAGGAGAGTCAGAGATGGATTTTCCAGAGCGACGATCCATCTTATCCATATGTTTCTGTAAGGCGTGTAATGCCTTCTTCTTTGATTCAGGTGAAGGAGCCTGCTTCCAAGTATCGCGAAGAGACTCTAGCACTTCCTTATCAAGATCATCAAACAGATTTCCAGTGGATGAAGACATGGCGATAGCAGGTAGCGAGAGAAAGAAAGGAATTTCTAAGAATCCTAAGTATCACAATCACAGGCACTGATGTGCGAAGCAAGAGAAGTAAGACAGTCGAAACCAACAGTCGTCGAACGCCGATTGCGTGAAGAGAGACAAACTCAAACTCAGAACTTGAACTTAGACAATATGTGAGAGTTAGAGAATATCAGAAACGTAACCCTAATCCAATGAATTGGAGGTCCTATTTATAGGAGAAATATGGGCCTGCTCGTCTTGGACAAAAAGACCTGCGAAAAAGCCCATTAAACAGTACAAAAACGGTCCATCAGTATAAAAAACGAATAAAATATAATAAAATATTAATCCGAAAAACCTGGAAAATTTTCTAAGTAAATAAGAAATTTCAAAAAAATAAAAAAAAATCCAAAAATATTGTCGACGAGCATGAGGTATCGTTGACGTTCATCGTCGCACAGCAGGATTGATGGAGATGAAGTGCTGTATCTGTTATGTTGATCATCAGAGGTGAAGCGAGGAGAACGCAAGGGGATGATCGCGCGACTTGAGTCGCGTGCGACTGGAGTCGCAAAACATGCTTCCTCCGTATTTGCGACTTGAGTCGCAAAACCTGCTTCCTCCTCATTTGCGAACTGAGTCGCAGGACGTGCGACTGGATTCGCAACAGCTGAAAATGATCAACGTCACATGAGGTGTAGTGTGATCCGGAGTACATGCCATTTCCACGACCAATCTTGCAAGAGGAGTTATGCACTTGAAGCTGCCACACTCAATTTTGCCGTAAGGAATGAACTCCACATGATGCTAAACATGAACGATAAGAATATATAACAAAACAACACATCCCGAGTAAGTATTCAAGCGTTCAACACACTGCAAACATTCAAAAACATTTTAGTGGAGATTCAATCGGTGATACCAGGCAGTGAAGAGCAAATATTTTCCCAAAAAAAATTCCACTTTCCATCAATCTCCAAGACAAAAATATCACACAAGGTGAATAATAACTTTGAGGTACATGAAATAGCTCTCGAATTAAAAACCGGTGAAACGGACCGAAGTATAATGAAATAAGTTTAACTTGTCCTTCGTCGCAATCACAAGAATGAAATCGTGTTTCATCGGAACATATATGGTGAGGTAAACACCGCACAAGAGATTATAATTCGTGAGTGTAAGGTGAACTCTTAAGGCACTCCACTTGGGACTAAGCGTTACTACAATCAGAGGGGAGCAAGGTTCAACCTGCGTCCTCCAGACGAGTTTTAGCTTTTAAAATGAAATGCAACAGATGCTCATTACAGCAGTCAGAGGGGAGCAAGGTTCATCCTGCATCTCCGAAGTGTGATGGTTGAGCATCTTAAATTATAGTGTCTATGTGCTACCTTTCGAAGAGGGGAGCCGGCGGACAAAGTGATCCGGCGTCCTCCGTTACTCGGTATTATAGATCAATGCAAATGAGTTTATGGGAGTTATATGCCAAGTTCACATGTTTACACTCAGAGGAATAAATGCACTTGGGTCCGAAGACTAAAGTGATGGAGTTATATTCTAAATGTCTAGTTTAGTGACAATATGGAACTCCTTATCTGTGTTTTATTATCTATTAATCAAATTGTCGGAATTTTGTCTTTCATGTACTTTATGCAATAGTCCTAGATATATACGTTGTAGACAGTATGGCGTGAGGAGACACGCGGAAGATCATACTGTCGGTTACTCGTATACTATCGAACAGTAGCTCACGACTTAGATGGACAAGGACAATCCATCGGTACGTCGTTGTGTGACTGGTAGATAGTCGGTCTTGACTATCATGTCACACTCGTACACTTGGTGTATTGAGCAGGACCACGGGAGGGCGTTCGATTTATACTAATCGCAGTAATCGAACTAGACCTCAGATATTACGGATATACGAATTCCTAATCCCTATATAATTATAGGTGCGTGTGTCCAATTCTCGGTTCTTTAACTTGCCAATGAGTGAGACTAATTGATTAGTCGAGATTCTCGGTAAATTGGGAATCGTAATTGTACGCACGGCATGCTATAGATTATAGACAGGAAACCGTGTCCCTTTTATTGGGTTGATTACGTCCCCGAGATGAGCTCATAAAGTTTATCATGTAAACCCTGCAGGTGGATTTGTTCCACATGATAATAAGGATGAGTGGTACTAGTCTCGGATAATAAGAAACGAATTAATTTAATTATTAGTAATTAAATAAATTCGTGGACGTTCGATATCTTAAACACGGGGAAAGTCGTATATGTAATTTCTGCGGAAAATATTATTGGTAAAATAATATAAATTAATTAATTGGGAATTCAATTATAATTTTATAGTGGAATTAATTATAATTAAAATTGGATTTAATTAAAGGTTTTCTTTTAAGGACACCGGTTTAATTAAATTGCAATTTAGCCTAATTAATTAATTAACCTAAGGTCCCTAGTGTGGCCTATTTAAACCCCTCCCCCTCTCTTCTCTAAACCGAACTTACGCAGCTTTTATTTTTCTTCACTTGAGAAAATAAAACGTGAGAGAGAGTTTAAGAGAGAAGAAGAAGAGGAGACTTCCGGTGGATCGTTGCCCACACAACGTCTGGAGTCGAGGGCTAGGATACACACTAGAAGATCAGAGGTGTTCGCCTATTCGGCCTCTCCGAATCACGCATCAAAGGTAAAGAATCGAAAACCCTATTCCGCAATTCTTTCGATTCTTATTGTACGTAATAATCCAACGAACCTACGATCGGGTTCCGGACATCGTGGATCGCATTCCTCGACTACTGGGGGTTCTAGGACCTTCGGATCGGTAGTTGGAAGAGGAAAAACGACCCGGAAACGAGCCCGGAACAGCAGATCGCGCTGCTGTCCGCGCTGCTGAAGGACAAACGGCGACCACCGTTTCCTAAACGGCGACCGCCGTTTTGCTCTTTTTCGGGCAGCCCGCTCCGGCTTGCGCGGTTGTCCTCCGGGGCAACGGCTGGGCGTGAATCGGGGTACGGGCTGGGCACGTGGACGGAGTAGCGGATCTGGAGGTCGACTGGGATCGTTCGGATGTTCGAGTGATCGAACGAACGCATCCCGGGTAGTCGATTTCCAACAATTGGTATCAGAGACGGTTATTGGTTTGTTGTATTGTTCGTACGTTTATGATGCAGGTTCGAACCCGATTATTATGGCCATGTGATTGTGCTGTATTTTTTTTTGGTTTCTTAAACTCTCGGGGTTGTCGAGATTTTTTTTGGTTTTATCGTTGCTTGCTTGTAATAGTTAAAACGACGGGTTGAGTCGTTTAGGTTTTACTTTTCGTTTTTCGTTTATCCGGGTGTATAGGATCGATCAACCTGTATAGGATCGATGCCGGAAGTAGTTAGTTTACATGTGTAATGTTGCTGCTGCTTGGTGGATCGAGACGAGATCGAAGGCCAGACGAACGAGGGTCGAGAAGTCGAACCCGCGGCTGCTGAAGGGCAAACGGCGGTCGCCGTTTCGCTGGACTTCGGGCAGCAGCTCCGCGGGGGTTCGACGGACACCACGGATCGCTCGTCGAGGCCCGGGATGATACTCCAGTGGGAGGGGTTCGTCTCTTGGCACTTAGACGAGTCGGTGGTGGATCGAGACCTAGACGAGCAACGAGACGAAGATCCGAGAAAACGTGCATCGAAGAATTTTAAAGGCCATAATAATCGGGCCACGTTAAATGCTTTCTATGTGTTTACGTGCTTTATTATGCTTTAATTTTATATGCATGTGAATGTTATCCCTTTCGTAAAAACTAAGTGGGAGAGGGATTGGAAACAATCCCGCGGTCTCCATTCTCTGTTTTGATAGTGATGTGTGTCGCTTACGAGTTGGCTTTAGTGTCATCCTCCCTATCGGATAAAGTGGACACACGGATATCACTGGATCAAAATTCGAATTCAATTCCATTTATAGAATTGAACACTTAAGTTTTTCAAAGCAAATGCCTAATCTGTCTTTCAAAGACTAAGTTCAACTCGACTCATTCTCACCCCGGGGAGTGGAATGGAGCCAAAGCGCTTGCTTATGTCGATGACACAGATTAGAGACATTCGAGTCATTCGATGACTAGATCGATTGTCTGGTTGGCTCCCTCACTTTGTGAGAGATAGGGCTCAATTGCATGATTGATCGCTGGTTAGAAACTTCGAGTTTCACTTACGAGATATCAAGCTTTGATTAATGAGATTGTGAAATTTATTAAATGGAATTCAATTAACAAAGTTGTTTGTTTAGTAAACGTCCACACTATCGTGGCTTACTAGACGGAAACGGAACTTTGGGTTAATTGAGGCTCGACAGTTATAGGAAATCGTAAAGGGACCGCATGTCAACGTAAACGTCCACACTAACGTGGCTTGCGGTGGATATGTAGTTCCCGAGCGGTTAACTTAGTACTGAGAAATGGTATACACTTAGGTACGCTTTACAGTATCCTCCCCATCGGAGTCACTGCTGTAATGATGTACGACCGAAGTAAAAGTCCAGTTATAAAATCATTTGGACTAGTATACGTCCACATGAACGTGGCATGCTGGTCTGATGGGATTTTAGGATTGATTGGTAAATTTAATGATATTAATTAAGGGAGTTAATATCGAATTAAATTTGACGGTTTGATTTGTCTCTTTTATAGATATGGCACTCAACCCACTGTCTGTGATACTAAAAGAAAACAAACTCACTGGTCCAAATTATGTTGATTGGAAACGAAACTTGGACATTGTCCTAACTGCTGAGGAGTACAAGTATGTACTCCAGGTCGAATGTCCTGTTGCACCTACTGAAACATCCACTCCTGAGGAAAAGGAAGCTCATCGGAAGTGGGTCAAGGCTGATCAGATGGCGCGGTGCTACATTTTGGCATCTATGTCAAATGTGCTGCAACATCAGCATGAAGCCATGGACACTGCCTATGATATGATGCTTAACCTCAAGGAGATGTTTGGTAGTCAGGACAGGGCAGCCAGACAAGATGCTATGAGGCAACTCATGACGGCCACTATGTCCGAAGGAACGCCCGTGAGGGATCACGTGCTGGGATTCGATGTCCCGGGCTATCAAAAATTGCGGAACCGATAACCCGACCGAAAAACCCGTCGCCGGAAAACGCACG
The DNA here is from genome assembly GCA_954870475.1 of Euphrasia confusa. Lineage (NCBI taxonomy): Eukaryota > Viridiplantae > Streptophyta > Magnoliopsida > Lamiales > Orobanchaceae > Euphrasia > Euphrasia confusa. The sequence goes on from OX940967.1 coordinate 969,314, forward strand.
AACACCAACTCATCCGCAGGAGTCCGACCTTTGGAGACTACGCGCCCGAAGACACGCAGCCCGCCCCCAGCCGATTTTCTCCCGCGAGTCGGAAATTACGAACGCGAACACCACGAAGAACCGGGCTCGACGAGAGTATCGCCGCGGGATGAACCCGCGGCTAAACCCTAGCCGAACCCCATCCGCGGGGTTCGCGATCGCCGTGCATGGCGATCGCCGGGGAGGCGAGGCATCCCCGCGGGGCTGATCCGATCAGCACCCGCCGGCGGTGAGTCCGGCGACTCACCGCCACCACCTCACGGGGTGGAGGGCCCCCAGCCGCGGCACCAGCCCGCGGCTGCCCTCCGCGATCGAGCTGGGCTCGATCGCTCGCTCCGACTTCGGCCGGAGCTCTCCCCGCGCGCGCCTGCCGCCGTCGAGGGGTGGGGATCCGCCACGGCACCAGCCCGTGGCATCCCCAGCGATCGACTGCCGTCGATCGCTTGCCCCGGCGTCCAGCCGGGGCCCCCTTCGTTGCGCGGTACCGGCGGTCGAACCCTAGGGTTCGGCCGCCCCTCTCGATCCCGACGGGGATCGCGAGATCCCCGTATCCCGGTCTCGACGCTTTCCCGGATCGTCTTGTTCATGTATACATCACAATTATTCAACGCACAAATAATCATAGAAAGGGGTTCTCGATTATTACCTTGATTCGTTGTACGGAGAAACGAATCGTTGATGACCTCGTGATCTTCCCGCGTATTCCTTGCACTTCCGTTCGAACGTCGGGTGGGCGACGAGCTATCGAACTCTTATGGATCTTCCTCACTCTCAAGACTTTATGAATTCCGTAGGTCAATTAATTCTCTCTTGAAAAGTGAAGACCATGTAGTGCTTATATAGGCTACGTAGGGGATCATAAGGAGAATAAATATTGGGCTTCAATATTGAAAATTAAATTGGGTCCAACCCAAATCCATTAATTCTTATCAATATTAATTTTATTTATTTTCCACTATATAAATAAAATTGCACTCCCAATATTATTCCATATTATATCAAATAATATTTCTCCATCTTAGTATTATTTATTCCGTGTATTTAAGATTTAAATATCCATAAATAAATTTATTTATTGCTCAATAAATAATATTCATATCTTATATCCGAGACTAGTACCGTTCAACCTTTATTATTGTGCGGAACGAATCCACTCATGAGGTTTACACAATAATTCCTTATGAACTCATCTCGGGGATATTATCAACCCTTCCGGGATACACTTTCCCTTCTAGTATTCACGGCATGTCATATATAAAATATAGCGACCCAATTTTACCGGTAATTAACCCAATAATTAAATCGGTTAATTCCTTTGGAAAATCAAAGCCTCTAGTATTAAATATACACATCCGCAATAATATCGGGGATTAAGAATAAAATACTCCGAGATTTAAATTGATTATCCAAGGCAATCCTAATCAATAAATCTCAAGCTGATCCGCCCAATACACCAAGTGTACAAGTGTGATAAAATAATTAAGATAAATTATTTTCTCTCTCACACAACGACTATACCAATGGATTGGTCCGTGTCCATCTAGGTCGTGAGCAACTGTTCGATTGAATACGAGTAACCGATAGTATGATCTTCTGTGCGCCCATGCAGCACCATACTAACTACAACGTATAAAATCCAGGACTATATTTTGCATAATTAATTAATAATAATTAATAGCAAATAATTGTTTATTAATTAAATAGGTTAAATGCCATGACCGGGAGTTTACCATTACTTAAATCTAGACATTAAGTACACAACTCCAACAATCTCCCACTTGTACTAAGGTCTAGTCATTTCCTCCAAACTCCCGACTCCCATACTCATCACGTGCTTAAGTTATACTTCCCAGAAGTATTATGTGAATGAGCAATCTAGGTTGCCGCTCTGAAGTTATCTTGGTGACTACTGCGTCGTCCCTCTGACGATGACTCGTATCAGGTGGTACTGGCTCTATGTGTTATCATCACTTTTCGAACTTATGACTTCTTTCAGTTCTCCACGCACCGCTATTTACATAGCCTTAGGTGAACCAAGAATCATATCCAAGTTCAGAGGTCATTCCGGAACCTAACCAAAACTTCCGCTGCCTCTGAGGCTGCTATTCGGTTTATGATAGAGTCCGAGAAGCATTACGCTTATCACTCTTTCATCCTTAGGTTCCACCTCTTCTAAAGGTGAACACATAGCCTGATATCGACTTACACTGGTGATGAGCCATTTTATTTGCTCATCTTAGAGCGTTTTTACACCTTTTATTGAGTCAGTTTAAGTCAGTTTTGTGTCTGGGAGGGCACATTGGAGTGTTTGGGCAAAATATGCAGGTATTCATGTCAGCAGGTGAAGATTGTGCGGAAAAGTCAAATTAATGGTCCACTTTGGGCTAACGCGGGATTCTGAAGAGGTGACTCAAGCAGTTAGGCCTAATAAGGCAAAGTCGCCACTGTGAAGCAAAGTCGTCACTATGGGCAAAGTCACTATCCGTAAGAGTCAACCGCGCAACAAGCATCGCACATGGTCCACCTACCTGGGAGGTTCATTTGGGCAAAGTCGCTTCTTTGGGCAAAGGGCAGAAGGCGACCAGTTTGGGAAAACGGCGAGTATCGGGCATACCAGAGCAACAGATTCCGAAAGTTTGGGGATTCTGCCTTATCTCCCCATCTCTATCCGGTCAGCAGATAAGGAAAGAGACCCTAAAGACCAGGAGTTTCTTTGACCGCCAAGAGTCCCAGCAAAAACAAACTCTGGACGGACTACGCCCAAACGGCCCAAGCCCACCAGGCCCATCAACCCATTAATACAAATCTGATGCCCTAGAGCCGCACATATAAAAAGGGGAATCGCTGATCAGAAGAAGAGGGGGGGAAAAAAGAAGAGACGATACAACACACGACGCCACACACAAGAAGAAATATAGAGAGCTTAATATACGAAATTTATGAGAGTTCATATATATTTGTTTTGAGAGTCGAGAGGTGAAACACTGCCCTTTGGGGCAGCCCGTTTGGGCGAAATTGTATATTATGTTTTTCTTTATTTAATTTAAAGCTTTTCTTTTTCGTATTTGATTTCAGTTTCGCTTTATTTATTTGTTTTAATTATTTGTTGATGGATTATTAGCGTCTGGGCAAAGGCAGATCGAGGGGGATTTTGGGCTAAGTAGAACCGAGAGGTTGATGGGGCTGAACTAACCGGTTGGGTGTTTGTTCCCGAGGCAAAGTTGTTTGAGGTTTATTTCTGGGGAGTTTGGGTAAACTAGGACGACCACTAGTGAACCTTTACAAACTGGGATACTGGTGATTGGCAAACCGCATAGATGTACCTTGTAGTATTGTTGCGGGCATAGCACTAGAACTTGCAGGAGATGCGGTCGTATGTTTCGAGCATGCTATTGGCCGAGCGGGTCTGTCTAGAGGGTAATGCGGGTTTGGGCAAACTAGATCCATGTTTGGTCGCATAGGTTATCGAATTGTTCAGATCCAGGGGGATTAGGCAAAGTGTTAACCAAGCCTTTTCTTTATACAGTAAGGATAGATGAGGGGTGGGGCAATTGCTGGGCGTGACGCAATAGGACCACTTTTGTTTTTGCACCCTATAACTGCTGACAAACCGCTGGTAAAAATCCTTAGTGCCGATGAACGGTAGTTTGCCCTAATGAACCTAAGAGATGTTGTATGCCCAGATACTGATTTTCATCAACTTAGTTTAGTTTAGTCGTAGTTAGGTGAGTCGAGTTGTTCATGAGAGAACCGCTGTGCCCACAGCAAATCAAAACAAAACCTTTTAAATCGTGACAACCCTCTGGGCAAAGCCGAGATCACTTACTGCAATTGCCTCCTCGTGGGACCGACCCCACGTACTTACCACTATCTACCCTTTTGGTAGTGATAGGAGTATTGGCTAAATATAAATTTCATTTTGGCAGCGCGTTTGCTCAAACGACAAGCATTCGCGCTCGTCAAAATTGGCGCCGTTGCCGGGGAGGCAATATTCCAGCAGTAAGTCGTCTGTGCTATTTGACCTGTGATTTTTTGTTTTTGCTCCAGCTTGACCGTCAGGGCAAACAAGGGCAGAACGGGAGGAGCAGGGCAAAGAGCACGTGCCGCCCAGAAACAAACGTCATGCCCATGACGATAACTAAGGCGCTGGCCAGGAGGCAACCTGGTATGTTTTCTCTTTTTATTTTGTTTTGATTTAATAAATAAGCCTTGAGCAGTGTTCTCCTCGAAAGGTAGTGTGCTTTGTATTGCAGATTATGGGCAAAGAGACTGACCAGGGGTAGCTGTGTGGGCATACTAAAAGACCACTTGTTCAAACGGCAGTGTATTCTAGATGGACGACAAGCTCCCTGAAGTTGCAAGGATGACCCATGGAACGAAGTCTGGGCAGACGTGCTCACGCTACTGATTCCGGGCAAAGTTCTTAGACGACAGGGCAACATGTAAAAAAAGTCTTGCGGAGCTGCTAAACAAGTTAATGGCCCACTTTGCCCACACTGGATTTAGGTACTCACCTGACTCCACCTCCTAATTGTTCCCTCCCAAGTGTTGTAGTTTTCAGTTTTTTTTTATTTTATTTTTTTATTTTCTAGAAGTCACCTCGAGTTACTTTGACCCTGGTGACTAGGTTGATCTCCCTGCTGACACACTTTGCCAAGGCAAAGTGTGTGAGGGGGCGGGTGCGCCAACTTTTAGAGTCATAGTCTGGTCGTGGGTGGCCCCTACCAATCTTATTACTTTTGCACACTTTGCCAAGGCAAAGTGTGTGAGGGGGGAAAGGGAAAGGGCAAACCCCTGTTTCCAATCGAGTCAGCATGATTATGTGATCACTTTGGGCAAACGTACATACAGTAACTCAAACTTTATAGTTAAGATGCATGAAATAGGGATGATGGAACTGTTCTAGGCAGCTTGTGAGATTTGAGCCTACATCATATATAATTTCTTTCTTTGAGAGTCTGCTGTGATCTTTTACAATGCCTACCTTTGCCTGTTTGCTGAATTGAGTAGTTTGACTGAGTAGGGTTATTAAATGATTAGGGCACTTCTTTGTTTCATTTCCCCAGAATAAATAACATTGTCCCTTGCTAGCCCCTTTGAGCTTGAGTGAATATTCTTTGTGAACCCATCTGGTATTATGCCCACATTACATAGGCAGCCAGAGAGAAAAGAGGGAGTTAGGGCATAGTGTTCAAAAAAAAAAAAAAAAAAAAAAAAAGAGAAAAAAAAAGAAAAAAAATCAGAAAATCAGAAAAGAAGAAAAAAAAAGTGATACAAGTTGTTGTGCTGAGGCCCGTAAGAAGGGGCAAAGTGGCAGAGAAAGGCAAATCAAAAAGCCCTCTGCCCAGATAGAGCCTACTCCTCAAAATCCACCCATATGAGCCCTACACTACAACCCAATAAAAGTCCCTTTGATAAGACCCCTGCTTAGTTTAAACAAACTCAGATTAGCAATATGTCAAATTTAGGCAAAGTGGAGTCACAGCAGAAAATTGAGTGTCATTGAACCCATACACTGAAAAGAGAGAAACACTGTGAGGGAGTGAACCCAAAGACCTTGAACAGACTCTTGACATATTTTTTATCTTTACTTGAATTTTGTGTTATCTGTATGTACTATGCCCTGTACTGATCATGCTAAAGTCCTTTGTTTTATTTCTCCCTACTTCTTTCATTTCTGTTTTCACTTTGGTCTTGAGTCAGGCAAATCAGAGCCCACGCTTGGGGACAAGCGTATCCAAGTGTGTGCGGTTCTGATGAGCCATTTTATTTGCTCATCTTAGAGCGTTTTTACACCTTTTATTGAGTCAGTTTAAGTCAGTTTTGTGTCTGGGAGGGCACATTGGAGTGTTTGGGCAAAATATGCAGGTATTCATGTCAGCAGGTGAAGATTGTGCGGAAAAGTCAAATTAATGGTCCACTTTGGGCTAACGCGGGATTCTGAAGAGGTGACTCAAGCAGTTAGGCCTAATAAGGCAAAGTCGCCACTGTGAAGCAAAGTCGTCACTATGGGCAAAGTCACTATCCGTAAGAGTCAACCGCGCAACAAGCATCGCACATGGTCCACCTACCTGGGAGGTTCATTTGGGCAAAGTCGCTTCTTTGGGCAAAGGGCAGAAGGCGACCAGTTTGGGAAAACGGCGAGTATCGGGCATACCAGAGCAACAGATTCCGAAAGTTTGGGGATTCTGCCTTATCTCCCCATCTCTATCCGGTCAGCAGATAAGGAAAGAGACCCTAAAGACCAGGAGTTTCTTTGACCGCCAAGAGTCCCAGCAAAAACAAACTCTGGACGGACTACGCCCAAACGGCCCAAGCCCACCAGGCCCATCAACCCATTAATACAAATCTGATGCCCTAGAGCCGCACATATAAAAAGGGGAATCGCTGATCAGAAGAAGAGGGGGGAAAAAAGAAGAGACGATACAACACACGACGCCACACACAAGAAGAAATATAGAGAGCTTAATATACGAAATTTATGAGAGTTCATATATATTTGTTTTGAGAGTCGAGAGGTGAAACACTGCCCTTTGGGGCAGCCCGTTTGGGCGAAATTGTATATTATGTTTTTCTTTATTTAATTTAAAGCTTTTCTTTTTCGTATTTGATTTCAGTTTCGCTTTATTTATTTGTTTTAATTATTTGTTGATGGATTATTAGCGTCTGGGCAAAGGCAGATCGAGGGGGATTTTGGGCTAAGTAGAACCGAGAGGTTGATGGGGCTGAACTAACCGGTTGGGTGTTTGTTCCCGAGGCAAAGTTGTTTGAGGTTTATTTCTGGGGAGTTTGGGTAAACTAGGACGACCACTAGTGAACCTTTACAAACTGGGATACTGGTGATTGGCAAACCGCATAGATGTACCTTGTAGTATTGTTGCGGGCATAGCACTAGAACTTGCAGGAGATGCGGTCGTATGTTTCGAGCATGCTATTGGCCGAGCGGGTCTGTCTAGAGGGTAATGCGGGTTTGGGCAAACTAGATCCATGTTTGGTCGCATAGGTTATCGAATTGTTCAGATCCAGGGGGATTAGGCAAAGTGTTAACCAAGCCTTTTCTTTATACAGTAAGGATAGATGAGGGGTGGGGCAATTGCTGGGCGTGACGCAATAGGACCACTTTTGTTTTTGCACCCTATAACTGCTGACAAACCGCTGGTAAAAATCCTTAGTGCCGATGAACGGTAGTTTGCCCTAATGAACCTAAGAGATGTTGTATGCCCAGATACTGATTTTCATCAACTTAGTTTAGTTTAGTCGTAGTTAGGTGAGTCGAGTTGTTCATGAGAGAACCGCTGTGCCCACAGCAAATCAAAACAAAACCTTTTAAATCGTGACAACCCTCTGGGCAAAGCCGAGATCACTTACTGCAATTGCCTCCTCGTGGGACCGACCCCACGTACTTACCACTATCTACCCTTTTGGTAGTGATAGGAGTATTGGCTAAATATAAATTTCATTTTGGCAGCGCGTTTGCTCAAACGACAAGCATTCGCGCTCGTCAACTGGTCCTTTTTCTGATTTTGGATCTGAGAAACTGTAATCTAAGAAAATTTCGTTTTGCCAGTAATTCAGTACTTCCAAGTACTTTACAGCATTCGAATATTTCTTATCCAGATTACTTTGATATCCTCCCACTACGCTAACCGCATAGTTGATATCAGGTTCTTGTTTTTCAACATTGCATCTACAAAGCTTTCTACACTCGAAGTGTAGGTAACTGCTTTGTCCATATCCATCTCCTTCATGTGTTCGAAACACATACCTTTAGATAGATGTATTCTGATCCCGAAAGGCAATAACCTTTCTCAGAATTGTGCATGTTTAAAACAACCCATAATCGTATAAGATATCTTAAGAGAAGTACAAATGTTCTTATCCAGAGATCGAAAGATTTCTAAGAACATGATCCAACTTCATCTTAATCTTATATCTCGATTTATTTAGACAACCTCTATTTTATGTCTGACAACACTTTTACATTGTTGCCAATGATGAAGTGTTATCTACACAAAATTCCGAGAAACACCACCTTTGTTTCCATTACGTTTCTAACACACCTCTCTCGCAAATCTATGCAGTCCTAGGGATCGATTTCATGTATACTGGATCCAGAGTTCAAAACTCCTCCAGTCTTATGAACATCTCTGGTTGCTTGACAACCTCCCACTGCAATGGCGTTCCGGTGTATAACAGTAATAACATTAGGTGCAGTTAGTGGTGTACTACTACTCGGTCAGGCTGGTTCTTAGTCTATCCTTTCCTCATTTGAAGTACATTGTCAGTTAGGGCATTGTTGTTCATCTAATAGTCTTCCTCTAAGAACCGGGCGAGGACACCCATCTGGTTCGTAGTACTATTGAACATACAATTACTTGTTCTTCTAGGATATCCTACAACCACATTGAATGTGCCGTTGTATCCAGAAATATCGATAGAACACAGGTAGTTCCGAACAAACTTGTCCTTTTACTATTAGAATCCCATCTCTTATTCCTGACACACCATGTCTACACATCAGTGTATGGTGTAGTCGCTTTGAGACTTAATCTCAATCTTTGATTTATGCTATGTGTTATTTAGATAGGTGATAGCCTCCGCGAACAAGTCGCAGGCTTCCAATGGATATACTTTGAAGGATCCCCATAATAGCTTTGTGTTGAAAACACTCCGCCTTTATGGCACAACAAGTAGTCTAATCCATCTTCGAGTATTCTTGAAAGAACGACTCGTACCTTCTCTAATTACACATACCGCATTAATCATCAATCATTTTCTATACTTGTCCGAATTCCATTCTTTATCCAGAAAGGTTGACTTAGTCGTATCATCTTTCAAGATCGATTCTTAGGTCGGGAGGTCCATTCCTCCAACTATAATTGATCAAATCAATTTCGACCTTTTGAATCCCTTTTGAATAGATACTACCAAGTTCAAGAATTCACAAGTATAATGATTAATAAGAGAAATACATCTAATAAGTAAAACAAGTTATACATAACGGTTTGTTGCATCGTGGTAGACTAAGGATTCATCATTCATATATTGCTATCCAATGTACCAGAATAGATATCACCATTATTTCTTATCCAAACCATCAAATGATTAAAGAAATAAAATATCCATTAATAAAGAAAACCAGAACAAAGTTCCTTTTTCAAAATAAAGGGGTACATAAGCAATAACTGAAATGAAAACTTAAAACAGATAAATGTCTTCCACTGCAACCGCTGCTACCCCAACAGCTTCGCCCATGTAGACTCGAATTCTTCTTCTCTAAGTCGCCGGGTTTTCTAGAACCCCTGCATTTAAAGAAATGCACATACCGTCAGTGGTTCCATATCTACACACCAGAATTCTGGTAGATAATACCGCTGACTATGTTTTTACGACTAAAGAAAAATTCGTACCTCTGAGAGGACATTCAGACTTCCAGTGTCCAGACTTCTTGCACCGGAAGCACAAGCCCTTTGGCTTACTAGCCCCCACTCGTGGTCCATTCCTCTTGGCACCACTGGGTTTTATGGCTTGCTTCCTTTTCTTGCCCCTACCTCCAATAGCTTTCAAGCCTTTGGACTTGGTAGCCACAAGCGCTTGAGACTTGCCCTTCTTGTAGATCCCCTCTGCCGCCTTCAGTTCAGTCAGGAGTTGCGCAAGAGTATAAGATAGTTTACCCATATTATAACTCATACGAAACTGCTCAAAACTAGGGGTCAGAGACTGGAGTATGATGTCGACTTGTGTCTCACCATCAATCATAGCTCCTAGGACCTCCAATTCATTCAACAGACTCATCATCTTGAGAACGTGCTCCTCGACAGGCGTTCCTTCAGACTGAGTAGTTGACATGAGGACTCTCATGGCTTCTTGCCTCCCCGCACGGTCATGATGCCCAAACATCTCCTTGAGGTTAAATAACATATCCTCGGCAGTGTTCATCGGCTCATGTTGGGTTTGGAGTACATTTGACATGGAAGCCAAAATATAGCACCTAGCCATCTCATCAGCCTTTTTCCACTTCCGACATGCTTCTTTTTCCTCATCAGTTGAGGCGGCCGTGGGTTCAGCAGGGCATTGCTCATAGAGTACAAACTTGTACTCTTCAGCAGTCAGGACAATGTCCAAATTTCTCTTCCAATCAATGTAATTGGGACCAGTGAGTTTATGTTCCTTGAGTATCACAGAAAGTGGATTCATAGCTATTCTCTAAACCTATAAGCACATGTAAACAAACAATCAATTTAATATCCGATGTTATCTCCCTCAAATAACATCATTAAATTACTAATTGCGTCTAAAATCCCATCAGGTAAAGCAAGCCACGTGGTGTGGACGTTTACCCACCCAAATGATTTAGCAATTAGTTTTTCTTCGGTTATACATCAATCATAGCGTAACTTCGTGGGGAAGAATACTATGACGCGTATCTAAGTGTAAACCATCACTCAGCACTAAAGTACATCGCTTGGAATTGCTACGTCACCGCAAGCCACGTGGTGTGGACGTTTACGACAATTTCACAATTCTTCACAATCACTTATAACTGTCTACATCAATTAATCCAAAATCCGTCAGCATAGCAAGCCACGTGGTGTGGACGTTTACTACACTAAGAGACTTTTATAATTGACTCCCAATTACAAGATCCATTAGATTTTGTAAATCAAGACTCGGAGAATCATAAGTGAAACTCGAAGTTTCTAACCAGTGATTCACCATGCGAGCGACCCTATCTCTCATAAATGAGGGAGCCGAGCAGACAAACGACCCACCTATCAAAGAATGGCACGAAAGTCTCTAATTTGTGTCATCCACATGACCAAGTGGCTTTGGCTCCATTCCACTCCCCGGGGTGAGAATGAGTCGACTTGAAATCAGTTTCAGAAAGACAAATTAGGCATTGTTTGACAAACTTGATCAATGTTTCTTGTAAGAGGAATTACAAGAATTCTCCTCCAATGACTTGTCTATATGAACTTCGAAAGTCCATAAAAGTCACCAAGAGAACAGTGATGGAGACCATGGGAATGTTTCCATCCCCTCTCCCACTTAGCTTTTTACGATAAAGGGATACGCTATCTAGTGCATAAAATAAACACATATAGCATGCATGAAAGCAATAAAGCACATAGGTCACATAGTCAAAATAATGCTAGAGAATTATTTTTCCCGACTATCATGACTTTATCTTCATATGCATCCTCTAGTCTTCAGTCTTCGTTTCTTGAATGCTCCATGTGACGAGAATATTAATTTCTAATATTTAAATCTATTTATTTTCAATTAATCCAAAAGTTACTTAATTCGAAAATTAAGTCAATTGAATATATCAAAAATAAAATTAAATATTATTAATATTTTTATTTATTTATTTTCCTATCTAGTTCTTATTAAATCTTTAGAATAATCTATCCAAGTAAAACTTGGAATATTCTAGAAGATATCTATAATAGAACAAGGAAATAAAATAAATAAATTAGGACTACTACTTTTTAAATTTATTTTTATTCCTAATCCATGAATATTCCCATGAGTAGGAATAATCAAATAGGAAAAATAAATTTAGTACTAAATTAATTAAATTTCTAATCTATGAATATTTCCATGAAGGAAATAAATCAATAGAAATAAAATTAATTTAAATTAATTCTTTTCCTAATCCATGAGAGTTTTCTAAAAGGAAAGTACTCAAATAGGAAAACCCGAATTAATTAGGAAAGTAGATCTTGGTAGGAATAGCATGGGATTGGGAGACCCCATAGCATGGGATTGGGAGACCCCACACCATCCCCACCTAGATGGATCGGCCGGCCACTCGGGGAGGAGCGCCGCCGCCGCCTAGCCACGCCGGCTAGGCCATGGGTCGATCACCATCATGTGATCGATCCCAAGCCCTTGTCTTCTCGTCATTTCTTCGTCTTCCGGCAATCGTCTCATCATCGAACCAACGTAATTAAAATTACAAAATTTAAATTACAATTCCGGTATCGATTCTATACATGAAATCGACCCTATACATTTTCCGGAAAATAAAGTGCGTAATAATAAATCCTAAATTCGGTCAACCCCCGAATTTTTACTATTACAAACATTCAACCACACAAAAACGAATCTCGACATGTCCGAGAGTTTAATAATCATGATAATTAATTAAAAAACAATTAATTAAATCCAACCATGATAGCCGGAAATCCTGCAAGGTAGAACAATAATCGAACATATACATGAACACGAAACCAAACGCTCTGATACCAATTGCTGGGATTCGATGTCCCGGGCTATAAAAAATTGCGGAACCGATAACCCGACCGAAAAACCCGTCGCCGGAAAACGCACGAACACCAACTCATCGGCAGGAGTCCGACCTTTGGAGACTACGTGCCCGAAGACACGCAGCCCGCCCCCAGCCGATTTTCTCCCGCGAGTCGGAAATTACGAACGCGAACACCACGAAGAACCGGGCTCGACGAGAGTATCGCCGCGGGATGAACCCGCGGCTAAACCCTAGCCGAACCCCATCCGCGGGGTTCGCGATCGCCGTGCATGGCGATCGCCGGGGATGCGAGGCATCCCCGCGGGGCTGATCCGATCAGCACCCGCCGGCGGTGAGTCCGGCGACTCACCGCCACCACCTCACGGGGTGGAGGGCCCCCAGCCGCGGCACCAGCCCGCGGCTGCCCTCCGCGATCGAGCTGGGCTCGATCGCTCGCTCCGACTTCGGCCGGAGCTCTCCCCGCGCGCGCCTGCCGCCGTCGAGGGGTGGGGATCCGCCACGGCACCAGCCCGTGGCATCCCCAGCGATCGACTGCCGTCGATCGCTTGCCCCGGCGTCCAGCCGGGGCCCCCTTCGTTGCGCGGTACCGGCGGTCGAACCCTAGGGTTCGGCCGCCCCTCTCGATCCCGACGGGGATCGCGAGATCCCCGTATCCCGGTCTCGACGCTTTCCCGGATCGTCTTGTTCATGTATACATCACAATTATTCAACGCACAAATAATCATAGAAAGGGGTTCTCGATTATTACCTTGATTCGTTGTACGGAGAAACGAATCGTTGATGACCTCGTGATCTTCCCGCGTATTCCTTGCACTTCCGTTCGAACGTCGGGTGGGCGACGAGCTATCGAACTCTTATGGATCTTCCTCACTCTCAAGACTTTATGAATTCCGTAGGTCAATTAATTCTCTCTTGAAAAGTGAAGACCATGTAGTGCTTATATAGGCTACGTAGGGGATCATAAGGAGAATAAATATTGGGCTTCAATATTGAAAATTAAATTGGGTCCAACCCAAATCCATTAATTCTTATCAATATTAATTTTATTTATTTTCCACTATATAAATAAAATTGCACTCCCAATATTATTCCATATTATATCAAATAATATTTCTCCATCTTAGTATTATTTATTCCGTGTATTTAAGATTTAAATATCCATGAATAAATTTATTTATTGCTCAATAAATAATATTCATATCTTATATCCGAGACTAGTACCGTTCAACCTTTATTATTGTGCGGAACGAATCCACTCATGAGGTTTACACAATAATTCCTTATGAACTCATCTCGGGGATATTATCAACCCTTCCGGGATACACTTTCCCTTCTAGTATTCACGGCATGTCATATATAAAATATAGCGACCCAATTTTACCGGTAATTAACCCAATAATTAAATCGGTTAATTCCTTTGGAAAATCAAAGCCTCTAGTATTAAATATACACACCCGCAATAATATCGGGGATTAAGAATAAAATACTCCGAGATTTAAATTGATTATCCAAGGCAATCCTAATCAATAAATCTCAAGCTGATCCGCCCAATACACCAAGTGTACAAGTGTGATAAAATAATTAAGATAAATTATTTTCTCTCTCACACAACGACTATACCAATGGATTGGTCCGTGTCCATCTAGGTCGTGAGCAACTGTTCGATTGAATACGAGTAACCGATAGTATGATCTTCTGTGCGCCCATGCAGCACCATACTAACTACAACGTATAAAATCCAGGACTATATTTTGCATAATTAATTAATAATAATTAATAGCAAATAATTGTTTATTAATTAAATAGGTTAAATGCCATGACCGGGAGTTTACCATTACTTAAATCTAGACATTAAGTACACAACTCCAACATCACGTTCTTAGGATGATAGGCTATCTGAATGAGATAGAGATTATGGGAGGTGCTATCGATGGGGAAACCCAGATCGATATAGTGCTCCAGTCTCTGCCTAGGAGTTTTGAGCAGTTCCGCCTGAACTATAACATGAACAAGAGGTTATATACGTTGGCGGAACTCCTGACTGAACTCCAGGCGGCAGAGGGTATCTTTAGGAACTCTCAAGCACTTGTGGCTGTGAAATCGACTCTTCCTCGCCCTTCGGGGATTAAGAAGAAGAAAAAGCAAGGACGGAAACCCAGTGGGCCCAGAGTTGGTGGACCACAGAATGGAGTGAACAGGCCTAAGGGCAAGTGTTTCCGTTGCAAGCAGTCTGGACATTGGAAGTCTAATTGTCCTCTCAGACAAGGAGGTATGAACTTTTCCTTAGTCACTGAAACATGTTTAGCGGTGTTATCCACCGGTACCTGGTGTGTGGATACGGGAGCCACTGATCATGTCTGCAATTCTTTGCAGGGGTTCCAGGAAACCCGGCGGCTTAGAGAGGGAGAGATCACCATCTACATGGGCAACGCTACGAAAGTGGCGGCGGTTGCAGTGGGAGATGTTCATTTATCTTTTAATAATAATGTTTTGGTATTGAATAATTGTCTTTATGTACCGGATTTTAGAAAGAACCTTGTTTCGGTTTCTAAGTTGGTTTTGAATGGATATTCAGTTTCTTTTGATAACTCTGTTATTGTAAAAAAGAATGGTGATTATATCTGTTCTGGTACATTGATAGGCAACTTATATATACTGAATCCTAATTATTCCACGATGCAACGAGTAGAGTCGTATAACACATCTAGTACCAATAAGAGAAAGGAGCCTTCTAGGATGAATCAAAAGTACTTATGGCATCTTAGGCTAGGTCATATTAACTTGGGCAGAATTCAAAGGTTGATAACTGATGGAATACTCAGTGATGTGAAAGATGAGGACTTTCCAACCTGCGAATCATGCCTGGAAGGAAAAATGACCAAGCGACCCTTTAGTGATAAGGGGTATAGATCCAAGGAAGTGCTGGAATTGATTCACTCTGATTTGTGCGGGCCTTTATCTGTCCAAGCGAGAGGAGGTTACGAATATTTTGTAACCTTCACTGATGATTACTCAAGGTATGGTTTTATATACCTGATGCGTCGCAAGAGCGAGTGCTTTGACAAGTTCAAGGAGTACAAAGCTCTTGTGGAGAACCTTCATGGTAAAACCATAAAGACTCTACGATCTGATCGTGGAGGAGAGTACCTCTCGGGAGAGTTTAAGGCGTACTTATCGGAGAATGGGATTGACTCCCAGATGACTGCACCATACACGCCCCAGCAGAATGGTGTAGCAGAAAGAAGGAATATGACTCTTATGGAAATGGTAAGATCTATGATGAGTTACTCAGAACTACCAGTTTCGTTCTGGGGATATGCCTTGGAAACAGCGGCTTATATCTTGAACTTAGTCCCTTCCAAATCAGTCCCTAAGACGCCCTCGGAATTGTGGACCGGGCGTAAGCAAAACTTGAAACACATTCGGATCTGGGGTTGTCCAACACATGTGCTAAAGCATGGGGCTGATAAGTTGGAGTCACGTTCAGATATTCGGTTGTTTATAGGATATCCTAGAGGAACGAAAGGTGGTCTATTTTATAGTCCTAAGGACCAGAAGATCGTTGTTAGCACCAACGCTCGGTTCTTGGAAGAGGATTATATAATGGACCACAAGCCCAATAGTGAGATAATACTCAACGAACTGAGAGGGAACGATCAAGGCTTAGATCCAACCCAACCGGGTGATACGCCACCACAGTCTGCACCTGTAGTTACTGAGGTTACACCGGAGCGTCGTCGTAGTGGGAGGGTTGTTCGACAACCCGATAGGTTCATGTTTATAGGTGAGTCTTCGGACTTGTTACCTGGAGAACATGAAGCCGATCCCTGGACCTACGACGAGGCGCTTAAAGATCAAGATGCTCAGTCTTGGCAAAAGGCGATGAAATCTGAGATTGAATCTATGGATTCAAATCAGGTCTGGGATCTTGTAGCACCGCCCAAAGGTGTAAAAGCCATTGGTTGCAAGTGGGTGTACAAGAGAAAAAGAGGATCTGACGGGAAGGTGGAAACTTTCAAAGCTAGGCTTGTTGCGAAAGGGTACACTCAGAAAGAAGGGATCGATTATGAGGAAACCTTTTCGCCGGTAGCTATGCTAAAGTCGATCCGGATTCTTTTGTCTATAGCATCTCATATGGATTATGAGGTGTGGCAAATGGACGTCAAGACAGCATTCTTGAATGGGAATCTTGACGAGACCATTTATATGAGACAGCCAGAGGGTTTCATCGAGAAAGGCCAAGAGCATCTAGTGTGTAAGCTAAAGCGGTCCATTTATGGATTGAAGCAAGCTTCTAGATCTTGGAACATGCGGTTTGATGAGGTTATCCAGTCTTATGGATTCATTCAAAGCATGGACGAGTCGTGTGTATACCGGAGAAGTGACGGAAACAGCGTGGCGTTTCTCGTGCTTTATGTAGACGATATTCTTCTAATTGGCAACAATGTGAAGATGTTGTCGGACATAAAGGGATGGTTGTCCAAGCAATTCGATATGAAAGACTTAGGACAAGTAGGGCATGTTCTTGGGATCAAGGTTATACGAGATCGCCAGAAAAGAACATTGAGCTTGTCCCAGGCTTCATATATTGATACGATTCTAGCTCGTTTCAACATGCAGAATTCCAAGAGAGGTTCTCAACCTTTCTGCCATGGAATTCGTCTATCTAAGGATATGTGTCCCAAAACACAAAAGGATATAGATTACATGAAGACAGTTCCTTATGCTTCGGCAGTAGGAAGTCTAATGTATGCTATGTTGTGCACGAGACCTGATATCTGCTATGCCGTGGGCATGGTAGCTAGATATCAGAGTAACCCTGGACAGGGTCACTGGACTGCTGTAAAGAACATACTTAAGTACCTGCGAAGGACTAGGAATTATGTTCTGAGTTACAAAGCGTCCGAGTTGATTCCTATTGGTTACACAGACTCGGATTTCCAATCTGATAAGGAACAGCGAAAGTCTACATCAGGCTATGTGTTCACATTGGGAGGTGGAGCAGTTTCATGGAGGAGTGTTAAGCAGAAATGCATTTCGGACTCCACCATGGAAGCCGAATATGTAGCAGCCTCTGAGGCAGCTAAAGAATCGGTGTGGCTCCGGAACTTCATCATGGACTTAGATGTGATTCCTAATTTGCCTAGAGCTATCACAATTTATTGTGACAATAGCGGTGCAGTGGCAAATGCGAAGGAACCACGAGCCCACAATGCGAGTAAACACATAGATCGCAAGTACCACCTGATTAGAGACATCGTCAAGAGAGGCGATGCGGTTGTCACCAAGATTGCATCAGCGGATAACCTGGCAGACCCCTTTACGAAGGCACTTCCAGCGGAAGCGTTCAAGAGACACGTGAAGGGGATGGGTATCGGATGTATGGGAGAGGGCAACTAGACTTTTAGTATAAGTGGGAGATTGATGGAGTTATATTCTAAATGTCTAGTTTAGTGACAATATGGAACTCCTTATCTGTGTTTTATTATCTATTAATCAAATTGTCGGCATTTTGTCTTTCATGTACTTTATGCAATAGTCCTAGATATATACGTTGTAGACAGTATGGCGTGAGGAGACACGCGGAAGATCATACTGTCGGTTACTCGTATACTATCGAACAGTAGCTCACGACTTAGATGGACAAGGACAATCCATCGGTACGTCGTTGTGTGACTGGTAGATAGTCGGTCTTGACTATCATGTCACACTCGTACACTTGGTGTATTGAGCAGGACCACGGGAGGGCGTTCGATTTATACTAATCGCAGTAATCGAACTAGACCTCAGATATTACGGATATACGAATTCCTAATCCCTATATAATTATAGGTGCGTGTGTCCAATTCTCGGTTCTTTAACTTGCCAATGAGTGAAACTAATTGATTAGTCGAGATTCTCGGTAAATTGGGAATCGTAATTGTACGCACGGCATGCTATAGATTATAGACAGGAAACCGTGTCCCTTTTATTGGGTTGATTACGTCCCCGAGATGAGCTCATAAAGTTTATCATGTAAACCCTGCAGGTGGATTTGTTCCACATGATAATAAGGATGAGTGGTACTAGTCTCGGATAATAAAAAACGAATTAATTTAATTATTAGTAATTAAATAAATTCGTGGACGTTCGATACCTTAAACACGGGGAAAGTCGTATATGTAATTTCGGCGGAAAATATTATTGGTAAAATAATATAAATTAATTAATTGGGAATTCAATTATAATTTTATAGTGGAATTAATTATAATTAAAATTGGATTTAATTAAAGGTTTTCTTTTAAGGACACCAGTTTAATTAAATTGCAATTTAGCCTAATTAATTAATTAACCTATGGTCCCTAGTGTGGCCTATTTAAACCCCTCCCCCTCTCTTCTCTAAACCGAACTTACGCAGCTTTTATTTTTCTTCACTTGAGAAAATAAAACGTGAGAGAGAGTTTAAGAGAGAAGAAGAAGAGGAGACTTCCGGTGGATCGTTGCCCACACAACGTCTGGAGTCGAGGGCTAGGATACACACTAGAAGATCAGAGGTGTTCGCCTATTCGGCCTCTCCGAATCACGCATCAAAGGTAAAGAATCGAAAACCCTATTCCGCAATTCTTTCGATTCTTATTGTACGTAATAATCCAACGAACCTACGATCGGGTTCCGGACATCGTGGATCGCATTCCTCGACTACTGGGGGTTCTAGGACCTTCGGATCGGTAGTCGGAAGAGGAAAAACGACCCGGAAACGAGCCCGGAACAGCAGATCGCGCTGCTGTCCGCGCTGCTGAAGGACAAACGGCGACCGCCGTTTCCTAAACGGCGACCGCCGTTTCCTAAACGGCGACCGCCGTTTTGCTCTTTTTCGGGCAGCCCGCTCCGGCTTGCGCGGTTGTCCTCCGGGGCAACGGCTGGGCGTGAATCGGAGTGGACAAGTAGGGCATGTTCTTGGGATCAACGGCACGTGGACGGAGTAGCGGATCTGGAGGTCGACTGGGATCGTTCGGATGTTCGAGTGATCGAACGAACGCATCCCGGGTAGTCGATTTCCAACATAAAGCGGCCTCGATCCATGTTCATCTTATTAGATTAATCCACGACGATCCAAAGTGCATGTTCAGAAGTAAAGAAAACAATCTTTCAGACTTCAAAATTTCGTGAACTCTTAGAGAGAGCACAATCAGAGAGAATTTCTTAAATTTTTAAATCTCTCAAAGTCAAGAGGTTTGGTGAAGATGTCAGCGATTTGTTTTTCTGTTGAAATATGCTGTAGACTGACTATATCACGATCAACCAAATCTCTAATGAAATGATGTCGAATGTCGATGTGTTTAGTGCGAGAATGCTGAACAGGATTTTCGCTGATTTTGATAGCACTTTGGTTATCACAGTACAGCACCAAGGGAGCACTCTCGATAAGGTAATCATTCAACATCTGTTTTAGCCAAAGCAATTGAGTGCAGCAACTCCCAGCTGCAACATACTCAGACTCAGCTGTCGATAGAGCGATGCAATTTTGCTTCCGACTATGCCATGACACTATGTTATTGCCAAGGAAGCAGCAGCATCCAGAAGTGCTCTTTCGTTCATCATTGTCACTCGCCCAATCCGCGTCGGAGAAACCGACAAGATTTTCTGTAGTGTCACATGCATACCAAAGACCGAGGTCAGAAGTTCCAGAGATGTAGCGGAGTATCCGTTTCACAGCTCGTAGATGGTCCTCCTTAGGATCAGCTTGGTACCTGGCACACATACAAACACTAAACATTATATCAGGGCGAGTAGCAGTTAAATAAAGTAAACTCCCAATCATTGATCGATAGAGTGTTTGATCAACACTTCGACTCTTAGTCGATATAGATAACCGATCAGTTGTAGCCATGGGAGTGTTGGCAGGCTTAGCATGGTGCATCTCAAACTTCTCAACCATATTCTTCGCATATTTGCTTTGTGAGACGAAGATCCCATTCGGTCGTTGAGATATCTGAAGACCCAAAAATTGGTGTAGTTCTCCTTCGAGACTCATCTGAAATGTTGATGACATAGAATCCGTGAAAGCTTTCACGAGCTTGGGGCACGTAGCACCAAATACAATGTCGTCAACGTAAATCTGTGCAACCATCATATGTTTGCCATCACGCTTCAAGAACAGGGTCTTGTCGACTGAGCCACGAACAAATCCAAACTTTAGAAGATAGTCTGTCAGACACCCATACCACGCCCTCGGTGCTTGCTTCAACCCGTATAAAGCTTTGTGAAGCTTGTAAACATGATTCGGCTTCTTCGGGTCCTCGAAGCCTTTCGGTTGAGCAACATACACTTCTTCTTCTAGTACTCCATTTAGGAATGCAGCTTTGACATCCATTTGTCTAAGTTTGATGCCGAGATGGCATGCAATAGCAATCAGAAGACGAATAGACTCAATGCGAGCAACTGGAGCAAAAGTTTCATCAAAATCTATCCCTTCCACTTGTGCATAGCCTTGTGCAACGAGACGAGCTTTGTTTCGCACAACTTGGTTATGCTCATCCGTTTTGTTCTTGAAAATCCACTTGGTCCCAACAACATTAATGTTCGAAGTACGGGGAACCAAGGACCAAACATTGTTTCTCGTGAACTCATTTAGTTCGTCTTGCATAGCCATTATCCAGAAGTCATCCTTCATAGCTTCCTTATAGTTTTTCGGTTCGGTTTCAGATAGGAAGCAAGAGACTCCGATTTCATGGCACACAGCAGAAGTGCAGATGTTATAGAGTTCGTCGGGAGAAGGAATTTGTTTCTTCGAGCGTGTAGTTCGCTCGTTCATGTTTCCAATCATCTGAGTTGGAGGATGTCTCTTCTGCACAATACGAGATCCATCTCTAGGTGCATCAGCTGGGTTATCCACTCCTTCACTTTCTTCCTCATCAGATGATAAAGTGTCATTGTGTTGATGACTAGTTTCTCCAACCTCAAGTGGAGTGTTTGGTGAAGTTACTTCAGGAGTCACACAAGTAGGTGTAGATGGGAAGGTTCGATATTCAAGAATTCCTTCCTTAACCCAATCAGCATCCACATCTTTCCCAAGAAAGTCTTGTTCATCAAAGTTTATGTTCACTGTTTCGATGACTTTCTTAGTGCGAAGATTGTACGCACGGTATGCATGGCTGTTCTGACTATAGCCGACAAAGATACCACGGTCTGCCTTGGCATCAAATTTCTTAAGTGGATCACGATCCTTCAAGATGTAGCATGTACAGCCAAAAACACGAAAGTGCGAGACAGATGGCTTCTTGCTATTCACAAGTTCGTAGGCGGTTGCCGATGTGCCAGATCGAATACTTATACGATTCAGAATGTATCCAGAAGTTGAGACGGCTTCCGCCCAAAAGGTACGAGCAAGATTTTTCGAGATTAGCATGACACGAGCCATTTCTTGCAGCGTACGGTTCTTACGTTCGGCTATCCCATTCTGTTGGGGCGTCTTAGGAGCCGAGTATTCATGATGAATTCCCTTCATCAAACAATATTCATTGAAGCTAGAGTTCTCAAATTCAGTCCCGTGATCACTTCTGATCCTCTTCACTTTCGCTTCATGATTTGTTCTTATCCATTTCACAATGCCTCTGAAAGCATCGAAAGTCTCATCCTTTGTTGCAAGAAATCTCGTCCAAGTATAGCGAGAGAAATCATCAACTATCACCAGTACATACTCTTTCTTAGCAATACTCTTCACTTCCATTGGACCCATAAGATCCATGTGGAGAAGTTCAAAGGGAGCAGATGTGCTCATCAGTGTTGGTAGTGCAGAATGAGGAGTTCTCGTCAGCTTACCCTTCTGACAGTCACCACACACTCTTTTCTCAATTCTGGGGAGTTGAGAAATTCCTCGAACAATCTCCCCCTTAACCAATTTACACAGATTTCGAGTGCTGGTGTGTCCAAGGCGTTGATGCCACAAATCGACTTCATCAGGGACAGTCACAGAGAAGCAACTATACTCAGTTGTATAGCAATTGTTCTTAGCACGCGGACCTTCCATGATGCACTTCCCTTCAGCATCAAAAACCTTGCAAGAGTCTCTATCAAAACTGACATTCAGCCCTTCGTCACACAGTTGGCTGATGCTGATGAGATTTGCCACGAGTCCCTTCACATGAACAACATTTCGGATTGGTGGCAATCCTTTGATATGTAGTGTTCCCTTCCCCATAACGACGCCTTTAGCTCCCCCTCCAAACACCACGGGAGAACTAGTCATAGGCTCGTATTCCTTCAGAAATTTCTTGGTTCCGGTCATATGACGGGAACAACCACTATCAAAATACCAAATGCCTTTGTTTCCGGAATCGGAGGCATTTAGTGCAACATTGCAAAATATGAGTTCTCTTGGTCTCCAGGCTGTTGAAGTGGTAGAGTTAAGTTTTACTTCACTCTTTTGGGACTTAGGTACCCATTTCTTCTTCATACCAATGTGTCGTGACTTAGTCTCAGTCACAGGTTTTACATTCTTTTCAGCTTTCACCACTGGAGACGTGTGTTTCTTCACACTCTTAACTGCCCCAATCTTCTTCTTTTCAGTCACCAACTCCCGGTTTATGTGATCTCTCAGCTTAAAGCAGAAAGGTCTAATATGTCCAGGTTCGTTGCAGTAGTGACACACATATTTTCTCTTTTGACGAACTTCAGAATTCGTCGAAGTCTTAACCATGACAGGTTTAGAGTGAGAAAATTTTACATTTGGTTTTACGTTCTGAGGCTTACTCAACTTCTTCAGCAACGTCTTCTCGTATGGCAAGATACCACGAGGATGTTTCACAATGGATTTAGGAAATTGATATGTCTCCGCCTTCAAGCTAGTAGTCGAGATAGACTTTTGAGTTTCAGATTTCGGAGATGTTGCAACCTTCTTTCCATCAGCAATTTCCTTGCGTTTCAGTCTTTCAGAATCATCTTTGGTCATACTCTCAGTAGAGTCAGTAGAAGCTTTGACAAAGGTCACTTCTTTCTTCTCAGGTGCAGTATAGATAGATTCAAAAACCTTTTGGAAACCAAGTCCAACCCGACCTGGGTTCATGTAAGATGCAGCATTGTCAAACACTGAGGAGTTAGTATTCATCTTCCTCAACAGCTCATCAGTCATCTGAAGCTTTTCCTTAAGAACATAACGTTCCTTGTCACACATAGCTAGATCAGTTTGAGCTTTCATCAAGGATGACTTTAGCTCATCATTCTCAGCATCAGTGTTCTTGAAGAGAGTTTGGAGTTTCTTCACTTCTGATGTTTCCTTCTTCAGAGCTGCCTTCAGTTTCGAATTTTCAAAATCCGATTTCTCAAACAATTCTCTCAGTTCGACAACTTCTTTGTGATATTTATGTTTCTCTTCGAAAAGAGCATCAAATTTGATTTTCAGTATTGTCAAAGAATTATTCAATCTCTTCTTCTCATCCTCTGTCTTTTCAATAGAGTTTTGCAACTCAACAGCCTCGTCACACAAGTTTCGTTTCTCACTTAAAAGTTCATTCAAAGATTCATTCAGACATACTCGTGACACATCCAGCATGCTATTCTCGGAGATAGCTACGTCATGTAGTCTTATGAGTTCAGCAAGACTCTCCTTCAGAGTGAGAAGTTCAGCACACTCTGCTTCAGTATGTGACACCTCAGATGTCATCTTTGTTTCTTCAGCTTCAGACATAGGGTCAGTTTCACAATCAGAGAAGATATCCTCATCACAATAGTTTCGATTAACTGAAGCCACACGAAAAATGTTATCAGCTGTTGCAGTGTCTTTTAGAAACGAATCAAAAACAAAGTTTTCGACCTCCACATTTTCGAGATCAAATGTTTCACCAAAAGTGACAACTAGAGCGTTGTCTTCCTCGTCATCAGAATTATCATCATCAGATGCATCGTTCTCAGAGATCACATCTTCATCATCAATCACCACATAGCTTACTGGTAGCTTCTTCTTTCGATGCAGATTAGGACATTCATTCTTGACGTGTCCATATCCTTTGCACTCATAGCACTGCATTTTCGAAACATCTTTGCTATTAGAGGTGTATGGTGATAGTTTTGTGCCTTTAAACTTCTTGTCAGATGAAGACCCCTGATTTCGATTGTCTGGAGTGTGCATATATGAGTTAGACCTTTTCTGAAATTTTCGGAAATTTCGTGCTCGGTTCTTTCTCTTAAAATCTTGTTTAACAAGATAGGTGACTATGAAATTACGTCTTCGACGTAAGATACCAACTTTTCGTGAAGTCGGTCTTAAAACAGTCTTCGTTCGCTCAACCACACTCCGTTAACACACACTCGAAGTAATATGTATATGATCGAACTCAAAGTAGTTAAGTAGTGAAGACAAGGTTGTATAATAGTTTCATTTCATTGATAAACAAAACTAACTATTACACTTGTGGAGAAAGGTAGACGGAATGATCAAGAGTCGT
This sequence comes from Euphrasia confusa, assembly GCA_954870475.1. Lineage (NCBI taxonomy): Eukaryota > Viridiplantae > Streptophyta > Magnoliopsida > Lamiales > Orobanchaceae > Euphrasia > Euphrasia confusa. The sequence goes on from OX940967.1 coordinate 994,049, forward strand.
ATCCCAAGTGACGCAGCACTCCAACGAACTAATGATCTAGTACTATATCACCTAGAGCTAAATCGCATAACTCTACTATCGGTGCACAGCACAAAACAACTACCAAAACTCTTAAAGCTATAAGCCGTAAACAACGAACGTTGATACTCAGATATCGGATTTCGTTCTCTCAAAATCGTCAAAGGATGTCATCCAACTCCATGGGTATATATAGTAGTCTCGCACATGTGAGGCCTTGAAATAGAGCAATCTGATTGGCCACATGCTTGACCTACATCACAATTCCATGGATGACATCACATTCGGAATCTTCAATTCTTGAATCTTGGAATCTTGAATCTTCGATTCTTGAATCTTCGAATCTTGAATCTTCGATTCTTCAACTTCAGACTTCAACACATCTTGACTCCGTCGATCTCAATACTTCATCTTCAACTTCATCGTGATGAACACTTGTCGTTGAACATTTCATATTTCATCGTCTTCATTGTCGTCAATAGAGTTGAAGTAGTAAACAGCACTTCATGCATCAGTTGATACACGAAGTCAAAAGAGCCACGGCGTGCGACTCCAGTCGCACAAGATGAAGGATGCACAACATGCGACTCCTGTCGCATACCCGGATGTGCAACTCCTGTCGCGTGCGACGCCTGTCGCATGAGTTGGACGCACGGATCGTGCGACTCCTGTCGCACAGCATGAGAGGGAGGAATCAAGCTACTCCTTTCGCACGCGACTCTTGTCGCACGCGACTTTGTCGCACGCGACTCCAGTCGCATGAAGTTGGTTCTTTGTAGTCCTTGAAGCGTGGATTCCATAGCATTTTGAATCAAGTCAATCAGAGCTCGTATGAAGGAGATATGGCCAAAATCGACGGACTGCACATCCAACGCAAGTTGCGCGACTCCAGTCGCACGCGACTCTTGTCGCACGCGACTTTGTCGCACGCGACTTTGTCGCATGATATGTATACATAGCTCTTGAAGTGTGGATTCCATAGCATTTTGAATCAAGTCCATCGGAGCTCGCACGAAGGAGATATGACAATAGTCGATGGACAGCGCAAGGAACACACAAAGTTGATGCCAAAAACTTGTATTTACAATCTCCCCTTTTTTGGTACAACTCTTGTGAAACACATCAATCATGATAATTTCCTCCTTTCTGGCACAACTCATATGAGAGACAATGAGTACAAAGAGATCCAGCAAGTCTCCCCTCAAGAGATACATCACCTGAAAACAAAAACAAACAACAAACACATATGTTGTTGACAAAACTAACATCTACAATCTCCCCCTTTTTGTCACAACTCATATGAACAAGAGTTAGCATAAGGAGATACACAAATCTCCCCCTCGGGAGAAGCATAGCAACAAAAGCGACTAAGTAAAAATAAAACAATCAACCATTCAACAATGAAGAACTATCATTGATAAGATATGAAAAACAAACCACACTTAGTCAAAACACCAAAAATCAGGACTTATGCATGCAAACGGAATAGTTCAAGAGTTATACAAATTCGAGAAACCATGCAACATGCAGTCCTTTGCCAGATGAACCAGCATCTCACCTAAACCTCCCCCTTGATGGGACATCTGGTGAAGGTAGTAAAAAATGAGACATGAGCGCTGATGGAGTTGAGGTATCGTAGTAGCAATCTTTGAGTAATGGTTGACATCGGATGCTGCTACACTCAACTTACGCCTTAAAGAATGAACTCCTTCGAGATGCTGAACATGAACTACAAGAGTACCAATCAAAACAACACATCCCGAGTTAGTATTCAAGCGTTCAACACACTGCAAAAATTCAAAAACATTTTAGTGGAGATTCAATCGGTGATACCAGGCAGTGAAGAGCAAATATTTTCCCAAAAAAAATTTTTCACTTTTCATCAATCTCCAAAACAAAAACATCACACAAGGTGAATCAAACTTTGAGGTATAAGGAAATATCTCTCGAAGTAAAAACCGGTGAAACGGACCGAAGTATGTTGAAATAAGTTTAACTTGTCCTTCGTCGCAATCACAAGAATGCAATCGTGTTTCATCGGAACATATATGGTGAGTTAACACCGCACAAGAGATTTTAATTCATGAGTGTAAGGTGAACTCTTAAGGCACTCCATTTGGGACAAGCGTTACTACATCAGAGGGGAGCCGGCGGACAATGTGATACGGCGTCCTCTAGACGAGTTTAAGCTTTAAATGATTATGCAACAGATGCTCATTACAGCAGTCAGAGGGGAGCAAGGATCATCCTGCATCTCCGAAGTGTGATGGTTGAGCATCTTAAAATATAGCGTCTATGTGCTACCTTTCGAAGAGGGGAGCCGGCGGACAAGGTGATCCGGCGTCCTCCGTTACTCGGTATTATAGATCAATGCAAATGAGCTTATGGGAGTTATATGCCAAGTTCACATGTTTACACTCAGAGGAATAAATGCACTTGGGTCCGAAGACAAAAGCGGCCTCGATCCATGTTCATCGTATTAGATTAATCCACGACGATCCATAGTGCGTATTCAGAAGTAAAGAAAACAATCTTTCAGACTTCAAAATTTTCGTGAACTCTTAGAGAGAACACATGCAGAGAGAATTTCTTAATTTTTTAAATCTCTCAAAGTCAAGAGGTTTGGTGAAGATGTCAGCGAGTTGTTTTTCTGTTGAAATATGCTGTAGACTGACTATATCACGATCAACCAAATCTCTAATGAAATGATGTCGAATGTCGATGTGTTTAGTGCGAGAATGCTGAACAGGATTTTCGCTAATTTTGATAGCACTTTGGTTATCACAGTACAGCACCAAGGGAGCACTCTCGATAAGATAATCATTCAACATCTGCTTTAGCCAAAGCAATTGAGTGCAGCAACTCCCAGCTGCAACATACTCAGACTCAGCGGTTGATAGAGCGATGCAATTTTGCTTCCGACTATGCCATGACACTATGTTATTGCCAAGGAAGCAGCAGCATCCAGAAGTGCTCTTTCGTTCATCATTATCACTCGCCCAATCCGCATCGGAGAAACCGACAAGATTTGATGTAGTGTCACATGCATACCAAAGGCCGAGATCCGAAGTTCCAGAGATGTAGCGGAGTATCCGTTTCACAGCTCGTAGATGGTCCTCCTTAGGATCAGCTTGGTACCTGGCACACATACAAACACTAAACATTATGTCAGGGCGAGTAGCAGTTAAATAAAGTAAACTCCCAATCATAGAACGATAGAGAGTTTGATCAACACTTCGACTTTTAGTCGACATAGATAATCGTTCGGTTGTCGCCATGGGAGTGTTGGCGGGCTTAGCATGGTGCATTCCAAACTTCTCAACCATATTTTTAGCATATTTGCTTTGAGAGACAAAGATCCCATTCGGTCGTTGAGATATCTGAAGACCCAAAAATTGATGTAGCTCGCCTTCAAGACTCATCTGAAATGTAGAAGACATAGAATCCGTGAATGCTTTCACGAGCTTAGAGCAAGTAGCACCGAAGACAATGTCGTCGACGTAGATCTGGGCAACTATCATGTGTTTGCCATCCCGTTTGATGAAGAGAGTCTTGTCCACAGAGCCGCGTTCGAAACCAAACTTCAGCAGGTAGTCCGTCAGACACCCATACCAAGCACGAGGAGCTTGCTTCAACCCATATAAAGCTTTGTGAAGCTTATAGACTTGATTAGGCTTCTTAGGATCCTCAAATCCTTTTGGTTGAGCAACATACACCTCTTATTCAAGTACTCCATTTAGGAATGCAGCTTTAACATCCATTTGTCTAAGTTTGATGCCAAGATGACATGCAATAGCGATTAAGAGACGAATAGACTCAATGCGTGCAACTGGAGCAAAGGTTTCATCAAAATCTATCCCTTCAACTTGGGCATAGCCTTGTGCAACGAGACGAGCTTTGTTTCGAACAACTTGGTTATGCTCATCTGTTTTGTTTTTAAAGATCCATTTGGTCCCAACGACATTGATGTTCGAAGTACGTGGAACCAAGGACCAAACATTGTTTCTCGTGAACTCGTTCAGTTCTTCTTGCATAGCCATTATCCAGAAGTCATCCTTCATAGCTTCCTTGTAATTTTTCGGTTCCGTTTCAGATAGAAAGCAAGAGACTCCGATTTCATGGCACACAGCAGAAGTGCAGATGTTATAGAGTTCGTCGGGAGAAGGAATTTGTTTCTTCGAGCGTGTAGTTCGCTCGTTCATGTTTCCAATCATCTGAGTCGGAGGATGGCGTTTTTGAATGTACCCAGGTGCTTCTCTTGGAGCATCAGCTGGATTTTCAACATGTTCATTTTCTTCACCATCAGACGATGAAGTGTCATTGTTCCTCTGACTAGTCTCTCCAACATCAGATGAAGTGTTAGGAGTAGGAATATCTGGCATCTCAGTAGTGGGTGTAGATGGAAATGTACGATACTCCAGAATCCCTTCCTTAACCCAATCTTCGTTGGCATCCTTTCCGAGAAAGTCTTGTTCATCAAAGTTGATGTTAACAGTTTCAAGAACTTTCTTAGTTCGGAGGTTGTAAGCACGATAAGCATGACTATTCTGACTGTAGCCAACAAAGATACCACGATCAGCTTTGGCTTCAAACTTCTTCAGAGGATCACGATCCTTCAAAATGTAACACGTACAGCCAAAGACTCGAAAGTGAGAAACAGATGGCTTCTTGCCATTCACAAGTTCATAGGCGGTTGCCGTTGTGCCGGATCGAATGCTAATACGATTCAGAATATATCCAGCGGTAGAGACGGCTTCCGCCCAAAAGGTAGGAGCAAGATTTTTCGAGATTAGCATGACACGAGCCATCTCTTGCAGCGTGCGGTTCTTACGTTCGGCTATCCCATTCTGTTGGGGCGTTTTCGGAGCCGAGTATTCATGATGAATCCCCTTCATCAGACAGTATTCATTGAAGCTAGCATTTTCAAATTCAGTCCCGTGATCACTCCTGATCCTCTTCACCTTAGCTTCATGATTCGTTCTAATCCATTTCACAATACCTTTGAAGGCATTGAAAGTCTCATCCTTAGTGGCAAGAAATCTCGTCCAAGTATAGCGAGAGAAATCATCAACAACCACCAGCACATATTCTTTCTTAGCAATACTTTTCACCTCCATTGGACCCATGAGATCCATGTGAAGAAGTTCAAAAGGAGCAGAAGTGCTCATCAGTGTTGGTAGTGCAGGATGAGGAGTTCTCGTCAGCTTACCCTTCTGACAGTCACCACACACTCTTTTCTCAATTTTGGGGAGTTGAGAGATTCCTCGAACTATCTCCCCCTTAACCAGTTTGCTTAAGTTTCGAGTGCTAGTGTGTCCAAGGCGTTGATGCCACAAGTCGACTTCATCAGGAACGGTCACAGAGAAACAACTATACTCAGTTGTATAACAATTATTCTTCGCACGTGGACCTTCCATGATGCACTTCCCTTCAACATCAAAGACCTTGCAAGAGTCTCTATCAAAACTAACATTCAGCCCTTCGTCACACAGTTGGCTGATGCTGATGAGATTTGCCACGAGTCCCTTCACATGAACAACATTTCGGATGGGTGGCAATCCCTTGATATGCAGCGTTCCCTTACCCATGACGACGCCTTTAGCTCCCCCTCCAAACACTACGGGAGAGCCAGTCATAGGCTCATATTCTTTCAAGAATTTTTTAGTTCCAGTCATGTGTCGGGAACACCCGCTGTCGAAATACCAAATGCCTTTGTTTCCAGAGTCGGAGGCATTCAGTGCAACATTGCAAAAGATGAGCTCTCTAGGTCTCCATGCAGTTGAAGTGGCAGAGTTAAGTTTAACTTCACTCTTTTGGGACTTAGGCACCCACTTCTTTTTCACAACATAATTTCGAGACTTAGTCTCTGTGACTGGTTTCAAAGTTTTGTCAACTCTTGAGATAGGAGTAATGTGTTTCTTCACACTCTCAGCACCTCCAATCTTCTTCTTCTCAGTCATCAGACCCCGGTTGACGTCATCTCTCAGCTTAAAGCAGAAAGGTCTAATGTGTCCGGGCTCATTGCAGTAGTGACACACATATTTTCTCTTATGACGAGCTTCAACCTTCTTCGAAGTCTTAACCATGACAGGTTTTGAGCGAGAGAGTTTATCATTTAGTTTTACGTTCTGAGATTTACTCAACTTCTTCAGCAACGTCTTCTCGTATGGCAAGATACCACGAGGATGTTTCACAATGGACTTAGGAAATTGATATGTCTCCGTCTTCAAGTTAGTAGTCGAGATTGACTTTTGAGTTTCAGTTTTCGGAGATGTAGCAACCTTCTTTCCTTCAGCAATTTCCTTTCGTTTCAAACTTTCAGAATCATCTATTTTCATACTCTCAGTAGAGTCAGTAGAAGCTTTGACAAAAGTCACTTCTTTCGTTTCAGGTGCAGTATAGATAGATTCAAAGACTTTCTGAAAACCAAGTCCAACACGACCTGGGTTCATGTACGATGCGGCATTGTCAAACACTGAAGAGTTAGTATTCATCTTTCTCAACAGTTCATCAGTCATCTGAAGCTTCTCCTTTAGAACATAACGTTCCTTGTCACACATAGCTAGATCAGTTTGAGCTTTCATCAAGGATGACTTCAGCTCATCATTCTCAGCGTCGGTGTTCTTGAAGAGAGTTTGGAGTTTCTTCACTTCTGATGTTTCCTTCTTCAGTGATGTCTTTAGTTTCGAGTTTTCAGAACTCGACTTCTCAAATGATTCTCTCAGTTCGACAACCTCTTTGTAGTATTTGTGTTTCTCTTCAAAGAGAGCATCAAATTTGTTTTTCAGTATTGTCAGAGAATTATTCAACCTCTTCTTCTCATCTTCCGTCTTCTCAACCGAGTTTCTCAAACCAACGACCTCATCACTCATCTTGTGTTTCTCACTCAAAAGTTCATTCAAAGATTCTTTCAGACATACACGTGACACACCCAGCATGCTATTCTCAGAGATAGCTAAGTCATGTAGTCCTTTGAGTTCAGCATGACTCTCCTTCAGAGTGAGTAGTTCAGTACACTCTGCTTCAGTATGTGACACTTCAGTTGTCATCTCTGTCTCCTCAGCTTCAGACTCGGACTCATCATCTGAGAAAATATTGTCATCACAGAAATTTCGGTTTTCAGAGGCCAGACGGAAAATATTGTCTGCAGTAGCAGTATCCTTTAGAAAGGCATCAAGGTGAAAGTTTTCAACTTCAAAATTAGCAAGGTCAAAACCTTCATCAAACGTGACAACTAGAGCGTTGTCCTCATCTTCATCCGTGTTGTCATCATCAGACCCATCATTCTCAGAGATCACATCTTCATCATCAATCACCACGTAACTCACTGGTAGCTTCTTCTTTCGATGCAAGTTAGGACATTCATTCTTGACGTGTCCATATCCCTTGCACTCATAGCACTGCATTTTCGATACATCTTTGCTATTGGAAGTGTATGGTGATAGCTTTGTGCCTTTAAACTTCTTATCAGATGAAGACCCCTGATTTCGATTGTCTGGAGTGTTCGGATATGAGTTAGAACTTTTCTGAAATTTTCGGAAATTTCGAGCTCGGTTCTTTCTCTTAAAATCTTGTTTCACAAGATATGTGACTATATCAGTCAAAACAGCAAGCTTGTCCGGGTTGTTAGAATTCATCAATCGTTCAATGTCCTGTGCTTCCTCATCGTCGGACTCATTTAAATCAGCTGAAAAGCTACTTTCACACTTCTCATTTTTCAAACGAGATTGTTGAGATTTTGTGCTTCTTGAACTCTTTCCCTTCTCAGATATCTTCAGTGCGGTCATTGGTTCATAGACGAGAGACATATCTGGGTTGCTACGTACTTTGAGAGTTAAATCGTAGTTTCTCAAGTCAGCCATTAGATCAGCATAGTCCCAGTTTTGATTTCCATCATTACGTGCTTCAATAGTTAGCACCTTGCTCTCGAATCTCGAGCTTACACTCGATAGAACCTTCTCGTATACCATGATAGCAGGGAAGACTTCTCCCAGTTCAAATGCCTCATTGACATATCTCATAACCTTGTCCAGGTAGTCATTTATGTCTTCATCTTCTCTCATACGGAGTTGATGGAATTGGGCAGTTATAGTTCTGATCTTTGAGCGCTTAACAGCATGACTACCCTCACACGTTCTCTGTAATGTCTCACATGCATCTCTGGCAGATGTGCAATTCTTGACCAACTGATACATGCTGAGATCCAGCCATTCACATATAAGTAGAAGAGCTTTGCTATTCGCAGTAGACAAATCATGCTCTTCTCTAGTCCAACTACGTTCAGGCTTAGGGGTTCTAAGTCCATCAGCATCTTCAGTGTAAGGACGCTCCCATCCTTCCAACACAGCCATCCAAGCTCTTGAATCAAAGCCTTTGATTCTAGCGGATACTTTTGCTTTCCAGTTCGAGTAGTTCTGATGAGTAAGCATAATCGGTTTCTGAACAAACATAGACGACTCCATTGTAGCGGAAATATGGAGTCAAGTAACGGATCACGTCTTATACGTATGACGTCCCGCTCTGATACCAATTGAAATTACGTCTTCGACGTAAGATACCAACTTTTCGTGAAGTCGGTCTTAAAACAGTCTTCGTTCGCTCAACCACACTCCGTTAACACACACTCGAAGTAATATGTATATGATCGAACTCAAAGTAGTTAAGTAGTGAAGACAAGGTTGTATAATAGTTTCATTTCATTGATAAACAAAACTAACTATTACACTTGTGGAGAAAGGTAGACGGAATGATCAAGAGTCGTATCCCAAGTGACGCAGCACTCCAACGAACTAATGATCTAGTACTATATCACCTAGAGCTAAATCGCATAACTCTACTATCGGTGCACAGCACAAAACAACTACCAAAACTCTTAAAGCTATAAGCCGTAAACAACGAACGTTGATACTCAGATATCGGATTTCGTTCTCTCAAAATCGTCAAAGGATGTCATCCAACTCCATGGGTATATATAGTAGTCTCGCACATGTGAGGCCTTGAAATAGAGCAATCTGATTGGCCACATGCTTGACCTACATCACAATTCCATGGATGACATCACATTCGGAATCTTCAATTCTTGAATCTTGGAATCTTGAATCTTCGATTCTTGAATCTTCGAATCTTGAATCTTCGATTCTTCAACTTCAGACTTCAACACATCTTGACTCCGTCGATCTCAATACTTCATCTTCAACTTCATCGTGATGAACACTTGTCGTTGAACATTTCATATTTCATCGTCTTCATTGTCGTCAATAGAGTTGAAGTAGTAAACAGCACTTCATGCATCAGTTGATACACGAAGTCAAAAGAGCCACGGCGTGCGACTCCAGTCGCACAAGATGAAGGATGCACAACATGCGACTCCTGTCGCATACCCGGATGTGCGACTCCTGTCGCGTGCGACGCCTGTCGCATTAGTTGGACGCACGGATCGTGCGACTCCTGTCGCACAGCATGAGAGGGAGGAATCAAGCTACTCCTGTCGCACGCGACTCTTGTCGCACGCGACTCTTGTCGCACGCGACTTTGTCGCACGCGACTCCAGTCGCATGAAGTTGGTTCTTTGTAGTCCTTGAAGCGTGGATTCCATAGCATTTTGAATCAAGTCAATCAGAGCTCGTATGAAGGAGATATGGCCAAAATCGACGGACTGCACATCCAACGCAAGTTGTGCGACTCCAGTCGCACGCGACTCTTGTCGCACGCGACTTTGTCGCATGATATGTATACATAGCTCTTGAAGTGTGGATTCCATAGCATTTTGAATCAAGTCCATCGGAGCTCGCACGAAGGAGATATGACAATAGTCGATGGACAGCGCAAGGAACACACAAAGTTGATGCCAAAAACTTGTATTTACAGACTATGTCAGTCAACACAGCAAGCTTGTCTGGGTTGTTCGAATTCATCAACCGTTCAATATCTTCAGCTTCCTCATCGTCAGACTCATTCATATCAGCTGAGAAACTACTTTCAGACTTCTCATTTTTCAAACGAGAGTGTTGAGATTTTGTGCTTCTTGAACTCTTCCCCTTCTCAGAAATCTTAAGAGCATTCATAGGCTCATAAACAAGACACATGTCTGGGTTGCTTCGTACTTTGAGTGTCAAGTCATAGTTTCTCAAATCAGCCATCAGGTCTGCATAATCCCAGTTTTGATTTCCATCGTTTCGCGCTTCAATGGTTAACACCTTGCTCTCGAATCTAGAGCTAACACTGGATAGAACCTTCTCGTAGACCATGATAGCAGGAAATACTTCTCCCAGTTCAAATGCCTCATTAACATATCTCATCACCTTGTCTAGATAGTCATTTATGTCTTCATCTTCTCTCATGCGGAGTTGATGAAACTGAGCAGTTATAGTTCGGATCTTTGAGCGTTTAACAGCGTGACTACCCTCACACGTTCTCTGTAATGTCTCCCATGCATCTCTGGCAGATGTGCAATTCTTGACCAACTGATACATGCTGAGATCCAGCCATTCACATATAAGTAGAAGAGCTTTGCTATTCGCAGTAGACAAGTCATGCTCTTCTCTAGTCCAACTACGTTCAGGTTTAGGGGTTCTAAGTCCATCAGCATCTTCAGTGTAAGGACGCTCCCATCCTTCCAACACAGCCATCCATGCTCTTGAGTCAAATCCCTTGATTCTAGCAGAAACTTTCGCTTTCCAGTTAGAATAATTTTGATGAGTAAGCATAATCGGTTTCTGAACAAACATTGACGACTCCATTGTAGCGGAAATATGAAGTCAAGTAACGGATCACGTCTTATACGTATGACGTCCCGCTCTGATACCAATTGAAAATTACGTCTTCGACGTAGGATACCAACTTTTCGTGAAGTCGGTCTTAAACAGTCACTTCAGCAACTTCGTTCGCACACACTCAGCTCTGCTTGCTATGTATGTTGTTCGGTGTATGTGGTGTGTTCGAACTCAACAAGAGTAAAGTAAAGTGCTGAAGACAATGTTGTATAATAGTTTCATTTCATTGAAAAACAAAACTAACTATTACACTTGTGGAGAAAGGTAGACGGAATGATCAAGAGTCGTATCCCAAGTGACGCAGCACTCCAACGAACTAATGATCTAGTACTATATCACCTAGAGCTAAATCGCATAACTCTACTATTGGTGCACAGCACAAAACAACTACCAAAACTCTTAAAGCTATAAGCCGTAAACAACGAACGTTGATACTCGGATATCGGATTTCGTTCTCTCAAAATCGTCAAAGGATGTCATCCAACTTCATGGGTATATATAGGTGAGTCACACATGTGAGACGTTGACGTGGCACGATCTGATTCGTCGCATGCTTGGATGATGCAACAATTCTATGGATGACATCACTATTGGAATCTTCGATTCTTGAATCTTGGAATCTTGAATCTTCGATTCTTGAATCTTTGAATCTTGAATCATCGATTCTTGAACTTCAGACTTCAACACATCTTGACTCCGTCGATCTCAATACTTCATCTTCAACTTCATCGTGGTGAACGCTCATCGTTGAACATTTCATATTTCATCGTCTTCATTGTCGTCAATAGAGTTGAAGTAGTAAAAAGCAATCCACATTGCAAGGACAGAGAAAGTGAGAAATGCGACTCCGTTCGCAATTGTTGATGAGGCACGAATTGCGACTCAAGTCGCAAGAGTTGAAGAGCCACAAGAATTTGCGACTCAAGTCGCAATTATTGAGGGTTGAGGAATTGCGAACCCGTTCGCAAAAGATGGAGAAGCAAGACTAGCGACTCCATTCGCAAATGATGTGAGGGATGAGATTTGCGACTCCAGTCGCAATAATCGGAGGGAATGATTTGCGACTCCAGTCGCACTTGCTGGAGGGAGTGGATATTTGCGACTCCAGTCGCAAGAGATGAAGGATGGTGGATTTGCGACTCTAGTCGCATGTCATAAGAGATTTGCGACTCCAGTCGCATATGATGACGGATAGAAGATTTGCGACTTCAGTCGCACATTATGCGTGATTTGCGACTCCAGTCGCATATGACGATGATGGTGAATTTGCGACTCCAGTCGTACATCTTGCGATATTTTCGACTCCAGTCGCATATGCCGATGATGGTGAATTTTGCGACTTCATTCGCAATATACGAACTTCAGTTGTCCATTCACTCACTCACCTGTAATCCAATCAAAACAACGAAAATCATATGTTGTTGACAAAACAAACATTTACAGGACTTCATTATGCGGTAAGTCGACCTCATCACCCAATTGATATCACTTAATCATTTGGACAATTCATATAAATTAAACCATATTTATATGAAGAAATATGTATTATACATATGAATGTTTACCAAATCTCCAAAAGTATCTAATACAGTAATAGAAATCACAACCCATCTCTAAGATGTCTGATCTCTATTGCAGTCGTGAAAGCCTCCAGCTTAAACTACTGGAGAGGTTTAGAAAGCGGGTTTGCAACCTTACCAAAAGTTGCAACTTTATTATCTTGTGTCTCCTGAAACTATCTGTTGGGGATCGTGCATCAGCGGAAAACAAAAATTTTATGAAAAACCGTTTTTCATTAATGTAAACATTTTACATTATATTGTATTTAATTTATTGAAAATCATATTTTCAATATTACATGCATTAATTGACTTAATTCAAATCTAGTTAGAATAAATAATCCACCATTTAATTTAATTATCAAATAATTAAATATTTAATTCATGCATCCATACTACATAAATTAAATCTAGCGCAATTAAATTTATCATATAAAATAATTACTTCTAGCGCAATTATATTAATCATATTAATATATTATTATAGCGCAATTATATTAATCATATTAATATATTACAATTAATTACGTAAACAGCAATTATATTAATCATATTAATATATTACAATTAATTACGTAAACATACAGACATAATTAATTTGCGTCAAATTGAAAATTAACATAATCTTATTATTTAATTCTAATCAACTTGAGTTTATGTAAACATCCGTACATAATTAATTTGCATCATATTGACAACTAACATAATCATATTATTTAATTCTAATCAACTTGAATTGTGCAATTAATTTAATCAAATTAATTAATTACACATATATAATCAATTATGTAAACATGTGCACATAATGCGTCAAATTGACAATTAAGATAATCATATTATTTAATTCGAATCAATTTGAATTTAATTGACATTTAAATTAATCACAATTAATTTTTCTATATCAATTAAAAATCTCATAGCGCAAACATTAACATTACGCAAACATTTAACGCAAACAATTAAATCTAAATTTAATCGTAAGTACCTTAGGGATTCATCGGACGAAACGAGGTTCGTCGGAAGTCGCGCGGATGCGACGTGGGGACGGCACGGGTCGTGTGCGGGGAGAGCCGGGCGAGTGGCGGGGCTCTCGGCTGGACTCGTGTGTCACGGCTGGAGCGCACGGGCGCGACTCGGGCTGTGCTCGGGCGTTCCTTCGGCGTCTCTCGTCTAATCAGGTTTCACCTCGTATAGGTAATCCAACTTACGTATTGCACTAGAAACACGTAAGGGAGAATACGACGGGAAAAACGGGCCGGAAAAACGGTACCGGAATCGGATTCCGGCGAGGGGAGGCGGCTGCCGGCGGCGGCACTAGGCGGCGGCGGGCGGCGGCTCCGGTTGTCGGCGGTCCTCCGAGGGAGGAGCCGAGGGGGCGGACGAGAGGGAGAAGGAGAGGAGAGAAAGTGAGGCTAGGGTTTTGAGCTCTTCACTTTTGTGTGTTTATTCTCATGCCTATGGAGCTCCTTTTATAGGTGAAGAAAGGAGCTTGTTGGGCTCAAACCCTAATGGATCGGATCCATTAACCCTAGCCGGCCCAATAAGTTAGCCGTCATTACGTTTCTCCAAAATTGACAATCAATTTCATCTCCGAAAAATATAACGATTATATTTTCTTTCTCGTTTAAATTTTCTCATCAATATGAGATAATAATAAAAATTTCCAATTTCACAAAATCGGAAAGCCCATTTCAGGGGTACTGCTAAATCGGGAAATTTCCCAAAATAGAAAGTGTACACCATCGTGTCCGTTTTCTTTAGCTCATTATTATTTCCAACTCATAATCACAATTATGAATCTCGGATTCAATCATATTGACCTCCGACTATATGTACTTAATTAACAGTTAATTAATACATGATCGTATTCAAGGATCGGTTTACACGAGAATGTGACCCTCAATGGTTCAGGTGTATAACTAGCCGTGGGCTCACAACATATTGTGATTCGAACAACATATTGTTCTTATTTCAACTACTCCCAAGAGTTTTAGATTAATAATCATATTATTTAATCTCCGAACAAGTCGGTGCCCAACGAATCAGTGACGAGCGTCTAGCAGCCACGCTTCACTAATTCCCTAGATACAAATGAAGTGCCTGCAAGAACCTTGTAATATAGTTAGCGTACAGTACGATCCCTCCGATACATATGTCCCGATCAAACTAGAGATATTGGTTAATCGAGATCTCTTGTTGAGTTTGATAACTGTGCGTACGTTCTAGGTTTCGTAAAATCCATTCGTGATTGATTCAGAGAAACACATTTCTCTAATCACCTCACTATTCAACTCTGGCCAGAGATTCCGGGACTACGAACCATCAGAACACACAGGACATCCATGATCTATATCAAGCGATCAGATCCCCTACTACCATGCACAGACTTCACATCAGATTTCGAACTGCACGAACATTGTCTCCTTTTTCGACTTACTCCCTTTCCAGGGAATCAGAGACACGTCACGATACAGCTAGTCCTCTGATGAAGTCACGGTGATGTCTGGGTCTTAAGGATTAATTGTGTACAACTATATTATGGAATTCTCTACTCGATCAGTGATAACCACTTAGAGATTCCAGGGAGAGGGGGTTCAGTGAACTCATCAACAGTGAGCACCCACTCAAGTATGTCGATGTCCCAACACCGAGGCTCGAGATTAGCCCACATACACTAAGTGCTAGTATCAAGGGGGAAAGGCCGGGTATCCTTGTTATTGGCGTAACCCATCGACTATGAACTGAGTTTGACCAGTTACGTTGCGTTAACAGAATTATCTCTCGGTTTCCACAAAACCGAATTCATACAACATGTGTAACTGTACAGGACTATATTTATGATTCAACATTGGGAGCAGATATAGTATATGCCATTAATATATGTTTCATTAATTAACGAAATAAACCGTTATATAACGGAATACGGTTAACCGCTCGGCCAACCGTTGGCTCGCCGGTCACCTATTCCAACAATCTCCCACTTTACCTAGAGCCAACTATCCATGAATCTTAGTCCCATCGATAAATTCTCGCGGACATATTCAGATAAAGGCCTGGTACAGGGATCTACAAAGTTATCTTCCGAAGTGACACTCTCGACTCAGACGTCACCTCTGTCATTGATCTCTTAGATCACATGATATTCTCTCAAGTACATGTTTGGACTTCTGATGAGATCTCAGTTCCTTAGCATTCGCTACAGGACACCGTATAATCACAGTACAAGTTACTTGATTATTTGCGTCCGGAACTATAACCAACATTTGGATAAAGTTCCGTGTCCAACACAGTCTCTTTTACAGCTTTAGATGCTGCAACATATTCAGGTTCTCGTGGTAGAATCATTAGTCGTTTGCAGGAACCATTCCAGCATACGACACCACCTCTAAGCTCGAATATGAATCCCGATATCGACTTTTAGTCATCCACATCCGGTTGAAAACTAGAGTTCGCAAGTACCTCTAAATTCAACTCGGACCTCCCATAGACTAAGAACAATTCCTTAATGCTTTTGATTGCTAGTGCTCAAGGATTTCGTCCTTCACGACTTCAAATAAGCCGGTCTTGGGTTTGACTGATATTCACTTGTGACACTCACAACATTTTTAATATCACGTCTAGTACACAGCATGCCATACATAATGCTCCCTAGTGCGGAGATATATGTGTTGTCCATTTCATCTCCTCGAATTCCATCAACATTACAGTCACACGAATTACGAGAGATGAACCCCATGGGACATTGGCAAGAATCTCTTCAGGATTCTTCCATGCTAAACCATTTCAGAAACAGTTTCTATGTACAAGGATTGAGAAGATTTTGCATCCTTCTAGATCTATATCTATAGTGACGTATCACAATACGTAGGATGCCTCTGCTCAAATCCTTTATTCGAGAAACGTGTGGATAACCGTGCTTTCGTTGACTGCAACATCACTCAATCATCCCTATGATTAGTATGTCATCAACGTACAACACTTAAATTTCACTGCGCTCCCACTAACCTTCTTGAATACAAGGTACCTTTAAGTTTTATACAAAGTCAACGCTTTGACTATTGTATTTAAAACACATGTTCCATTTTAGGGATGCTCGTTTCAATCCATAAATGGATCGCTGGAGTATGCAAACCTTTTGCTCCTTTCCAGAAAATATGAAGCCTTCCGGCTGCGCTACAACTCTTCCATAATATCACATTCAAGGAAAGTAGACCTCATATCTATTTTCCATATCTCATAATCGTACTATGCAGAAATGACCAGCAAAATTGTAATGGACTTAAGCATAGCGACTGATGGAAAGATTACCTCATAAACAACACATTGTCTTTGAGTAACTTCTTTCCCCATCATCCTTGCTTTAAAGGTCACACCTTTCTATATATACTCTCAAGTCATAATTAATAGATCAATATGCAGCCTTTGGGAACGATTCCCTTTGGTGGATCTACCAAGGTCAAACCTTGTTGGAGTACATACAGTCCATTATGAATTTCATGGCAATAAGCCAATGTCCCATATTCGTATCCAATACGAATCAGTTGAAGTTTATTGGATCATATCCATCGTCAACTTTATCTTGATCATTATCAAGTTGGAACAGTCTATCAGGTACCTTCCGAACACTTTCGGATTAACGAACTGATAGATGAAGAGGTATATTAGTGGTTTGTTGAATTGGTTCATCTCCAAGTACTTGTGTTTGAACTTCATAGTGTGGTTCATATTCTCGAACTATTTCGAGATTTACTATATTACCTTTTCTATCGAATAGAAACTTCTTCGCTAAGAAGGTAACATTTCTTTAGACAAACATTTTTGTTTTAGAAATATAGTAGAACAGGTATCCTTGTGAATGTTCAGGATACCCCACAAAATGGCATAAGCCGGATCTACTATCCAACTTATCTCCCACTAGCCGCTTCACGCAAGCAGGATACGGGAGTGCCCAAGTTCATATGGTGTGGTTTTAACTGCTTTGGTGGTAACACTATTCAGCAAATGGACGACTGTCAAAAGTGCAGGACTTTTACAATTTCGTCGAAATTTGGTGAACCCCTTTGTGGATCGAACCATGTCCAACAAAGTTTGATTCCAACATTAGGACACTCAATACAATTAAGGAGTTCCAGACGGAGTCCATTGCCAGAGAATCGTATTCTCTTTTAGATAGTCAATAAGCTTGGTGCTTAAATATTTATTACCACGATCATATCGTAATATAGCAACCAAGTTGGTTTCCTACTTTGATGTCTAAAATTATTGAACACTTCAAAATTAGAGACGTGTACTTCATAAGTACATTTGGTAGTTGAAAACCACCCCCACCAGTAACATATTAGTGGATCACACATCTCCGTTTGGATCAAATCCAATAGATCTTCAACACACTCAACTAGCGTGCTAAAGTTGTGCGGGGTTTTGACTTCTATCCATTACTGATATTTGGGTTTAGTTCATTATTGTTTATTTGTTTATCGTCTTTAGCAAATCATATTTGCTTTCTTTTGTATAAAGGAAATCGGATTTCCAAAACAAAATTAAAACCTTTATCTTCTATATCAAATACATAAGTAAGATCTAATAATAGAACATTTCTATTAATAATAGGTTTCTAAAATTAGACGAAACAAATAATCAATTGTTCAAAACAATAGAATAACTATAACCCAATACGAACCTTTGTCAGGACGTTTCTGCCCAAGGCATTTTAGCAGTTATGGCCCTATGGCCTTTATTCACACAACGATGGCAAGCGTCATCAACTCATTTGTTGACCTTGTTCTTAGTCGCCCTTCTAGTATCACCTTTATCCATCTTTATGCTTAGACCGGAAACCATTTCCGTCATTTTCTTCAAGAAGAACACTTCTTTCATGAAGAAGCAATAATGAGAACAAATTTCTCGTATTGATGGTTGACTCTTTGATCAACATCTTGAACAACTTATCCATTGAAGGATCGAGCTTTGTTCATGTTGTAGTTCATAATGAACGATTCATAAGAACTAGAAATCCACTTCTCATAAGTGGCATTCCTCAGCAGTCAAAGGTTGAGTGAGATTATCAAATAATCTATTCTCAAGTAAATAGAGGCACTCATCATTTTAAATCACAAGATTGAGATACTAATTCAAATGGTTTGGTCCAATGAGTTTTGATTTGGATTGGTCGAGTATCGATGTTACGGGATATCTTAGAGAATATTACTGAGAAATATTAAGAAGATTAACATTGAGATAATTCGTTATTAATGATTACAATTAAATGTTTGGTCTTTATCATTTAATTGCCTCCCACTAAATTTTTCGAATTCCGCTATCCTCTAGCAGACAGACGGGAAAACTTATTTTTCCTTAGTTGGGCTTTAGGTCCAATAGCGTGAATATAACCCGTAGTTAATCTAGCCCGATTACATTCACCTAAAGGTAGAAACATTTTCAATCACATCTCTATGTGACCCTAAAGATTACTTTTCCTCACCATGACAATGAACTACGTTAATCGTACCCTTCAAAGTCAACCATGTGTCAAGACCGACCTACCGATGTGAGAAGTGAAAGTTGGACTCCAGTAAACATGTGTAAGCCCATAGTTAATCTATCCGACCACACATATTCAAAAGAATCGTAGCTAACACCTCTCCATCTTATGTCAATAAATTACAGCTTAACTCACAAGCAGTACTCCCCGCTAACACGGCATACCATACTACTTGTAAGTGGCTTTCACATAATTTATTGTCGGTAGAAGGAAAGGAGAAAGAACGACACATCGGTTCTCCTTTAAGGCTTGATATACATTCTCGGGAGAGAATGGAGGAGTATAGGATTGGTTATCTCATCAGAATAATCGTTGTACATTCTCAGGAGAGAATGAAGTGAGTGATCGATTGTTGATTCTTAACAACTATGTCCTCTATAGGTCATCCTAACGAGCACATACGAACATAACATATATCATAATATATATATCTCACATAATTCACATAGCATTTAATCACAATTAAAACGAGGTATGCAAATTAAATGGTGCTCTATTAATTAACTTGATTTAACAATTAAATCAAATAATTAATATATCACCTTGTTGATCGAATATTTAAATCAATTATTTAATTGGTCAATAAATAATTTCACTAAATTAAATATTGATACTTCCTTTCTATTTCAATTTATTAATATCTTAATAATCAAAACGTGATGTCTCGTAAGTGTAACTCGAGGTTTCTAACCAGCGATTCATCATGCGAGCGACCCTATCTCCCATAAATGGGGGAGCCGAGCAGACCATCGAATCATGCCATCATATGGCTCGATGTCTCTAATTTGTTTTAACAAAAACAAGTCTAGATGAATCACTCCCCGAGGTGCATTCATGTTCGACATTGAATTGTTACTTGATAACAAATTAGGCATTGTTTGGATCTATTAGATAAAAATAAATATCTTAATAGAAACAACTAAGTCCCAATTAAACAACATTAAATCAATCAATTCAACAAACAGCTTTAGGTGATTATATTCATAGACAATTAATCAATTTCAGAACCTACGATACCACTGTTGGGGATCGTGAATGTATACGCAGCGGAAAACAAAAATTTTATGAAAAACCGTTTTTCATTAATGTAAACATTTTACATTATATTGTATTTAATTTATTGAAAATCATATTTTCAATATTACATGCATTAATTGACTTAATTCAAATCTAGTTAGAATAAATAATCCACCATTTAATTTAATTATCAAATAATTAAATATTTAATTCATGCATCCCATACTACATAAATTAAATCTAGCGCAATTAAATTTATCATATAAATTAATTATTTCTAGCGCAATTATATTATCATATAAAATAATTACTTCTAGCGCAATTATATTAATCATATTAATATATTATTATAGCGCAATTATATTAATCATATTAATCCGTACATAATTAATTTGCATACAATTAACATAATCATATTATTTAATTCTAATCAACTTGAATTGTGCAATTAATTTAATCAAATTAATTAATTACACATATATAATTAATTACGTAAACATGTGCACATAATCAGTTTGCGTCAAATTGACTATTAAGATAATCATATTATTTAATTCGAATTAATTTGAATTTAATTGACATTTAAATTAATCACAATTAATTTTTCTATATCAATTAAAAATCCCATAGCGCAAACATTAACAGTACATAGCGCAAACATTTAACGCAAACAATTAAATCTAAATTTAATTGTAAGTACCTTAGGGATTCATCGGACGAAACGAGGTTCGTCGGAAGTCGCGCGGATTCGACGTGGGGACGGCACGGGTCGTGTGCGGGGAGAGCCGGGCGAGTGGCGGGGCTCTCGGCTGGACTCGTGTGTCACGGCTAGAGCGCACGGGCGCGACTCGGGCTGTGCTCGGGCGTTCCTTCGGCGTCTCTCGTCTAATCAGGTTTCACCTCGTATAGGTAATCCAACTTACGTATTGCACTAGAAACACGTAAGGGAGAATACGACGGGAAAAACGGGCTGGAAAAACGGTGCCGGAATCGGATTCCGGCGAGGGGAGGCGGCTGCCGGCGGCGGCACTAGGCGGCGGCGGGCGGCGGCTCCGGTTGTCGGCGGTCCTCCGAGGGAGGAGCCGAGGGGGCGGACGAGAGGGAGAAGGAGATGAGAGAAAGTGAGGCTAGGGTTTTGAGCTCTTCACTTTTGTGTGTTTATTCTCATGCCTATGGAGCTCCTTTTATAGGTGAAGAAAGGTGCTTGTTGGGCTCAAACCCTAATGGATCGGATCCATTAACCCTAGCCGGCCCAATAAGTTAGCCGTCATTACGTTTCTCCAAAATTGACAATCAATTTCATCTCCGAAAAATATAACGATTATATTTTCTTTCTCGTTTTAATTTTCTCATCAATATGAGATAATAATAAAAATTTCCAATTTCACAAAATCGGAAAGCCCATTTCAGGGGTACTGCTAAATCGGGAAATTTCCCAAAATAGAAAGTGTACACCATCGTGTCCGTTTTCTTTAGCTCATTATTATTTCCAACTCATAATCACAATTATGAATCTCGGATTCAATCATATTGACCTCCGACTATATGTACTTAATTAACAGTTAATTAATACATGATCGTATTCAAGGATCGGTTTACACGAGAATGTGACCCTCAATGGTTCAGGTGTATAACTAGCCGTGGGCTCACAACATATTGTGATTCGAACAACATATTGTTCTTATTTCAACTACTCCCAAGAGTTTTAGATTAATAATCATATTA
Organism: Euphrasia confusa; assembly: GCA_954870475.1. Lineage (NCBI taxonomy): Eukaryota > Viridiplantae > Streptophyta > Magnoliopsida > Lamiales > Orobanchaceae > Euphrasia > Euphrasia confusa. Next base: position 1,015,681 of record OX940967.1, read on the forward strand.
TTTAATCTCCGAACAAGTCGGTGCCCAACGAATCAGTGACGAGCGTCTAGCAGCCACGCTTCACTAATTCCCTAGATACAAATGAAGTGCCTGCAAGAACCTTGTAATATAGTTAGCGTACAGTACGATCCCTCCGATACATATGTCCCGATCAAACTAGAGATATTGGTTAATCGAGATCTCTTGTTGAGTTTGATAACTGTGCGTACGTTCTAGGTTTCGTAAAATCCATTCGTGATTGATTCAGAGAAACACATTTCTCTAATCACCTCACTATTCAACTCTGGCCAGAGATTCCGGGACTACGAACCATCAGAACACACAGGACATCCATGATCTATATCAAGCGATCAGATCCCCTACTACCATGCACAGACTTCACATCAGATTTCGAACTGCACGAACATTGTCTCCTTTTTCGACTTACTCCCTTTCCAGGGAATCAGAGACACGTCACGATACAGCTAGTCCTCTGATGAAGTCACGGTGATGTCTGGGTCTTAAGGATTAATTGTGTACAACTATATTATGGAATTCTCTACTCGATCAGTGATAACCACTTAGAGATTCCAGGGAGAGGGGGTTCAGTGAACTCATCAACAGTGAGCACCCACTCAAGTATGTCGATGTCCCAACACCGAGGCTCGAGATTAGCCCACATACACTAAGTGCTAGTCTCAAGGGGGAAAGGCCGGGTATCCTTTTTATTGGCGTAACCCATCGACTAGGAACTGAGTTTGACCAGTTACGTTGCGTTAACAGAATTATCTCTCGGTTTCCACAAAACCGAATTCATACAACATGTGTAACTGTACAGGACTATATTTATGATTCAACATTGGGAGCAGATATAGTATATGCCATTAATATATGTTTCATTAATTAACGAAATAAACCGTTATATAACGGAATATGGTTAACCGCTCGGCCAACCGTTGGCTCGCCGGTCACCTATTCCAACACTATCTCCCAGATAATGTGGAACATCCTGAGCACCAACTTTAGATTTGTAGTGCTCACTAGGCTTATTGGCTTGCGCGATAGATGTACTATAAATAGAGAACTATCGGATGGGCCGAGCTAGTTACGCCACCTAGTTCATTGAAGAACTTTCAAATCTGAACTACCAACATCACTGCATCCAATGCAGTATTGTACTCAGCTTATGTACTTTAATTAGCTATATTGCATTGCATGGAACTATTCCAGCTAATTTCACCTCTATCCAGACAAAAGATATAACCAGATTAAAATCGGAAATTATCTCAGTTTGTTATGAAGTTTGAATTCAAATAGCTTGTTAACATCAACTCTTTTGTCTTCCAAAGACAACAAAATGTTCTTTTGTCCATCTAACGTATTTAAGAATATTCTTGGCCGCAGTCTAATGCGCCTCACCTGAGTTTACTTGAAACTGAATCGTCATGCTCAAAGCATACGATACGTCCAGTCGTGTACATATCATGGCGTACATTATAGACCCTATTGCCGAAGCATAAGGAATGTTTTCCATCCTCTTTTGCTCATCAGGTCCCGTAAGACATTTCATCTTGCTAAGAGATGTGCCATTAGTTATTGGAATGAGAACCTTTCTGGCGTCTTTCATTCTGAACTTATCAAGCACCTTATCAATATAGGTCGCTTTACTAAGTCCAAACATCCTTTTCGATCTGTTCCGACAAATCTTGATGCCCAATATGTACTGTGCTTCTCCAAGATCCTTCATTGAAATACAATTTTGAAGCCATTCTTTAACAGAATTAAGCATAGAAACATTGTTTCCAAAAAGGAGTATGTCATTGACATACAACACAATGTATATAACGTAACTCCCACTGATCTTCTTGTAAAACAAGACTCTTCCGAGTTCCTCTGAAATCCAAAACCTAGTATGGATTCATTGAACTGAAGATTGCTACTCTGATATGCTTGCTTTATTCCATAAATGGAACTATAAGCTTGCAAAATTTCTCAGCCTTATTAGGATCGATAAAACTCTTTGGATGTTTCAAAACACATTCTCTTCTAGAATCCAATTCAAGAAGTTAGTTTTAACATCCAATATTACCATAACTCATTATCAAGATGAGTCACAATGGCTAAGTTAATCCGAATGAATAAATCACAACAACTGGTGAAAAAGATTTATCATAATCCACCTCGTGAATATAAAACTTTTACTACCAAAATTGCTTTGAAAACCCTAGGTTTTCCATACATGTCTATATTGATATTGAAGATCTATTTGCACTCAATGGGTCTAGCCTCTTGATGCAAATCTATCAAGTTCCAAACTTGATTACCAAACATTGAAATCATCTCGGATTATATGGAACCATGCCAATTTTTTTTAGTAGCTACACTCGTCATAGCTTGGATATAGTTCGAAGGTTCATCGCTTTCCAAAAGCATGACTTCATATATCTCATTTATCACAATACCTAAGTATCTGACTAAACGAGATATATGCCTTCTGGACCTACAAGGGCTGATATGGTTTCCAAAACCATAGGAACACTCTCAACACAGTCTTGAGTATTCATCATTGGTTGTTCCACTTTAACCTCGTTCAAGATAACCGAGCTCCCAACTTTCTAGGAAAGATATCTCTTTTCAAGAAAATCACCATCTCGAGTAACAAAATATTGTTCTCAGATAGATCGTAGAAGTTGTACCCTCGAGTTTCATATGGACATACCATAAGGAAACTTTTATCCCATTTGAGTTCAAGCCATGTAGAGATAAATCTCTTCATAGAAGCTATAGAACCTCAAATCTTGATGTAAGACAATTTAGGAACCCTCCCTTTTCATACCTAGTATGGTGTCTTATCAACAGCTTTTGACAGTGTCCTATTCAGTGTATGGGTTGAAGTCAAGAATAGTGTGTTCCCAAAAGAGTTCAGTAGTTCAATTAAACCCATCATCGATAGATCAAACTCTATCTAATAGAGTTAGTTTTCTCTTTTCCGAAACATAACCTTCATGTGCTTGTGAATTAATAGGTTCCACATACATCAGTATGGATCATCCATAATTAATTACTCATATGTTCTTCTTTCTCCAAGAAAGTTGACATTGTTATCTTGTCCATCACACATCATTCACATGTATCAAATGACTCCAATTCAAATGATTCTAGAATGCCTTCTTAAAGAAGCTTCGTTACATGTTTAGATGTTGATTTGACTTAATCAACAATGTTGTAGTTATGTCTCATTAAGACTTATTCGATTCGGCCCTTGGTGTTAATGTTATATATGATTTGTCAAGTTAAAGTATACATAAACAATATAATAATCGTACCAAAACAAAGAATATATAACTCACAATAAAAATAGTTACCAAACTATTTAATAGTGAAAAACTAATCCATCAGTATCCAATACTGAACCAATATTCATTGTTTATTGAAAGTACGAAATTACATGGTTATAATACTAAAATAAAGCCCTAAGGCAAAACAACATCCTATGATCATACGGCTAATGCAGCGACCTTCGCTCTATTTCTCGCCCGTAGATCGACATCTCTACTCACCAAACTTATACTTCTATGTAGTTCCTCCACATACAAATGTGAGAACCACATTTGGAATCCAATACACAAGAAGTAAAATTTGCGAAATTTAATGTCTATAACATTAATACCTGAAGATGAAGCAACCCCGTTCTTCTCATCTTCTTTGAACTTTGGGCAAATTCAATTATTCTCAATAATTGACTCCTATTTGAATTCCCATTCATAATTATCCCAATATAAAAAACGTGATAAATCGTAAGTGAAAAGTTGAAGTTTTCTAACCAGCGATATTATCATGCAATTGAAGCCCTATCTCTCATAAAATATGAGGGAGCCAACCAGACAATTGAATAACGCCATCCCATGGCTCGAAGGTCTCTAATTTGTGTCATTGATGAACTAAGTGTTTTGGATTAAAACACTCCCCGAGGTGAAAATAATCCTAACTTTAGAATCCATCATATGAAAGACAAATTAGGCATTTGTTTTGAAATTGAATAAACATGAACTTCTACATGTTTGCAATTAGTGTCCTACACCTTTGCCGTAGTCGCATTCAGATTCCCTAGGAACCTTAGTAGCCTTCTGCTGGGATTCGATGTCCCGGGCTATCAAAAATTATGCGGAACCGATAACCCGACCGAAATCCCGTCGCCGGAAACCACGAACGCGAACCACGGACGAGCTAGAGCATGACCAAGGCGTCGCCGCGGGAGAACCCGCGACTAAACCCCAACCACGCCCACGCCCGGGCTCGCGATCGCCGTGTGTGGCGATCGCCTGGGGATGCGAGGCATCCCCGCGGGGCTGTTCGGAACAGCCCCTGGCGGTGAGTCCAGCGACTCACCGCCTCCGCCATCGAGGGGAGGGCGGTCAGCCCAGCTGACCAGCCGCCGCCTAGCCGCGGCTGCCCTAGCGATCGACTTCCGAGTCGATCGCTTGCCCCGGCTTCAGCCGGGGCCCCCTTCGAGCGCACGCCGCCGTCGAGGGCGGCTGGGGGGGTTCACCCGCCGTGGCACCAGCCCACGGCGAACCTCCCCGCGATCGACTTCGCGTCGATTGCACGCCCCGACAGTCCAGCCGGGGCTTTCTTGCGCGGCACACCGGCGGTCGAAACCCTAGGGTTCGACCGCCCCTCGTTCGATCCCCACGGGGATCCGACGATCCCCGTATCTAGGTCTCGACGTTCCCGGATCGTCTTGTTCATGTAAATATTACGATTAAACAAACATATAATCATAGAGGGGGTTCTAGATTATATTACCTCAATTCGTTGTACGGAGAAACGAAATCAAACGGTGACCTTGCGATCTTCCTACGTATTCCTCGCACCTTGTCCGAACGTCGTGTGGGCGACGATCTATCGAACTCCTATGGATCTCCTTCACTCTTCAAGACTTTATGATTGGCGTAGGTCAAAATTGTGTTATGAAAAAGTGAAGACCATGTAGTGCTTATATAGGCTACGTAGGGGATCAAAAGGAGATGAAATATTGGGCTTCTAATATTGAAGATTAAATTGGGTCCAACCCAAATCCATTAATCCTTATCAATATCAATTTTATTTATTTTCCACTATATAAATAAAATTGCACTCCCAATATTTATCCATATTATATCACATAATATTTCTCCGGTTAGTATTATTTATTCCGTGTATTTAAGATTTAAATATCCATGAATAAATTTATTTATTGCTCAATAAATAATATTCATCTCTTATATCCGAGACTAGTACCGTTCAACCTTTATTATTGTGCGGAACGAATCCACTCATGAGGTTTACACAATAATTCCTTATGAACTCATCTCGGGGATATTATCAACCCTTCCGGGATACACTTTCCCGTCAAGTATTCACGGCATGTCGTATATAAAATATAGCGACCCAATTTTTACCGGTAATTAACCCAATAATTAAATCGGTTAATTCCTTTGGAAAATCAAAGTCTCTAATATTAAATATACACACCCGCAATAACATCGGGGATTAAGAATAAAATACTCTGAGATTTAAATTGATTATCCAAGGCAATCCTAATCAATAAATCTCAAGCGATCCGCCCAATACACCAAGTGTACAAGTGTGATAAAATAATTAAGATAAATTATTTTCTCTCTCACACAACGACTATACCGATGGATTGGTCCGTGTCCATCTAGGTCGTGAGCAACCGTTTTGATTAAATACGAGTAACCGATAGTATGATCTTCTGTGTGCCCATGCACACCATACTAACTACAACGTATAAAATCCAGGACTATATTTTGCATAATTAATTAATAATAATTAAATGCCAATAATTGTTTATTAATTAAATAGGTTAAATGCTATGACCGGGAGTTTACCGATACTTAAATCTAGACATTAAGTACACAACTCCAACAATCTCCCACTTGTACTAAGGTCTAGTCATTTCCTCCAAACTCCCGACTCCCATACTCATCACGTGCTTAAGTTATACTTCCCAGAAGTATTATGTGAATGAGCAATCTAGGTTGCCGCTCTGAAGTTATCTTGGTGACTACTGCGTCGTCTCTCTAGACGATGACTCGAATCAGGTGGTACTTGCTCTATGTGTTATCATCACCTTTTGAACTTATGACTTCTTCCAGTTTACCATGCACCGCTATGTACATAGCCTTTGGTGAACCAAGAATCATATCCAAGTTCAGAGGTCATTCCGGAACCCAACCAAAACTTCCGCTGCCTCTGAGGCTGCTATTCGGTTTATGATAGAGTCCGAGAAGCATCACGCTTATCACTCTTTCATCCTTAGGTCCCACCTCTTCTAAAAGTGAACACATAGCCTGATATCGACTTACACTGGTCTTTCTCTGATTTTGGATCTGAGAAACTGTAATCTAAGAAGATTTCGTTTTGCTTAGTAACCCAGTACTTCCAAGTACTCTTACAGCATTCGAATATCTCTTATCCAGATTACTTTGATATCCTCCCACTACGCTAACCGCATAGTTGATATCAGGTTCCTGTTTTACAACACTGCATCTGCAAAGCTTTCTACACTCGAAGTGCAGGAAACTGCTTTGTCTATATCTATCTCCTTTATGCATTCGAAACACATACCTTTAGATAGATGTATTCTGTTCCCGAAAGGCAATAACCTTTCTCAGAATTGTGCATGTTTAAAACAAACCATAATTGTATAAGATATCTTAAGAGAAGTACAAATGTTCTTATCTAGAGATCGAAAGATTTCTAAGAACATGATCCAACTTCATCTCAATCTCATATCTCGATTTATTCAGACAACCTCTATTTTATGTCTGACAACACTTTTACATTGTTGCCAACGATGAAGTGTTATCTACACAAAATTCCGAGAAACACCACCTTGTTTTCATTACGTCTCTAACACACCTCTCCTTGCCTTTGCAAGTTCCACAGCTTTGTGATAATCCATAAATGGATTCATTAAGCTTGTATTTCTAAATGATCTTGCCTCTTAACAATAATAGTTATTGCTATCCAAGTAGGCACATTTAGATTAGCCTCCTATGCAGAACCAGGGATCGATTTCATGTCTACTAGATCCAGAGTTCAAAACTCCTCCAGTCTTATGAACATCTCTGGTTGCTTAACAACCTCCCACTGCAACGGCATTCCGGTGTATAACAGTAATAACATTAGGTGCAGTTAGTGGTGTACTGCTACTCGGTCAGGCTGGTTCTCAGTCTTTCCTTTCCTCATTTTAAAGTACTTTTTCAGTTAGGGCATTGTAGTTCATCTAATAGTCTTCTTCTAAGAACCGGGCGAGGACACCCCTCTGGTTCGTAGTACTATTGAACACACAATTACTTGTTCTTCTAGGATATTCTACAATCACATTGAATGTGCCGTTGTATCCAGAAATATCCATAGAACATAGGTAGTTCCGAACAAACTTGTTCTTTTCCTATTAGAATTCCATTTCTTATTCCTGACACACCATATCCACACATCAGTGTATGGTGTAGTCGTTTGAGACTTAATCTCAATCTTTGATTTATGCTATGTGTTATTCAGATAGGTGATAGCCTCCGCGAACAAGTCGCAGGCTTCCAATGGATATACTTGGAAGGATCCCCATAATGGATTTGTGTTGAAAAAACACTCCGCTTTTATGGCACATCAAGTATTCTAATCCATCTTCGAGTATTCTTGAAAGAACGACTCGTACCTCTCTAATTACACATGTCACCGCATTAATCATAAATCATTTTCAATACTTGTCCGAATTCCATCCTTTATCCAGAAAGGTTAACTTAGTTGTATCATCTTTCAAGATCGATTCTCAGGTCGGGGGGTCCATTCCTCCAACTATAATTGATCAAATCAATTTCGACCTTTTGAATCCCTTTTGAGTAGATACTACTAAGTTCAAGAATTCACAAGTATAATGATTGATAAGAGAATACATCTAATAAGTAAAACAAGTTATACATAACGGTTTGTTGCATCGTGGTAGACTAAGGATTCATCATTCATATATTGCTATCTAATGTACCAGAATAGATAACACCATTATTTCTTATCTAAATCACTCAATGATTAAAGAAATAAATATCCATTCATTAATAAAGAAAAACAGAACAAAGTTCTTTTTTCAAAATAAAGGGGTACATAAGGTAATAATTTTAAAATGAAATCCTAAAACAGATAAATGTCTTCCACTGCAACCGCTGCTACCCCAACAGCTTCGCCCATGTAGACTCAAACTCTTCTTCTCTAAGTCACCGGGTTTTCTGGAACCCCTGCATTTAAAACAATGCACATACCGTCAGTGGTTCCATATCTACACACCAGAATTCTGGTAGATAATACCGCTGACTATGTTTTTACGACTAAAGAAAAATTCGTACCTCTGAGAGGACATTCAGACTTCCAGTGTCCAGACTTGTTGCATCGGAAGCACTTGCCCTTTGGCTTACTAGCCCCCACTCGTGGTCCATTCCTCTTGGCACCACTGGGTTTCAAGGCTTGCTTCCTTTTCTTGCCCCTACCTCCAACAGCTTTCAAGCTTTTGGACTTGGTAGCTACAAGCGCTTGAGACTTGCCCTTCTTGTACATCCCCTCTGCCGCCTTTAGTTCAGTCAGGAGTTGCGCAAGAGTATAAGATAGTTTACCCATATTATAGCTCATACGAAACTGCTCAAAACTAGGGGTCAGAGACTGGAGTATGATGTCGACTTGCGTCTCACCATCAATCATAGCTCCTAGGACCTCCAATTCATTCAACAGACTCATCATCTTGAGAACGTGCTCCTCAACGGGCGTTCCTTCAGACTGAGTAGTCGACATGAGGACTCTCATGGCTTCTTGCCTACCCGCACGGTCATGATGCCCAAACATCTCCTTGAGGTTAAATAACATATCCTCGGCAGTGTTCATCGACTGATGCTGGGTTTGGAGTACATTTGACATAGAAGCCAAAATATAGCACCTAGCCATTTCATCAGCCTTTTTCCACTTTCGATATGCTTCTTTTTCCTCATCAGTTGAGGCGGCCGTGGGTTCAGCAGGGCATTGCTCATAGAGTACAAACTTGTACTCTTCAGCAGTCAGGACAATGTCCAAATTTCTCTTCCAATCAATGTAGTTTTGACCAGTGAGTTTTTGTTCCTTGAGTATCATAGAAAGTGGATTCATAGCTATTCTCTAAACCTATAAGCACACGTAAACAAACAATAAATTTAATGTCCGATATTATCTCCCTCAAATAATATCATTAAATTACTAATTGCGTCTAAAATCCCATCAGGTAAGGCAAGCCACGTTCGTGTGGACGTTTACCCACCCAAATGACTTAGCAACTTAGTTTTGCTTCGGTCGTACATCATTATAGCGTTACTTTGTTGGGAAGAATACCACAAAGCGTACCTAAGTGTAAACCATCACTCAGTACTAAGGCGAATCGTTTAGAATTGTTACGTCACCGCAAGCCACGTTCGTGTGGACGTTTAGGATAACTCGCAATCCCTCACAATTTCCTATAACTGTCTACATCAATTATTCTAAAATCCCATTCAGTATAGCAAGCCACGTTCGTGTGGACGTTTACTACACCAAAAGATTTATATAATTGAAATCCAATTACTTGAACCATTTGATGTTGTAAATCAAGACGCGGGGAATCATAAGTGAAACTCGAAGTTTATAACCAGTGATTCACCATGCGAACGACCCTATCTCTCATAAATGAGGGAGCCGAGCAGACAGTCGATCCATCTATCATAAGAATGGTACGAAGGTCTCTAATTTGTGTCATCCACATGACCAAGTGGCTTTGGCTCCATTCCACTCCCCGGGGTGAGAATGAGTTGACTTGAAGTCAGTTTCAGAAAGACAAATTAGGCATTGTTTGATAAACTTGATCAATGTTTCTTGTAAAAGGAATTACAAGAATTCTCCTCCAATGACTCGTCTATACGAACTTCGAAAGTCCATAAGAGTCACCAAGAGAACAGTGATGGAGACCATGGGAATGTTTCCATCCCCTCTCCCACTTAGCTTTATACAATAAAGGGATACGCTATCTAGTGCATAAAATAAACACATATAGCATGCATATAAGTAATAAAGCACATAGATCACATAGTCAAAAATAATGCTAGAAAAATTATTTTCCTGACTATCATGGCTTTATTCCATCTTCATATGCATCTTCTAGTCTTCAGTCTTCGTTTCTTGAATGCTCCATGTGACGAGAATATTAATCTCCAATATTTAAATATATTTATTTTCAATTAATCCAAAAGTTACTTAATTCGAAAATTAAGTCAATTGAATATATCAAAAATAAAATTAAATATTATTAATATTTTTATTTATTTATTTTCCTATCTAATTCTATTAAATCTCTAGAATAATCTATCCAAGTAAAACTTGGAATATTCTAGAAGACTTCTATAATAGAATAAGGAATAAAATAAATTAGGACCTCTCTACTTTCCATTTAATTAATTTCCATCTAATGAAAATTCCCAAGAATAGGAATAATCAAATAGGAAATAAATTAATACTAAATCAATTAGATTCCTAATCCATGAATATCTCCATGAAGGAAATAAAACAATAGGAATAAAATCAATTCCAATTAATTCTTTTCCTAAACCATGAGAGTTTCCAAAAGGAGAACACTCAACTAGGAAAAATCCGAATTAATTAGGAAAGTAATATCTTGGTAGGAATAGCATGGGATTGGGAGACCCCACGCCATCCCCACCATGATCGACCGCCACACGGGAGGAGCGCCGCCGCCCAGCCACCAGCCACCACCGTCGCCGGCAGCAGCCCTAGCCGAGGGCGATCGGCCCCTCTCCTTGGGTCGATTGCTTGGGATCGAGCAAGGGGTTCGATCGATCCCCGGTTGTTCGTCCTCTTCGTCTTCGTCACACGTCTTCGTCTTCCGGTGATCGTTCCAACATCGAACCAACGTAAATAAATTACAAGAATTTAAATTACACTATCCGGTATCGATTCTATACATGAAATCGACCCTATACATTTTCCGGAAAAATAAATAACGTAATAATAAATCCTAAATTCGGTCAACCCCCGAATTTTTACTATTACAAACATTCAACCACACAAAAACGAATCTCGACATGTCCGAGAGTTTAAGAATAATCATGATAATTAATTAAGCAATAATTAAATCAACCATGATAGCCGGAAATCCTGCAAGGTAGAACAATAATCGAATATATACATGAACACGAAACCAAACGCTCTGATACCAGTTGCTGGGATTCGATGTCCCGGGCTATCAAAAATTATGCGGAACCGATAACCCGACCGAAATCCCGTCGCCGGAAACCACGAACGCGAACCACGGACGAGCTAGAGCATGACCAAGGCGTCGCCGCGGGAGAACCCGCGACTAAACCCTAGCCACGCCCACGCCCGGGCTCGCGATCGCCGTGTGTGGCGATCGCCTGGGGATGCGAGGCAGCCCCGCGGGGCTGTTCGGAACAGCCCCTGGCGGTGAGTCCGGCGACTCACCGCCTCCGCCATCGAGGGGAGGGCGGTCAGCCCAACTGACCCGCCGCGGCCTAGCCGCGGCTGCCCTAGCGATCGACTTCCGAGTCGATCGCTTGCCTCGGCTTCAGCCGGGGCCCCCTTCGAGCGCACGCCGCCGTCGAGGGCGGCTGGGGGGGTTCACCCGCCGTGGCACCAGCCCACTTCGCGTCGATCGCACGCCCCGGCAGTCCAGCCGGGGCTTTCTTGCGCGGCACACCGGCGGTCGAAACCCTAGGGTTCGACCGCCCCTCGTTCGATCCCCACGGGGATCCGACGATCCCCGTATCTAGGTCTCGACGTTCCCGGATCGTCTTGTTCATGTAAATATTACGATTAAACAAACATATAATCATAGAGGGGGTTCTAGATTATATTACCTCGATTCGTTGTACGGAGAAACGAAATCAAACGATGACCTTGCGATCTTCCTACGTATTCCTCGCACCTTGTCCGAACGTCGTGTGGGCGACAATCTATCGAACTCCTATGGATCTCCTTCACTCTTCAAGACTTTATGATTGGCGTAGGTCAAAATTGTGTTATGAAAAAGTGAAGACCATGTAGTGCTTATATAGGCTACGTAGGGGATCAAAAGGAGATGAGATATTGGGCTTCTAATATTGAAGATTAAATTGGGTCCAACCCAAATCCATTAATCCTTATCAATATTAATTTTATTTATTTTCCACTATATAAATAAAATTGCACTCCCAATATTTATCCATATTATATCAAATAATATTTCTCCGGTTAGTATTATTTATTCTGTGTATTTAAGATTTAAATATCCATGAATAAATTTATTTATTGCTCAATAAATAATATTCATCTCTTATATCCGAGACTAGTACCGTTCAACCTTTATTATTGTGCGGAACGAATCCACTCATGAGGTTTACACAATAATTCCTTATGAACTCATCTCGGGGATATTATCAACCCTTCCGGGATACACTTTCCCGTCAAGTATTCACGGCATGTCGTATATAAAATATAGCGACCCAATTTTACCGGTAATTAACCCAATAATTAAATCGGTTAATTCCTTTGGAAAATCAAAGTCTCTAATATTAAATATACACACCCGCAATAACATCGGGGATTAAGAATAAAATACTCTGAGATTTAAATTGATTATCCAAGGCAATCCTAATCAATAAATCTCAAGCGATCCGCCCAATACACCAAGTGTACAAGTGTGATAAAATAATTAAGATAAATTATTTTCTCTCTCACACAACGACTATACCGATGGATTGGTCCGTGTCCATCTAGGTCGTGAGCAACCGTTTTGATTAAATACGAGTAACCGATAGTATGATCTTCTGTGTGCCCATGCACACCATACTAACTACAACGTATAAAATCCAGGACTATATTTTGCATAATTAATTAATAATAATTAAATGCAAATAATTGTTTATTAATTAAATAGGTTAAATGCTATGACCGGGAGTTTACCGATACTTAAATCTAGACATTAAGTACACAACTCCAACACCTTCTTGCCCATGCTCTTTTGAATACCTCATCCCTTATCATAAGAATATCCCTCTTAGGGTCCCCTTTTTAATTGACGACTCATCATCTTTGAAAAATTTAGGAGATCACTTAAAGCAAATAATCCAATCATTTGCTGCATATGTGGTCCCTATAGGTTTCTCCTTTTCCAGCCTAGCTGAAGCGATGACCCTGGTCATTCAGAACTGCTCAATCTTAGCATATTCCTTGAACATGCTATTGAGTTGTTCAATGATATCATAGGATGTGTTTATCTAACACATTTTCATTGTCTTCGTATTTGAGGACCATCCTCAAATTACGTTGTCAATCAAGAAAATTTACGTTGTTCAATTTTTCATAATCAAGAATTGAACCAAACTTGAATCGAGTTGAAATTAACATGATAAACTTCAAAAGTAAGATAAATAAAGTATGTAAACATTCACAAAGCGGTAAACAAATAAGGTTATCTAACAAGCTACTTATTTATTCCATTTTGTTCAATCGATATCTAATATCGTTGTTCCCTTGAACAAAACGATCCCAAGACCCTCATCTTGCGAATCCTTAAGCCGACTGAGTCCGCACTTAAGAAAACCAAGATAGGTAGACATCCAATCTAATGTCACTCTCGGTCGATAAGAATCCCTTTCTCATCTCATGTCTCAATAGCCACGCCTGCAGTGGATCTATCGATGAGGAAACCAAACTCACGTGTAAGGGCATTTCACTACCCTTACCCGCACTTATCCCAAGATAGAAAGTGGCACCCCGCTGAGGCGGACCCACCAACTCACGATCAAGGGCTTCATGGGTGTGAAGCTTTGGACAAGACATTATACTCATTATTTTGGGAACATGCATGTTTAAAGTTGTATGTATGTTGGTTGAACATTTATAACATATATAAACCTAGAACTAGCACAGAAAGCAATACATACTCAAATGGCCCCTAAACCTCACAACACACAGAAAAAAGAACGAACGAAAAATAAGCAAAACTCCATGAGTAGCGCCCCGTCCACCGGAATGGCGCAATGCTGATTTCAGAGGGGGTAGCGACCGCTACCTTGGTCCAGACCATTTTTCGGCCCCGGCAGCGATCGAGCAGCGATCAGCCTAGTGTTCACAGTAGCGACCGCTACCCCTAGGGTAGCGACCGCTACCTGCTCCAGTGGCTGAAAAAATGCTTCTTCTTGCTTCGTTTCTCTTCGTATTCGTCGGTGCTTCGAGATCCAAGGTCGATCCGTGGATCAAATCCACTGCTTACAAGTTGTACAATACATATGTAAAAGAAACCTATCTATTACAAATGATTCCAAGGCACGCAGTCCTCCAAATTACAACTGATTCCAAGGCACGCAGGCCTCAAGACTAAAGCCATTCGGTACGTAAAAAACACGATTGCATTCACCCAAGCACTATCTGTGGTTGGCCTTACATCTATGACAAGCAATCAATACCACAACAAATAAGCACATAAGAGCAATTATGTTGTTTAAAATTGTGTCCAACACAAAACATGTGCACGAGCCCTAGGCTCTGATACCAATTGAAGGTTTTCGATGCCGATCCAATCGCTCGATTACCTTGTTCGTGTGTGCGGAAGCGTGTAAAACAATATAACACGAACAACATGAAGATCTAGGCACACATTATATGTATAGACACGTTTATATATATACATCCAATATATATATATATATATATATATATATATATATATATATATATATATATATATATATATATATATATATATATAGGGATTAACGAGAACACTTACAACCGGTGTAGCGTGCCTCGTTGATGTTGATGAAGGTGGTGTTGAGTCGATTGAACCACCTTCATGGATCAGTCACTAGATGCTCTCCTTGTGAATGACCTCGTCACTCTTCTTGTCTAGATCGCCCGGATGTTGAAGCCGCACAAATGGCCCGGCCTCTACGTGTTGCACACGAACCCGGATGACGAACACTTTGTTTGCTTGAGTCGGTTCTCCAAGAACACTCTCTCCTTTCTCTCTTTAGTGTGAATCTCGAAATTGGTGATCAAGTCATTGTGAAAATCAAATTTTCACTACTTAACACCTTCATTACCACCTCCATCACTCCCTTGTAACCCCCATATTGAAAATGCACCATTATATCACATAATGGGTGGTTAATGGGGAGGTGAAAGGTCATGTACACATCACTATGCCACAATGGCATAAGATGTGGTCCCTCTTGCTTGTGTGGCATGCCATGTCACACTATGGGACATGCATCCATGCAAGCCATGCAATGCATCCCATGCATGCATATAAATTCACGTAAATATTGATTCTAAATCAATATAATTAACAAGAATTGTACATCATCTACGAGTCTGTGTGTGACCCTGTAGGTATGATTTATCGATCAATATTATATTATTCCCAACAATTAATATTATCGAATAATCATTTAACATCCAAAGTCGACCTTATGACTTTATCGATTCCACACGTAGGATCGAATGACATATACCAACACAAATGACAAAAAAAAAAAAAAAAAACTATCCTTAATTTGAAAGTATATTTTATTAGGTTTGAAATGTAAATTAGCAAACCAAATTACCTCTTTTCTTAAATATTACTTTAAAAAGTTAGGTTAATATATATGGGTAAAATAGTATTTTTTTTTTTGTTAATGAGGTAAATGATGTAACTGATGTTTTGCTTTTTTTTTTTTTTTTTTTTGTTTAGGTCAATTGTAATGTTTTGGGTTCGAACCTTGGATCCTCAATGTTTTGCCTATTTGTGTGAAGAGAATGTCACTTTTTACTTTTTAACAAAGATTACTCACCAACAACATTTTTATTTCTAGTGCAAAAACCCAAAACCTACGTACTATATTGAAATTCTATTTTGTTTCATACTACTAATCCATGTTACCCAATTCTGTTAGAAACCGCTTCATTTAAAAGCTCGAACTGTTAGAGAATTGGGCAACTAGACATTTATAGTGGGCCGTGTTGGAAATCGACTATCCGGGACACGTCCGTTCGAACCCTCGAACATCCGGACGTCCCCAATCAACTTCTGGAGGTCACCTCCGATCAGCCATGGCCACCCGCCCATCAGATCGCGCGTCCGCCGCAGCCAAGGCCGCGGCTCACAATCTGCCCGGAGCAGGCGGCCGCCTGCCGCCCAGGCAGGCGCTCGAGCACCCGCGCAAGCGGGCGCTTGCTGCCCGAGCGGTCGCTCGCGACCCAGCGCGAGCGGGCGCCTGCCACCCAGGCGGGCGCTTGCCTGGTCCGAACAGCAGCGCGATGCTGCTGTTCCGGGCTATTTCCGATCCGTTTTTCTCCGTCCGGCCACCGATCCGGCGGTCCTCAACCGCCCAGAAGCCGGAGAAAATATACCTTGACCCCCGATTACCAATCGATGGTCCGTTGTATTATTACGTACGAGATCGAATCGAAACAATGCGGAAAAAGGGTTTCGATTCCATACTTTTGTCGCGTGATTCGGAGAAGCCGAATTGTTGAGACCACGAAGTCTTCCGGTGTATGTCTCTATCCCCGACGTTCAGCCGTTGAGTGGGCAACGATCCGCTGAACCTTCCTCTTCTCCTTTCTCTCTTGAACCCACCGTGAGAATTTTTATTCTGTCCCAGAAATGTAATTGCGCTAACAAATTAATTTCTGCAGAATAATAACAGCGCTAATCTAAATTAATTGAGCAGAGAAATAAAATAATTGCGCTAGCAAAATAATTTCTCCACAGAATTAATTATAGCGGCGTTTCGTAGGTTTAGAGAAAGAGAGGGTGAGGTATTTATAGAGCTACACCAGGGACCTTATGGAAATTAATTATTAGGCTAAATTGCAATTTAATTAATTCGGCGTCCCAAAAGGCAAACCTTAATTAAATTCCACAATTTTAATTATAATTAATTCCACTATAAAATTATAATTGAATTCCCAATAATTAATTTATATTATTTCAACAATAATAATTCCGCCGATATTACATATACGACTTTCCCCGTGTTTAAGATATCGAACGTCCACGAATTAACTTTAATTACTAATAATTAAATTAATTCGTTTCTTATTATCCGAGACTAGTACCACTCATCCTTATTATCATGTGGAACGAATCCACCTGCAGGGTTTACATGATAAACTTTATGAGCTCATCTCGGGGACATCATCAACCCAATAAATGGGACACGGATTCCTGTCTATAATCTATAGCATGCCGTGTGTACAATTTCGATTCCCAATTTACCGAGAATCTCGACTAATCAATTAGTCTCACTCATTGGCAAGTCAAAGAACCGAGAATTGGACACACGCACCTATAATTATATAGGGATTAAGAATTCGTATATCCGTAATATCTGAGGTCTAGTTAGATTACTGCGATTAGTATAAATCGAACGTCCTCCCGTGATCCTGCTCAATACACCAAGTGTACGAGTGTAACATGATAGTCAAGACCGACTATCTACCAGTCACACTACGACGTACCGATGGATTGTCCCTGTCCATCTAAGTCGTGAGCTACTGTTCGATAGTATACGAGTAACCGACAGTATGATCTTCCGCGTGTCTCCTCACGCCATACTGCCTACAACGTATACATCAAGGACTATTGCATTAAATGCAATCATGTTTGAATCATATCTCGATTTAAGGTATAGATAAGGAGTTCCGTATTTGCACTAAACTAGACATTTAGAATACTACTCCATCAGGCCGAATATAGTTTTCAATACTCTCCCTCACTTGTGGGCCAGTTTCAACTTCAGAGGAAGATCCCAACAAGTGGATAATTAATTCGGGTGGATTCACACATTGCGGGATTCGAATCCAGGACATGCCACAAGACTAGCCTCTGATACAATGAAAGACAAGATGAACGAAGCAAAATATGTTGAGAATAATTACGTTGTTATTCAATGAATATGCTAATACAGCCTATTCTATTTATACAATAATAGAATATTTACTTGCCTAAGACTAAGCCTACAATTAAGGCTACAAAATATACACATAACTAAAAAAAGATGAGATATATTTACATAATATTTCTTAATAAATTCATTTCGTGAACCCAACCGACGTCTTGATTTTCCGGTCAGATCAAAATTGAGTGGATGAGAATAAACAAAATGAAATTAAAATTAAATTATTTACATCACAATATGACTCGAATCGGAAAAGAAAACACGACAAAAACGAGTGCTCAAAGTCAATTAAATATCGAATCGGAAAAGAAAACACGACAAAAACGGGAGTGCTCAAAGTCAATTAAATATGGCAACGTGATTAATGGGGAGTGTGCAGCATGTCTAATGGTGAGAGCACGCAAGTGTGGTACTGTGCAATGTGTTAGGATTTAGAAAACACGACAAAAACGGGAGTGCTCAAAGTCAATTAAATATGGCAACGTGATTAATGGGGAGTGTGCAGCATGTCTAATGGTGAGAGCACGCAAGTGTGGTACTGTGCAATGTGTTAGGATTTATATAATCGAAAGGAAAGGAAAAGATAAACGTAGAAAACTTGTGGTATTAGAACAAAATAAGCGTGATCTAAAATATACAAGAGAGAGGTTTTATAGAGCCAAAACAAAAGGTAAACCCTAATCCTATAAACAAAAGGTAAACCCTAATAATCCTATAAATATAAGGTAAACCATAATCCTATAAATATAATAACTAATATATTCTAACACAATGGAAACGTGAGTGTCGGACTCACGGGTCTGGGATCGTGAAGACCGTACGTAAGTCCTATTGTTCTTATTTTATTTGTTTTCGGATTATGAAATTATATTGAAAATATAATTTTATTCTTTACGGATTTAGAGTTTTCAGTTACACGAAAATCATAGAGTGAATTATTGTAAGCGATGTAGTGGATTTATCTTTTTCCCGTGGTTTTCGATTATCGTTTTTTTCAAATCTCATATATGTTTCGATAGCCGTGAACGATTTAATTTCAATATATATCGCAACAAGTAGTATCAAAGCATTTTAAAAACCATGACAATTTTCTCTAACTACAATTCATATTTCATTCATGGTCAAAATTCCTTTTTTTAGGTAATAAGATTAGTTTATTTTTGCAAATAATAATTTTAAAATAATATTATTGCGAACTCATTGGATTAATAATTTATTTTATTTACTCAAAATGCTTCTAATTTTCTCCAACTACATTCCTTCTTTTGTAAAGAAAAAAAATAGTTTATTTTTTAAAACAATAATTTTAAAATAGTATTATTGTCAACTTATTGGATTAATAATTCATTTTTTTTTACCCAAAATCTACCAAGCAGTCGAAACCTACCTCGGCTCTAAAGAAAGCCCGAAGGCCCGTCGCCTCAACATCAGCCGGCCCGAGAAGGAAAAACACTTCAAGATCACCGTCGGACACTTACTCCGGCCAGCAGTTCAAGTGGGTATGGAAATCCAAGAACTCAGAGTCCAACACCTTCCATTTATTCATCAGATCGAGCGACTCAGGCTCGGCTTCAAAATCCGAGGTACGATCGTTCGAGCTCACTTTCCATAAGAAAAACCGAGACCTCGTTGTCAACTCCTACTTGCCTCACATCATAAACGAAGCCCGAAAGAAAAAGATGGAGAAGAAAACGATAAAACTCTTTGTAATGGACTGCAAGGGAAAGAGCATGTTCGACGTGAACAACGTTTGGACTCCGGTGATCACCTTCGACCACCCGGCCACGTTCGAGACTCTGGCAATGGACGCGGATCAGAAGGGGATGATCATGAAGGATCTCGAGAAGTTCGTGAGGGTGAAAAGGGTATTATCGGAAAGTTGGGAAGGCTTGGAAAAGAGGGTACTTGCTGCATGGCCCCCGGGACCGGGAAATCTAGCCTGATTGCCGCGATAGCGAACTACTTGAATTTCGACGTTTACGATTTGGAGTTGGGTGGGGTGAAGACAACTCTCAGCTGAGGACTCTGCTTGTGGGGACGGGGAATAAGTCATCCTAGTGATCGAGGATATCGACTGCACCGTTGACCTGTGAGAAAAGTTGACCAACAGAGACATTGATTCTCTGTCCGAAGAATCTTGTTAAAAATTTTATGTTGTTTGCAGTCACTTTTGAGTTGTCCCACATTGAAAGTTTGAGAGAAGGAAGTCTATTATATAAGCCTAGGGAGTTCTCTTACTTAGTACCATATGGTTTTAAGTTAGAAAGAGACTCCCTAGTCCATATTCGGACTCCCGTTCTCGTGTGTGCGCTAGGCGTGAGACCGCACGTTTGCACCCCCGTTTCAACAAATCTTATCACATTCCCCGGAAAGAAAAAGCCCGTTTCAACAAATCTTATCACATTCCCCGGAAAGAAAAAAACAAGAACAAGGTTATTAATTTCTCATCGTGTTCACGACTAATCGAGTGGAGAAGCTCGACCCAGCTCTGCTTCGCCCGGGTCGAATGGACGTGCACGTTAACATGGCGTACTGCACTCCCGGGGGATTCAGGCTCCTGGCTTCGAACTATCTTGGAATCGAGGAGAATGCTCTGTTTGGGGAAATCGAGGGCTCGATTGGAAAGGCAAAGACGACAAAGAGCTTCTCAAGAACGGAGACAATCCCCGACGCTGCGCTGCAAGGGTTGGTTGATTTCATTAGGAAGAAGGTGAAGAAAAATGGTGAGGAGATGGAAGCTGAATGTTGAAAGTTAATCTATATCTTCTATAATGGTGTCTCTTCATTATAGGAAGCTTAAAGGGGTGCCTCTTCACTTTCTGGAATATTAAGAGGTGTCTCTTCGTGTATTAAGTTAATAATGGTGTGAACTTTCATATTCTCCTACTAGTATAAATAGGAGACATGTTTATCATTTTAATATGCAAGTGAAGAAAATAAAAGTAATAGAAGTGTTCTACAGTTGAGAAATAAAATAGTGTGTGTGTTCTCCTCGAAACTTCTTCTTTATTTTGTGTTTTTGTTATCCTTCACCCCACTTATATATCCGCTGCGCAACAAAGTGGTATCAGAGCTACCGATTCAAGATGGCTGCCACGAGTGGAGCTTTCCAAATCCCAAAGCTCACGAAGGATAACTATGAAAAGTGGAGCATCCAAATGAAGGCATTTCTTGGTGGACAAGATGTGTGGGATGCCATAGAAGAAGAATACGTAGAACCGGATAACTTGGCAGCCGCAAGCCAAGCTATCAAGAAGACGGCGAAAGATGCTAAAGTCAAAGACCAAAAGGCGCTTTCGCTTATCCAACTTAGTTTGGATGACAACATGTTCGAGAAGATCGCCCAAGCCACTACGGCGAAGAGAGCATGGGACATCCTTGAAAATACTTTCAAAGGCCTGGAGAAGGTTAAGAAGGTACGACTTCAAACCCTTCGAGGAGAATTTGAGGTATTGAATATGCAAGAATCTGAGGCGGTGCACGACTATATTTCTCGAGTCACTTCAGTGACAAACCAACTTGAGAGAAATGGTGAAAAGTTGGAAGAAAACCGCATTGTGGAGAAGGTACTTCGATCTCTTCAACCGAAGTTTGATTTTGTCGTTGCTGCAATTGAGGAAGCTAACGACACTGACACTATGAAAGTCGAAGAACTCATTGGAAAACTTCATGTCTATGAAGAGAAGATGAAGAGAAGAAACAATGCACAAACTGAGCATGTCCTCCAAGCCAATTTTAATTCTGGAGATAAAATAAATCAAGACCAAACTCAAAGGGGTCGAGGACGCGGTAGAGGCCGTGGTCGAGGTCGTGGTCGTGGTCGAGATAATGATCGACAAGAGCAAAATCAAAATTGGTCGGAGGACTCTCGATCTTCAAGAGGCCGTGGAAGAGGGAGCTCGAGTCAACGACATGACAAGAAAGACATCGAGTGCTACAATTGTCATCGTTATGGGCACTACGCAAATGAGTGTCGTTCCAAATCCAATAAGAAGACAGGAGAATCTCACTATTCCGAAGAGAAGAAAGAAGTTGATGAAACTGTATTGATGGCGTATAAAAATCAAGACGATGAGACCAATCATTCTTGGTACCTTGATACGGGTGCCAGCAATCACATGTGTGGGCATCGACACATGTTCGTCGAGATTGATGAATCGGTGACGGGAAACATCACTTTTGGAGATCACTCTAAAACTTCTGTCAAAGGCAAAGGCAAGATTCTCATTAAATTGAAGAATGGTGAACATCAGTTTATATCAAACGTCTACTATGTTCCAACCATGAAGACCAACCTTTTGAGCATGGGTCAACTATTAGAGAAAGGCTATAACATCACCATGAAAGATAAGAGTCTTTATCTTCGAGATAAAGAAGATAAACTTCTCGCACATGTTCCAATGACGGAGAATCGAATGTTCTTGCTAAACATTCAAACAGACGTGGCAAAGTGCTTGAAGGCGTGTGTTGAAGACGATTCATGGCTATGGCACATGCGTCTCGGACATCTAAACTTTGGAGGTATAAAATTGTTGTCAACGAAGGCGATGGTGAAAGGGCTACCGATAATTAATCTTCCTGATCAAGTGTGTGAGGGTTTTCTTGTAGGGAAACAACATCGATTCAGTTTCCCAAAAGAGTCAACAACAAGAGAAAACGAGCCTCTGGGATTGGTTCATAGCGATGTGTGTGGTCCGATCACACCACAATCTCTTGGGAAAAATCGGTATTTTTTGCTATTCGTTGATGATTTTAGCAGAAAGACTTGGGTTTATTTCTTGAAGGAGAAATCAGAAGTATTCTCCAAATTCAAGAATTTCAAAATCATGGTGGAGAAACAAAGCGGCTACCAAATCAAGTCTTTGAGGACAGATAGAGGGGGAGAGTTCACCTCGAACGAGTTCAACACATTTTGTGATGAGAATGGTATTCGAAGGCTATTGACCAATCCATACTCCCCCCAACAAAATGGAGTAGTCGAGAGAAGGAATAGATCGATAATGAACATGACTCGATCTATGTTGAAGAGCAAGAACTTGCCGAAAGAGTTATGGGCTGAGGCAGTCGAGTGTGCTGTTTACTTGTCAAATCGGAGCCCAACAAGGAGTGTTTTGAATAAAACACCGCAAGAAGCATGGAGTGGATACAAACCGAGTGTATCCCATTTGAGAGTCTTTGGAAGTCCTGCTCACGTTCATGTCCCAGAACAACATCGAAACAAACTCGATGATCGAAGCGAGAAGTACATCTTTGTTGGATATAATCAACAATCTAAAGGGTACAAATTATATAGCCCATCGAAGAAGAAGATCACAGTCAGCCGTGATGTCGAAATGGACGAGAAGAATTCTTGGAAATGGGATGAAGAAAATAAAGAGGAGTTCACGTTTTACCCTTTTGAAGAAGGAAAAGATCAAGTTGATGATGAACATGAACCTGAACCTGTGACTCCACCATCAACTCCCCAAGCAAGTTCAGAATCGGGGTCGAGCTCGAGGGAAACCGCATCTTCAGATGATGATGCTAATGATATTGGACCTCGTGGAACAAGGACAATGGATGAGATTCTTAATCTTAATCAGAATCAAACATTGTTTTGTCTTTTTGCAGATTCTGAACCAATCAACTTTGAGGATGCCTCAAAGAAAGGAGAATGGAAGCAGGCCATGGATGAAGAAATCAATGCCATCAAAAGGAACGATACTTGGGAGTTGACAACTCTGCCAAGAGGACATAGACCAATCGGAGTGAAGTGGGTCTATAAGATCAAGAGAAATTCAAATGGCGATGTTGAAAGATACAAGGCGAGACTTGTAGTCAAAGGCTACAAACAGCGAGCTGGAATCGACTATGATGAAGTGTTTGCTCCAGTCGCTCGACTCGAAACCATAAGGTTCTTGATCTCATTAGCAGCCCAAAAGAGATGGAGTATTTGTCAAATGGATGTAAAATCCGCTTTCTTGAACGGATTACTAGAAGAAGAAGTATACATCGAACAACCGGAAGGTTACATTGCTCAAGGACAAGAAGGGAAGGTATTGAAGCTAAAGAAGGCACTCTATGGCCTGAAACAGGCACCGCGAGCTTGGAATAGTCGCATTGATCAATACTTTCAGCAAAATGGTTTTAAGAAGTGTCCCCATGAGCATGCCCTTTATGTGAAGACAAACAAAGAAGGTGATGTGTTGATAGTTTGTCTTTATGTTGATGATCTGATCTTCACAGGAAACAATCCGAAGATGTTAGATTATTTCAAGAAAGCAATGACAAAGGAATTTGAGATGACGGACATTGGGCTAATGTCTTACTATCTGGGGATCGAAGTGAAGCAACAAGATGATGGGATTTTCATCTCGCAAGAGAATTATGCCGAAGAAATTTTAAAGAGGTTCAAAATGAATAGCTGCAAATCTGTTAGCACACCTATTCAAATTGGAGAAAAATTGTCGAAGAACATGGATGGTGATAAAATTGATTCAACAATGTACAAAAGTTTGATCGGAAGCTTAAGGTACTTGACCTGCACAAGACCAGATATTCTCTATTCTGTCGGGCTTGTGAGCCGTTACATGGAAAATCCTACAAGCTATCACATGCAAGTGACGAAGAGAATTTTAAGATATATCAAGGGGACGATCAACCTTGGTATGTTTTATCCTTCATCCGGAGAACCAAAGTTGAAGGGATATAGTGATAGTGATTGGGCAGGTGATATTGATGATAGAAAGAGTACAAGTGGATTTGTATTCTACTATGGAGAATCTGCTTTTACATGGATGTCGAAGAAGCAACCAATCGTAACACTATCGACTTGTGAAGCGGAGTATGTTGCAGCTACATCAAGTGTTTGCCATGCAATATGGTTGAGGAGTTTACTCAAGGAACTTCACCTTGATCAAAAGGAATCGACGGACATCTATGTCGACAACAAATCAGCTATTGCCTTAGCAAAGAATCCCGTGTTTCATGATCGAAGTAAACACATTGATACACGGTTCCATTTCATTCGTGAGAACATTACCAAGAAAGAAGTGCTTGTGAAGTATGTGAGAACCGAAGACCAAGTGGCCGACATTTTTACAAAACCTCTCAAAAGAGAATTGTTCGAGAAATTTCGAGATAAGCTTGGGATGAGAAGATCAAGATTAAGGGGGCGTGTTGAAAGTTAATCTATATCTTCTAGAATGGTGTCTCTTCATTATAGGAAGCTTAAAGGGGTGCCTCTTCACTTTCTGGAATATTAAGAGGTGTCTCTTCATGTATTAAGTTAATAATGGTGTGAACTTTCATATTCTCCTACTAGTATAAATAGGAGACATGTTTATCATTTTAATATGCAAGTGAAGAAAATAAAAGTAATAGAAGTGTTCTACAGTTGAGAAATAAAATAGTGTGTGTGTTCTCCTCGAAACTTCTTCTTTATTTTGTGTTTTTGTTATCCTTCACCCCACTTATATATCCGCTGCGCAACACTGAATTAGGTGGTGAGGATGATAATGATGAGGATATTAATTAAGGGAAATTGATTTAATTTAGGTCCTTAATATTAATAACAAGTCTTTGGACTCATAACTGTTTTGATTATAATATTTGTGAGACTCCTATAAGAGTCGAGATAGTATCAGTTTGCATTTTTATTATAATATTCGTGAGACTCACTATAAATAAGAGTCGAAATAATAACTAGTCTTTCATTCACTGTTTACGTTCTCATTATACTCACTAGTTGGAATCATCGATACAGGTGATCCAATACATAATTTTTTTTCCTCTGTCGTATTAATTTATGAAACATTGATCTGTTTAACAAATTAGGAATTTGGCCTGAACATCCGAGTTTCAACGACGAGTACATGAACCAAGTTCCAACATGGAGATATTTCATTTAGAAAATATTTCAATGAAATCTACACCCTCCTTTTGTGTAAACCCCTTTGCAACCAACCTGGCTTTATACCTAATATCATTTGCATTGGTGCCTTCCAAGGGCGGATCTAGAAAAAAAATCGAGGGAGGGCTAAATATTTTAAGTAAATAAAATTTTCGACTTTTTTACTAAAAATAATAGTAAAATATAGGTGATAAAATAATTTTTATTTAATTTAAAAGGCACACAAGAAACAATAGAAAATAAAATGAATAATACTTTAAAAACATTAAATAAAGATGAAAACTGAAAATAAGGCAAAAGTAGTGGGGATAAGGGGATTCGATCTCCAGACATTTCGCTGAGGGGGGCTTTAAGAGTAGTGGGCAAGCCACTTGAACCACCGACAGAAAATGGAAAATTTGAATATACAGTTAGTATTAAGATTTATATTAGGTGCCTTCCAGCCCAGCCCGGCCCCTGAATAGATCCGCCCTTGGTGCCTTCCAGTTTCTTCTTGAAAATCCATTTACACCCCACAACTCTCTGAGATGGTGACTTCTTAACAATGGTCCTGGTTTGATTCTTCTCCAAAGATTGAAGTTCCTCCTGCATAGCTATAATCAATTTCTCTTTCTCAGAACATGATATAGCGCCAGAATAGCTATTTGGCTCACTTGAATCAACTTCATCAGCCACCAATAGAGCATATGACACCACATCAGCTTGGGCATATCTCTGAGGTTTATGAATTACCCTCTTTTCTCTATCTCTTGCTAGTTGATAGTCACTGAGATCATCTTGAGTTTCTGAAGGCTCAAGCTCATCATACTCATCAACTCCACCTTCATCCAGAGACACATTCTCTCTACCAGTTAGCTCAATTTCAAACAATTCAGTTTCCTTCAAGTTTTTATCAGTGAGCATATGCATAGTGTATTCATCAAAAGTCACATCTCTACTTATGACACACCTTTGCTGCCCAGGCTCAATACACCATAGTCTATATCCTTTAACTCCTTTAGGGTATCCCAGAATCACACACCTTTGTGCTCTAGCCTCCAGTTTATCACCCCTCATATGAGAAAAACACAGACTACCAAAAACTCTCAAGTTTTCCAGATTTGGAACAACACCAGTCCATATCTCTTGAGGAGTTTTCATACTCAAAGCAGCTGCAAGGCTTCTGTTAATTAAGTAAGTTGCACAACTCACAGCCTCACCCCAGAATGACTTATGAAGCCCAGAACTCAACAACATACACCTCACTCTATCCAACAGAGTCATGTTCATCCTCTCAGCTACTCCATTTTGTTGAGGAATAGAGGCAACTGTCCTGTGCCTTGTAATGCCCTTGCTTTTACACAAGTCATTAAACTCTTATGAGACAAACTCAAGGCCATTGTCAGTTCTCAAATGCTTCAACACCTTCCCTGACTGCTTTTCAACTTCAACCAACCATTCACTGAACTTTTCAAAAGCTTCAGATTTGGCTTTAAGTATGATTACCCATACTTTTCTACTAAAATCATCAATGATAGACATGAAATACCTACCACCACTTTTAGTATTTGTCCTGGCAGGTCCCCAAAGGTCAGACTGCACATAATCCAGTACACCCTTTGTTGTGTGTCTCCCAGTTCCAAAAGAGGCTCTAACTGCCTTCCCCAAAGCACAAGTTTGACAGAAGCTCAACTTACTCAACTTGTCCTTTTGAAATAGCCCTTGTTTAGCAAGTTCATTCAAGCCCTTCCCACTGAGATGACCCAACCTTTGATGCCATAACTCAACCTTCCCATTATCTGCAACATGTGATGAATCACCCACAACAACATTGCCTTTGAGAAAACTTAGATCATTTTTCTTGAACCCTTCAAGAACAACTACTGAGCCTCTTTTAACCTGCAAACAACCTCCATGTGAACTGAAATTGAACCCCATGCTATCAAGCATGCCAAGAGAGATCAAATTCCTCTTCAACTCAGGTATGTATCTAACTTTGGTTAATAGCTTAGTAGAACCATCATGAAGTTTTAACCTCACTGACCCAACACCTTAAACCCTGCAAGTGACATTGTTTCCCAGAACAACACAACCACCATCAACCTCCTCAAACTGCTCAAACCAATCATTCTTTGGGCTCATATGAAAGGTACAGCCTGAATCCAAGATCCACTCAGTTTCCTTTTTACCCAAAGTCACATTCAACACCTCTGCATCTTCACAATTATCATTTCCAACTGTGACATCAGCCTGTTGTTGAGTGGGTTGATTCTCTTGGAGATTTTTCCAAGAATAGCAGTTCTTCTTGAGGTGAACAACCTTCTTGCAGTGATAGCACTTCCTACTTTCACCAGAAGTAGAAGCTCCACCTCCACTTGCATTTGGCTTGTTCTGTGGCTGTTTTTTCTTGAAGTTCTTTTTCCCAGTGGTGACCAATCCCTCAGGGGCACTTGGATGATCCTTCTTAGATGATGACTCATTTTTATGCAGCTCCTTAGTTCTCAATGCAATTTGAACTTCATCAAGATTAAGTGCATGCTCTCTACCATAAATCATAGCATCTCTAAACTGATCAAACTGTGAAGGCAGAGAGCTCAAAAGCAATAAAGCTTGATCCTCATCATCAAGTTTCTTATCAATATTCTCCAAATCATCTAGAATCCTAATGAACTCATCCATTTGGTCAACCACTGACCTATCACTTGATATTTTGAAGGAATAAAGTTTCTGCTTCATGTACAATCTATTTGCAAGTGACTTGGTCATATACAGAGATTCAAGCTTCTTCCATAGGCCATAAGCAGTGGTTTCTTTACATACCTCTCTCAAAACCTTATCACCAAGGCTGAGTATGATGACACTGTGAGCCTTCATGGATATCTCTTCCAAATCAACTTCATCAACTGGACCAGAAGCAGATCCATCCTTCTCCTTCGCTTTTGCTTTCCCCTTCTTCTCAGCTTCAGAATCAGGTGGAGAAAGAGCTGCAATCAACCCTTGTTGAACCAGAACAACTCGCACCTTAATTCTCCATAGACTGAAATCATTCTTCCCTGTGAATTTATCCACCTCGAACTTTGCAGATCCGGTCTTCATGTTCGATGTATCACCTTCCCACAGACAGCACCACTTGTTGAGAATCAAGCCAGAAACAACCGCAAGATCTGGTGTAACGCCCCGATTTCAGTTTTGTAAAATAAAGCGGAAACCTTTAAAATAAAATAATTTATTTAAAAATAACATTTAATAAAATACGGGAGTTACGTAAAATAGATTGATTTTTTTCAAAATCTGAGTAACATTTTCCAAAATAAATTACTCTTTCAAAACATAATACTTAAAAATAAAAGTCGAGCATTTAAGTCTAAATAAGCATAGTCATAAAAGTAAAAGAAACAATATCATAAATACGTGTCACTGCGCCGCGTCCTCGTCACGCCCCTCGAAGTCTCCGTTCGTACCTAAAAAAAAAATGTCGTTGATTGGGGTGAGCTCAACGTGCTCAGCAAGGAGAAACAATAATCATCTAAACATAACAATCATTATCATCGTATGACATACATTCCTCAAAACATGAATCATAAATAAACACGTGGCATGTAACATTTAGGTGCACATATATATATAAAACAAGCGGGTCGTAAGCCCGATGATCAACTTATACGGATCACTGGCCCTTTTCCTAGCCACAAGTTTCATATAAACATATAGCTCGACGGGTCGTAAGCCCGATGGTCAACTTATATGGACCACTGACCCTTTTCCTAGTCATCGGCCAAACATTTCATTCATAGCTCGACGGGTCGTAAGCCCGATGGTCAACTTATATGGACCACTGACCCTTTTCCCAGTCACCGAGTTTAACATATCAACATAGCTCGACGGGTTGTAAGCCCGATGGTCAACTTATATGTGTTAGAACTTTTAAATTAGTTTGACAACAATCAATATAATTTATTGAAGAATAACACAGAAAACATAAAACACAAAAATATAATACGTACCGCAATTATAATTATTAAATATTTGTACTTATACTTGCGCTAATTCTGTACCGCAAATATATTTTGCAAATATATTTTGATATAAACATATATATATATATATATATATTTATATATATAATCTGATCCTAGCGCAAATATATTTTGAGCGCAAATATATTTAATGATTCTTACGCAAATATATTTATATATATATAAAACTAACTTGTTTTGATAGAGGCTTGCGCAGCAATCTCCTAAGACAGAAATTCGCCCACTACCGTCTGTGTATGTAGTTCTCGGACGTCTATCTTGCAGGATACAACTATCGAACTCTCGTTGTTACACACCAACTTGAGATCCTTGCAAACTCTAATAGTATCTCTCTGAAATATATTAGTAAACAGAAACTCTTCTTGTTCTGTGTTTTTCTGTGTAAAGAAACTTTTCTTGTTCTGTGTTCTGTACAAAGAAACTTTTCTTGTTCTGTGTTCTGTACAAAGAAACTTTTCTTGTTCTGTACCTTTTTATGCTTCGTGATGTCTCCTTATATAGGCAATAAAACAAGAGCCTTTACGATTCTCTAAACGTTACAATTTCTGAACGTTGCATGAGTTCATTCAAAAGAAAACTCATCTAAAAGTTGTAACCTCTCGCGCTAACGGCATAATATTGGCATAATATTATCAGAATATTTAATCAAAATAAATAAATAAACATAAAATAAAGTTTTAATTTTGGCACGTCATTAAGACAAATGTCCAATATTAAAAGCCACTTATTTTACTGTATGATTAAACTCTGATAAGTTCCAACAATACCCCACATTTTCTATTCAAACTTTAACAATACCCCACATTTGAATAGAAAATAAGTTATAAAATACATCATCCTTATTTCAGAGATCATAGAATCAATATGCATTGAAAGAGGTGTCTTTGTTGACTTGAACCTTTTCTTAGTAAAACTTACTGGTATTATTGGTGAGGTAGTGATTATTTCATCTTGAACTATTCACCGTTTTGTAATAATACAACAATAAGGATCACACATATATCATCATCATACTTTCGAGTTTATACGGTTGTGTTCATTTTGGTCCTGAACATATCCCGACTTCATGAGAGCTCTAGAGAATTTTAAGCCATATTAATTCTCATAGATGCGACCCGACATCACTCTCATATAGGTAATGCTAATTAAGAATAGTCCGCACTATCCCACTACATAAGCTATTAGCATTATTAAAAATAATATTAATATTTATCCCTTAATCGTCAACGGAAAACACATACGTCATTACATCATAGGAATAGATTTTTGTGTGTTTCTATAATTTTGAATCTTCCTTAACCAGTTTGCCTATTGAACCTAGACCATGGGATCTCCAATGTTGCTAGGTTAGGTTTCCGCCAAGTAACGATTCATTGTATTGGCTTAAGACCCATTCCCCTCGATGTAAATATGACTTACTCTTTAGGTAGGCCTTTAGTCAAAAGGTCAGCTATATTTTCCTTTTCATGACTTAATGTAATCCAATGCTATTACTCCATTGGAAAGCAATTGTGTATTGTAGCATGTTTTCTTCTTATATACCGTAGTATATTTTAAACATATTTAATGCTTCTTCTTTATTGTTTATCAAATAAACATAGCAAAATTTATTTCAATCATCAATTAAAAGAAATATAATAATTATTTCTTCCTGTCTTTGAGTAGATTGAAATCAATCCAACTACTTCGTTAGATTTCTCAACATATTTGAGAATTTCATCAGGAATATCTCCTTCAGTTGGCACTTTCGTAGCTTTTTCGGTAATCACTTGCGCTAAATTTAGCGTAGTCAAGTAGAACATCACTTTTCTGTTGCCATCTCTTAAAATCAACACCTTTAAATACCGAAGGCTTCTCAATGTGGTTCTTGACCATATGAGCTTGATCCATTGTCAAACTAAAAAATAGAAGTTAAAAGTTTTTTGTCTTAGATTGTTAGAACTTTTAAATTAGTTTGACAACAATCAATATAATTTATTGAAGAATAACACAGAAAACATAAAACACAAAAATATAATACGTACCGCAATTATAATTATTAAATATTTGTACTTATACTTGCGCTAATTCTGTACCGCAAATATATTTTGCAAATATATTTTGATATAAACATATATATATATATATTTATATATATAATCTGATCCTAGCGCAAATATATTTTGAGCGCAAATATATTTAATGATTCTTACGCAAATATATTTATATATATATAAAACTAACTTGTTTTGATAGAGGCTTGCGCAGCAATCTCCTAAGACAGAAATTCGCCCACTACCGTCTGTGTATGTAGTTCTCGGACGTCTATCTTGCAGGATACAACTATCGAACTCTCGTTGTTACACACCAACTTGAGATCCTTGCAAACTCTAATAGTATCTCTCTGAAATATATTAGTAAACAGAAACTCTTCTTGTTCTGTGTTTTTCTGTGTAAAGAAACTTTTCTTGTTCTGTGTTCTGTACAAAGAAACTTTTCTTGTTCTGTGTTCTGTACAAAGAAACTTTTCTTGTTCTGTGTACCTTTTTATGCTTCGTGATGTCTCCTTATATAGGCAATAAAACAAGAGCATTTACGATTCTCTAAACGTTACAATTTCTGAACGTTGCATGAGTTCATTCAAAAGAAAACTCATCTAAAAGTTGTAACCTCTCGCGCTAACGGCATAATATTGGCATAATATTATCAGAATATTTAATCAAAATAAATAAATAAACATAAAATAAAGTTTTAATTTTGGCACGTCATTAAGACAAATGTCCAATATTAAAAGCCACTTATTTTACTGTAGGATTAAACTCTGATAAGTTCCAACAATATGGACCACTGACCCTTTTCCCAGTCACCGAGTTTAACATTTCAAACATTTACAATTGCACATTTCAATTCACGTACACACATACTTTGAACATAAATGTTATAAAGAGACGAGAAAAGTGTCCCCTTACCTCTCTAAGGGTGTGAGTTCCTAGTCCGTCGGTCCCTAAAGCAAAGTCCCTTAAATTCGAAAGTCAAATTCTTAAAGTCTCAAATGTCCGTTTCCTACACATTAAATTTATTTGGTACACACTCAAGTTATTTAAGTTACGGTTATTTTAATTATTTTTCCCAGAATAAACTATCATAAATTTTGATGCATTATTTTCATTCGGTTCTTAACAACCATTAAATATTATAAGTGGGGCTTTATGAGATCAAATGTTGTTGGGCGGAATGGTGAAATGAATGTGGGCCAAGCACAAAATAACCAAGCCCAACCCAATAATTTGTTAGCAAAACAAAATTTAAAGGGGATCGGGAATCTTCATTCCTATACTTACAGTGGTGAGAGGCCAAGAGAGAAAGAGAGAGAGAGCGGAGGAAATTTCAGCGGCGGCGACTCCCGACAGAAGCTTGGTGAGGTGGTGGTTTCTTCAACGAACGTCGATCCAATTTCCGGTAGTAAGTTCGTCCTCGGCTCACAATATTGGAGTGGGGCGGTTGTGGTCGACGTGTGGTGGTCCTCGGCGTGGCTCCGGCGACGAGATGATGGATAGACTTCCCGGTTAAGGGGCACCGTCCGGTCAGATGGTGGAGATACAGTGGCCTCGGCTAAGGATTGAGGTTTAGGCGATTTAATGCTTGGAATTTGGAACTCGTGATTTGTGCAGGTGGCTCTAGGGCGGTCTGCGGCGGATCCTTAGTTGCGGAAGATCTTGGGTAGTATTTTAGTGTAGGGAGAAAGGGTAAGGTGTCGAGGGTTTATGATGAATATAGATGTGATTAATAAGCTGTGTGATATAGCTATTATATTTTTGTGGAGGTTGAGATAATTTAGGATTGACTAAGTTTTGATAGTGATTTGATTGCGTTAAAATATTTATATTAAATTGGAATTTATTTTGTTTAAATTTATTATTACTTTTTTTTATATAAATTTTTAGTAACGTTAAATAAATTAAAATTTAATATATTTATAGTGAACATTAATAAGAATATTATTAATAAATATTTTATTAATATTTTATTGTAAGAATAAAAATTCTTAATTTCATATTTTAAAATTTTAAAATATTATTAGAGCTTAGTCGTCTAAGCACGTGAAATGTATTTTATAAATTTAAGAGTGAAAATTGGATGTTACAATACTACCCCTCTTAAAAGAAATTTCGTCCTCGAAATTCGAATTTCCTTGGTAGAATGGAAGGTCAGGTTCCTATCTTGAAGTTACTCTCGCAACTAGTTATCTATTCGGTACTATGTTCTCTTGTCAAGTTGTGGAACTTCTTAAACACGAATAAGATTGAAGCATTCAGATCAGATAGCATTCACATACCTCTCATCGCCTCATGGTCATTCTTAGTGTCGTCACGAGTCATTGCATAAACGCGAGCATGTCCTCCAGTGCGTTGTCCATTACTATTTTGTCTTGATGCTTGTGGTGCGCTAGGCTTTTGGTTGAATTGTGGGCATTCACGAGCTCCATGCCCTGGTTGGTGGCACCTGAAGCAATTTCCCTGTCTTAACATGCAAACTCCAAAGTGATGTTTCCCACATTCTCGACATAAAGGCTTGAAGTTTGATGCACTGAAGTTGTTGTCTCCTCCAGTCCTCATTTGCTTATTATTGTTGTGGTCGTCACTTCCATCCCATTTCCTCTTCTCGGTTTGCACAACTTCTTTTGATTGCACTTCGTCGCCTTTCAGTCCAACCTCAACCTTGTGAGCTCTTTTGACCAACTCATAATAGCCTAGATCGCCTTGCGCTGCTAAGATACCTGCGAGTTGGGGTCGCAGTCCCCTCTCAAATCTTGAAGCCCTCTTTGCATCATCATTCACTAGATGTGGGGCAAACCTGCTCAGCTCGTTGAATTTTCTCTCGTACTCAGTCGTTGTCATGGTTCCCTGCTTCAGATTGAGGAACTCCGTCTCTTTCTCGTTACGATACGACTGGGGAAAATACTGATTCATAACCTCAGTCTTGAACATATCCCAAGTCATAGCATTCTTTTCGGCTTCAGTTTGGCTGCCCAAAAATCCTTCCCACCAGAAGTCGGCATCTTCCACTAACTGAAAGGTGGGACAAGCTATCTTTGAAGCATCTCCACACTGAATGGTGCGGAAAATGCGTTCTAATGCGCGAAGCCATTCTTCAACTGCTGCAGGACCATCTTTCCCATTGAAGGTTGGCGGTCGATAGCGGCGAAATCTTTCCACTGTGCGCTCGTGATCATTCACATTTCCTCCTCCGTTAGCTTGGAAGATCTGGAGAAAGTGGTTGAAAGCCCTGCCCATGGCTTCAGCAGTAGCCCGATTCAATTCTGGTTGCTCCTCTCTGTTATCTGCCATTTCTTTCTGTAATACGAGTATTTAGCTTTTCAGTTTAATTTTTTTTTTATGTGGTTTAATATTACGTGTCATCGTCGTGCGTACCATCCAATGTTAAACGTGAACCTAAAGGCCATTTCTATGTTCCAAGTACTACTATGTTCGTGAATGCATAAACATAAAATCATACCTCTGGAGATTTCGACGAGGAATGACGAAGGCAGCAGTAGTGACATTTTGAAACATGTAACTTTTTATTTTTAGAAAGTTGTAAAGTCTACAGAATCAAAAGCTGAGCTCTGATACCACTTTGTAACGCCCCGATTTCAGTTTTGTAAAATAAAGCGGAAGCCTTTAAAATAAAATAATTTATTTAAAAATAACATTTAATAAAATACGGGAGTTACGTAAAATAGATTGATTTTTTTCAAAATCTGAGTAACATTTTCCAAAATAAATTAGTCTTTCAAAACATAATACTTAAAAATAAAAGTCGAGCATTTAAGTCTAAATAAGCATAGTCATAAAAGTAAAAGAAACAATATCATAAATACGTGTCACTGCGCCGCGTCCTCGTCACGCCCCTCGAAGTCTCCGTTCGTACCTAAAAAAAAATGTCGTTGATTGGGGTGAGCTCAACGTGCTCAGCAAGGAGAAACAATAATCATCTAAACATAACAATCATTATCATCGTATGACATACATTCCTCAAAACATGAATCATAAATAAACACGTGGCATGTAACATTTAGGTGCACATATATATATAAAACAAGCGGGTCGTAAACCCGATGATCAACTTATACGGATCACTGGCCCTTTTCCTAGCCACAAGTTTCATATAAACATATAGCTCGACGGGTCGTAAGCCCGATGGTCAACTTATATGGACCACTGACCCTTTTCCTAGTCATCGGCCAAACATTTCATTCATAGCTCGACGGGTCGTAAGCCCGATGGTCAACTTATATGGACCACTGACCCTTTTCCCAGTCACCGAGTTTAACATATCAACATAGCTCGACGGGTCGTCTAAGCACGTGAAATGTATTTTATAAATTTAAGAGTGAAAATTGGGTGTTACATCTGGCGAGAATCAAACTCAAACTCAAATCGAAAATCGAACACAAAATACCAAAACTCGATCGCGAGCTTCAAACTCAACTCTCACCACTTACGAGGTTTGAATTAAGTGTATAGAACACACTCACGCTGCAAAATTGAAATAAACACAAGGATTTTACGTGCTTCGATCGCCGGGAAGACGATCTACGTGCGCGGTGGAGGGGAGGGTGGTTCTGGGATTATACGAGGCACAAAAACGATTACAACAAGTTTTCTGTAGCTCAAGGATTGCATATCAATCGCTAACACTTGCGATTATATAATAAAACAGAAACGCACAAAATGAAAACCATCATCTAGGCCGTCCCTCTGTAAATGCCTCGCGTTTCCAAGCCGTGCGATCAAATCTTGCAATTCCAATTGCAATCGATAGATGAGCTGGCAAGGATCACGCTCCAACAAGAA
Source organism: Euphrasia confusa (assembly GCA_954870475.1). Taxonomy (NCBI): domain Eukaryota; kingdom Viridiplantae; phylum Streptophyta; class Magnoliopsida; order Lamiales; family Orobanchaceae; genus Euphrasia; species Euphrasia confusa. The sequence goes on from OX940967.1 coordinate 1,052,414, forward strand.
TCATGTGAAATAGTGTAGAATCGAGTGAGAAAACGCCCACGCAATCCAGCTGCATCCGACCCCAATTTCGACTTAAAACGGCGTCGTTTTGTCATGCGGGAAATTCAAATTTCCTGCTGAAATTACCAGATTGCCCCTGAGCTCGTTTCTTGTACATTTTGCACCCGTAGTTGGATTTTTGTGTACATTTCAACACTGATGTAGACAACGCAAGGTACGATATAATTAGTAGACATGCATTATACATATTTATTCAATCTGTTTATTTTTTGCTTCAAGCAACTGCGCTCCGGGTTCGTTAGATGTTGCAAAGGTCAAGGGAAAGATTGTACTGTGCGAATTTAAGGACGCTTTTGGGACACTAGATGACAAGATTCAGAAATTGAAGAAAAAAGGTGCGGTCGGGATTATAATGATAAACGAACGATATAGGCGATTTCCAAGATATTTTGGGACTACTCCAGTTGTTGCTTTTGTCACAATAAAGGATGGAGCTCATATACTGTTGGAATTCGATATCCCGGGTTATTTAAATTTGCGGAAACCAATAACCCGAACGAACCCTTCGCCGGAGATCACACGAACGCCGACTCATCCGCCAGAGTCCGGCCTTTGGAGACAACGCACCCGAAGGCACGCGGCCCGCCCCCAGCCGAACCCCCGCGAGTACGGGGTTCATGCGATCAATGGATCGATCGCACACCGGCGATCGATCGGGGTGGGACTGCCCAGCAGCCCCCGCGGCGAGTCCGGCGACTCGCCGCCACCAGGAGGACCCCGCCTTCACGGCGGGGTAGGGCACGGCACCAGCCCGTGCCCAGCGATCGATCCCGCGATCGATCGCACACCCTCGGCCCAGCCGAGGGTTCGCCCTCCACGCCCGTGCGAAACCCTAGCCCGGGCGATCGCCCGTGGTCCGGTGGCTTCGCCACCACCACGCGATCGTCCCCCGTTCATGGTTTCGTACCTCGGATCTTCGTTCTACGGTATTTTCAATAATTGAAATCAAATAATATCAAGGATGTTTAGATATTATACCTTCGATTCGTTGTTCGGAGAAACGAAATCAAGATGACCTTTGAATTTTCCCACGTATTCCTTGCACTCCGTTCGAACGTCGGGTGGGCGACGATCTATCGAACTCCTATGGATCTTCTTCACTCTTCAAGACTTTATGATTGGCGTATCTTAGATTAATGAATTGTGAAGACCATGTAGTGCTTTTATAGGCTACGTAGGGGATCTAAAGGAGGTGGAATATTGAGCTTCTAATATTGAAGATTAAATTGAGTCCAACCCAAATCCATTAATCCTTATCAATATTAATTTTATTTATTTTCCACTATATAAATAAAATTGCACTCCCAATATTTACCCATATTATATCAAATAATATTTCTCCGGTTAGTATTATTTATTCCGTGTATTTAAGATTTAAATATCCATGAATAAAATTTATTTATTGCTTAATAAATTTATTCATATCTTATATCCGAGAATAGTACCACTCAACCTTATTTATTATGCGGGAACAAATCCACTCGCGAGGTTTACATAATAAATCCTTATGAGCTCATCTCGGGGATATTATCAACCCTTCCGGGATACACTGTCCCTTCAAGAATTCACGGCATGCCATATATAAAATATAGTGACCCAACTTAACCGGTAATTAACCCAATAATTAAATCGGTTAATTCCTTTGGAAAATCAAAGTCACTTATATTAAATATACACACCCGCAATTGTTTCAGGGATTAAGAATAAAATACTCCGAGACTTAAATCAATTATCACAGAGCAATCCTAATTGATAAGTCTCAAGCGATCTGCTCAATACACCAAGTGTACAAGTGTGATAAAATAATTAAGATAAATTATTTTCTCTCTCACACAACGACTATACCGATGGATTGGTCCGTGTCCATCTAGGTCGTGAGCAACTGTTCGATTAAATACGAGTAACCGATAGTATGATCTTCTGTGTGCCCATGCACACCATACTAACTACAACGTATGAAATCCAGGACTATAATTTGCATATATTTAATTAACAATAATTAAAGGCAAATGAATGTTCATTATAAATAGGTAAATGAAAGTGTACATAGAGTTCAGAATACTCAAGTATACTACTCCATCAATCTCTCACTTATACTAAGGTCTAGTCTTATCTTCCAAACTTCTGACTCCCAAACCCTCCAAGTGCTTGTAATATACTTCCTTAGGAAGTATCTTGGTGAAAGGGTCCGCTAGGTTGTCCTCCGAAGCTATCTTGGTGACTACTGCATCGCCCCTCTTGACGATGTCTCGAATCAAGTGGTACTTGCGCTCTATGTGTTTCGTAGCACTATGGGACCGTGGTTCCTTACTGTTTGCCACTGCACCGCTATTGTCACAATAAATTGTCATAGCCTTGGGCAAACTCGGAATCACATCTATGTCCTGGAGGAAATTAAGGAACCATACTTACTCTTTCGCTGCCTCTGAGGCTGCAACATATTCAGCTTCCATGGTAGAGTCTGAAATGCACTTTTGCTTAACACTCTTCCATGATACGGCTCCACCTCCCAAAGTGTACACATAGCCTGATGTCGATTTACGCCGGTCCTTATCAGCTTGGAAATCCGAATCTGTGTAACCCAAAGGAATCAGATTGTCTGCTTCGTATCTCAGAACATAATCCTTAGTATTTCGCAAATACTTGAAAATGCTCTTTACGGCAGTCCAATGAGCCTTTCCAGGGTTACTCTGATATCTCGCTACTATGCCAACTGCATAACAGATATCAGGCCTCGTGCATAACATTGCATACATTAAGCTTCCCACAGCCGAAGCGTAGGGAACTGCTTTCATTTCATCTTTCTCCTTCTGTGTCTGAGGACACATCTCCTTAGAAAGATAAGTTCCTTTACTGAAGGGCAGATCGCCCTTCTTGGAATCTTGCATGTTAAAACGAGCTAGAATCGTGTCTATGTAAGATTGCTGGGAAAGACACAATGTTCTATTCCGGCGATCCCTTATAACTTTGATCCCTAGAACATGTCCAACTTCTCCCAAATCTTTCATATCGAATTGTCTAGACAACCATCCCTTTATGTCTGATAACATCTTTACACTGTTGCCAATGAGAAGTATGTCATCTACATAAAGCACGAGAAACACCACCTTCTTTCCATCACATTTCCAATACACACACGATTCGTCCATGCTTTGAATGAATCCAAAAGATTGGACTACTTCATCAAACCGCAGGTTCCACGATCTCGAGGCTTGTTTCTGCTGGGATTCGATGTCCCGGGCTATCAAAAAATTTGCGGAACCGATAACCCGACCGAAAACCCTAGATCGCCGGAGATTGGATCCCCGACTTATCCGCAGGAGTCCGACCTTTGGAGACTACGCGCCCGAAGACACGCAGCCCGCCCCCAGCCGAAGTCCCCCACGAGTCGGATCCACGAACGCGAACCACCTCACGAGCCGGGGCCCGACCGAACGCCCAGCGAGGCCCGAAGGCCGCGTGCGCCCAACCGAGCCCCCGCGAGGGGCTCGCGATCGTCTACGGACGATCGCTGGGATCGCTACGAGCGATCCCTGGGGCTGCTCGTAGCAGCCCCGCAGCGAGTCGCGTGACTCGCTGCTCGCGAGGGCCGAGCCCCGTACGCATCCGCTGCGGGCGAACCCGCAGCACGTACGGGGTCGCTGCGGGTGAACCCGCAGCTTACCCGCGATCGATCCGAGGATCGATCGCACCCCTCGGCTCCAGCCGAGGGTCCCTCGCGCCACGCGCCTCCAACGAGGGGGCCGGCGGATCCTCCCGCCGTGGCACCAGCCCACGGCGGATCCCCGACGATCGAACCCTAGGTTCGATCGTGTGCCCCGGCGACCAGCCGGGGCTCCCTCACTCGTCGCGCGTCCGGCGGTCCGAACCCTAGGGTTCGACCGCCGCGTTCGATCCTCGCCGGGGATCTCGAATCCCCGTCCCCGAGGTTCGTCGTTTTCCCGGATCGTGCGTTCATGTATATATCACAATTAATACGCACAAATAATCATAAAAGGGGGTTTACGATTATTACCTCGATTCGTTGTACGGAGAAACGAATCTAATTGACGACCTTGCGATCTTCCTACGTATTCCTCGCACTTCGTTCGAACGTCGTGTGGGCGACGATCTATCGAACTCTTATGGATCTTCCTCACTCTCAAAACTTTATGATTGGCGTAACTTAGGTTAAAAACAAGTTATGAAAAGTGAAGACCATGTAGTGCTTATATAGGCTACGTAGGGGATCATAAGGAGAATAAATATTGGGCTTCTAAATATTGAAGATTAAATTGGGTCCAACCCAAATCCATTAATCCTTATCAATATTAAATTTTATTTATTTTCCACTATATAAATAAAATTGCACTCCCAATATTAATCCATATTATATCAAATAATATTTCTCCGATTAGTATTATTTATTCCGTGTATTTAAGATTTAAATATCCATGAATAAATTTATTTATTGCTCAATAAATAATATTCATATCTTATATCCGAGACTAGTACCGTTCAACCTTTATTATTGTGCGGAACGAATCCACTCATGAGGTTTACACAATAATTCCTTATGAACTCATCTCGGGGATATTATCAACCCTTCCGGGATACACTTTCCCGTCAAGTATTCACGGCATGTCATATATAAAATATAGCGACCCAATTTTACCGGTAATTAACCCAATAATTAAATCGGTTAATTCCTTTGGAAAATCAAAGTCTCTAGTATTAAATATACACACCCGCAATAATATCGGGGATTAAGAATAAAATACTCCGAGATTTAAATTGATTATCCAAGGCAATCCTAATCAATAAATCTCAAGCTGATCCGCCCAATACACCAAGTGTACAAGTGTGATAAAATAATTAAGATAAATTATTTTCTCTCTCACACAACGACTATACCGATGGATTGGTCCGTGTCCATCTAGGTCGTGAGCAACTGTTCGATTAAATACGAGTAACCGATAGTATGATCTTCTGTGCGCCCATGCACACCATACTAACTACAACGTATAAAATCCAGGACTATATTTTGCATAATTAATTAATAATAATTAAATGCAAATAATTGTTTATTAATTAAATAGGTTAAATGCTATGACCGGGAGTTTACCGATACTTAAATCTAGACATTAAGTACACAACTCCAACAATCTCCCACTTGTACTAAGGTCTAGTCATTTCCTCCAAACTCCCGACTCCCATACTCATCACGTGCTTAAGTTATACTTTTCCAGAAGTATTATGTGAACGAGCAATCTAGGTCGCCGATCTGAAGTTATCTTGGTGACTACTGCGTCGTCTCACTGACGATGACTCGTATCAGGTGGTACTGGCTCTATGTGTTATCATCACCCTTTTGAACTTATGACTTCTTCCAGTTCTCCTTGCACCGCTATGTTCATAGCCTTTGGTGAACCAAGAGTCATATCCAAGTTCAGAGGTCATTCCGGAACCTAACCAAAACTTCCGCTGCCTCTGAGGCTGCTATTCGGTTTATGATAGAGTCCGAGAAGTATCACGCTCATCACTCTTTCATCCTTAGGTTCCACCTCCTCTAAAAGTGAACACATAGCCTGATATCGACTTACACTGGTCCTTCTCTGATTTTGGATCTGAGAAACTGTAATCTAAGAAGATTTCGTATTGCTAGTAATCCAGTACTTCCAAGTACTTTACAGCATTCGAATATTTCTTATCCAGATTACTTTGATATCCTCCCACTACGCTAACCGCATAGTTGACATCAGGTTCTTGTTTTTCAACATTGCATCTACAAAGCTCTCTACACTTGAAGTGTAGGTAACTTCTTTGTCTATATCTATCTCCTTCATGTGTTCAAGACACATACCTTAGATAGATGCATTCTTTTCCCGAAAGGCAATAACCTTTCTCAGAATTGTGCATGTTTTAAAACAAACCATAATCGTATAAAATATCTTAAGAGAAGTACAAATGTTCTTATCCAGAGATCGAAAGATTTCTAAGAACATGATCCAACTTCATCTTAATCTTATATCTCGATTTATTTAGACAACCTCTATTTTATGTTTGACAACACTTTTACATTATTGCCAACGATGAAGTGTTATCTACACAAAATTCCGAGAAACACCGCCCTTGTTTCCATTACGTTTCTAACACACCTCTCCTTGCCTTTTGATGAACCCATAGAATGGACTATCTCATCAATTCGCAAGTTCCTATGCAGAACTAGGGATCGATTTCATGTATACTAGATCCAGAGTTCAAAACTCCTCCAGTCTTATGAACATCTCTGGTTGCTTAACAACCTCCCACTGCAATGGCGTTCCGGTGTATAACAGTAATAACATTAGGTGCAGTTAGTGGTGTACCGCTACTCGGTCAGGCTGGTTCTCAGTCTTTCCCTTTCCTCATTTAAAGTACTTTGTCAGTTAGGGCATTGTAGTTCATCTAATAGTCTTCCTCTAAGAACCGGGCGAGGACACCCTTCTGGTTCGTAGTACTATTGAACCTACAATTACTTGTTCTTCTAGGATATTCTACAACCACATTGAATGTGCCGTTGTGTCCAGAAATATCCATAGAACACAGGTAGTTCCGAACAAACTTGTCTTTTTACTATTAGAATCTCATCTCTTATTTCTGACACACCATGTCCACACATCAGTGTATGGTGTAGTCGCTTGAGGCTTAATCTCAATCTTTGATTTATGCTATGTGTTATTTAGATAGGTGATAGCCTCCGCGAACAAGTCGCAGGCTTCCAATGGATATACTTTGAAGGTTCCCCACAATGGCTTTGTGTTGAAAACACTCCGCTTTTATGGCACATCAAGTATTCTAATCCATCTTCGAGTATTCTTGGAAGAACGACTCGTACCTTCTCTAATTACACATACCGCATTAATCGTAAGTCATTTTCTATACTTGTCCGAATTCCATCCTTTATCCAGAAAGGTTAACTTAGTTGTATCATCTTTCAAGATCGATTCTTAGGTCGGGAGGTCCATTCCTCCAACTATAATTGATCAAATCAATTTCGACCTTTTGAATCCCTTTTGAATAGATACTACCAAGTTCAAGAATTCACAAGTATAATGATTAATAAGAGAAATACATCTAATAAGTAAAACAAGTTATACATAACGGTTTGTTGCATCGTGGTAGACTAAGGATTCATGTATTGCTATCTAATGTACCAGAATGGATAACACCATTATTTCTTATCCAAACCATCAAATGATTAAAGAAATAAAATATCCATTAATAAGAAAACCAAAACAAAAGGTTCTTTTTCAAAATAAAGGGGTACATAAAGCAATAACTGAAATGAAAACTTAAAACAGATAAATGTCTTCCACTGCAACCGCTGCTACCCCAACAGCTTCGCCCATGTAGACTCGAACTCTTCTTCTCTAAGTCGTCGGGTTTTCTGGAACCCCTGCATTTAAAGAAATGCACATACCGTCAGTGGTTCCATATCTACACACCAGAATTCTGGTAGATAATACCGCTGACTATGTTTTTACGACTAAAGAAAAATTCGTACCTCTGAGAGGACATTCAGACTTCCAGTGTCCAGACTTGTTGCATCGAAAGCACTTGCCCCTTGGCTTACTAGCCCCCACTCGTGGTCCATTCCTCTTGGCACCACTGGGTTTTATGGCTTGCTTCCTTTTCTTGCCCCTACCTCCAATAGCTTTCAAGCTTTTGGACTTGGTAGCTACAAGCGCTTGAGACTTGCCCTTCTTGTAGATCCCCTCTGCCGCCTTCAGTTCAGTCAGGAGTTGCGCAAGGCTATAAGATAGTTTACCCATATTATAGCTCATACGAAAATGCTCAAACTTAGGGGTCAGAGACTGGAGTATGATGTCGACTTGCGTCTCATCATCAATGGAAGCTCCTAGGACCTCAAGTTCATTCAACAAACTCATCATCTTAAGAACGTGCTCCCCAACGGGCGTTCCTTCAGACTGAGTAGTCGACATAAGGACTCTCATGGCTTCTTGCCTTGCCGCACGATCCTGCTCCCCAAACATCTCCTTGAGGTTAGTCATCATATCCCGGGCAGTGTCCATCGGCTCATGTTGGGTTTGGAGTACATTTGACATGGAAGCCAAAATATAGCACCTAGCCATTTCATCAGCCTTTTTCCACTTCCGATATGTTGCCTTTTCCTCATCAGTTGAGGCAGCCGTGGGCTCAGCAGGGCATTTATCAGAGAGTACAAACTTGTACTCTTCAGCAGTCAGGACAATGTCCAAATTTCTCTTCCAATCAATGTAATTGGGACCAGTGAGTTTATGTTCCTTGAGTATCACATAAAGTGGATTCATAGCTATTCTCTAAACCTATAAGCACATGTAAACAAACAATCAATTTAATGTCCGATATTATCTCCCTCAAATAATATCATTAAATTACTAATTGCGTCTAAAATCCCATCAGGTAAGGAAAGCCACGTGGTGTGGACGTTTACCCACCCAAATGATTTAGCAATTAGATTTTCTTTGGTCATACATCAATCATAGCGTAACTTCGTGGGGAAGAATACTATAACGCGTATCTAAGTGTAAACCATCACTCAGCACTAAAGTACATCGCTTGGAATTGCTACGTCACCGCAAGCCACGTGGTGTGGACGTTTACGACAATTTCACAACTCTTCACAATCACTTATAACTGTCTACATCAATTAATCCAAAATCCGTCAGCATAGCAAGCCACGTGGTGTGGACGTTTACTACACCAAGAGATTTTTATAATTGACTCCCAATTACAAGATCCATTCGATTTCGTAAATCAAGACTCGGAGAATCATAAGTGAAACTCGAAGTTTCTAACCAGTGATTCACCATGCGAGCGACCCTATCTCTCATAAATGAGGGAGCCGAGCAGACAATCGACCCACCTATCAAAGAATGGTACGAAGGTCTCTAATTTGTGTCATCCACATGACCAAGTGGCTCTGGCTCCATTCCACTCCCCGGGGTGAGAATGAGTCGACTTGAAGTCAGTTTCAGAAAGACAAATTAGGCATTGTTTGATAAACTTGATCAATGTTTCTTGTAAGAGGAATTACAAGAATTCTCCTCTAATGACTTGTCTATATGAACTTCGAAAGTCCATAAAAGTCACCAAGAGAACAGTGATGGAGACCATGGGAATGTTTCCATCCCCTCTCCCACTTAGCTTTTTACGATAAAGGGATACGCTATCTAGTGCATAAAATAAACACATATAGCATGCATGTAAGCAATAAAGCACATAGATCACATAGTCAAAATAATGCTAGAGAATTATTTTCCCCGACTATCATGGCTTTATCTTCATATGTATCTTCTAGTCTTCAGTCTTCGTTTCTTGAATGCTCCATGTGACGAGAATATTAATTTCCAATATTTAAATCTATTTATTTTCAATTAATCCAAAAGTTACTTAATTCGAAAATTAAGTCAATTGAATATATCAAAAATAAAATTAAATATTATTAATATTTTTATTTATTTATTTTCCTATCTAATTCTATTAAATCTCTAGAATAATCTATCCAAGTAAAACTTGGAATATTCTAGAAGATATCTATAATAGAACAAGGAAATAAAATAAATTAGGACTTACTACTTTCCAAATTTATTTTTATTCCTAATCCATGAATATTCCCATGAGTAGGAATAATCAAATAGGAAAAATAAATTTAGTACTAAATTAATTAAATTCCTAATCCATGAATAATTCCATGAAGGAAATAAATCAATAGGAATAAAATTAATTCCAATTAATTCTTTTCCTAATCCATGAGAGTTTCCAAAAGGAGAACACTCAAATAGGAAAAATCCGAATTAATTAGGAAAGTAATATCTTGGTAGGAATAGCATGAGATTGGGAGATCCCACGCCATCCCCACCGTCGACCTCCACCGCCCGGGACCACCACCGCCGCCGCCCCCAGCCCACGCGCCACCACCACCGGTGGCCGGCGTGGCCGGAAGCCCTAGCGGGCAGCCCCCGGGATGGGGTCGATCGATCCTCATGGGGATCGATCATGGGGATGATCGACCCCCCCGGTTTTTCGTCCTCTTCGTCTTCGTCACACGTCTTCGTCTTCCGGCGATCGTCTCATCATCGAACCAACGTAAATAAATTACAAAATTTAAATTACACTATCCGGTATCGATTCTATACATGAAATCGACCCTATACATTTTCCGGAAAATAAAGAACGTAATAATAAATCCTAAATTCGGTCAACCCCCGAATTTTTACTATTACAAACATTCAACCACATAAAACGAATCTCGACATGTCCGAGAGTTTAATAATCATGATAATTAATTAAAAAAAACAATAATTAATTAAATCCAACCATGATAGCCGGAAATCCTGCAAGGTATAACAATAATCGAACATATACATGAACACGAAACCAAACTCTCTGATACCAATTGCTGGGATTCGATGTCCCGGGCTATCAAAAAATTTGCGGAACCGATAACCCGACCGAAAACCCTAGATCGCCGGAGATTGGATCCCCGACTTATCCGCAGGAGTCCGACCTTTGGAGACTACGCGCCCGAAGACACGCAGCCCGCCCCCAGCCGAAGTCCCCCACGAGTCGGATCCACGAACGCGAACCACCTCACGAGCCGGGGCCCGACCGAACTCCCAGCGAGGCCCGAAGGCCGCGTGCGCCCAGCCGAGCCCCCGCGAGGGGCTCGCGATCGTCTACGGACGATCGCTGGGATCGCTACGAGCGATCCCTGGGGCTGCTCGTAGCAGCCCCGCAGCGAGTCGCGTGACTCGCTGCTCGCGAGGGCCGAGCCCCGTACGCATCCGCTGCGGGCGAACCCGCAGCACGTACGGGTTCGCTGCGGGTGAACCCGCAGCTTACCCGCGATCGATCCGAGGATCGATCGCACCCCTCGGCTCCAGCCGAGGGTCCCTCGCGCCACGCGCCTCCGACGAGGGGGCCGGCGGATCCTCCCGCCGTGGCACCAGCCCACGGCGGATCCCCGACGATCGAACCCTAGGTTCGATCGTGTGCCCCGGCGACCAGTCGGGGCTCCCTCACTCGTCGCGCGTCCGGCGGTCCGAACCCTAGGGTTCGACCGCCGCGTTCGATCCTCGCCGGGGATCTCGAATCCCCGTCCCCGAGGTTCGTCGTTTTCCCGGATCGTGCGTTCATGTATATATCACAATTAATACGCACAAATAATCATAAAAGGGGGTTTACGATTATTACCTCGATTCGTTGTACGGAGAAACGAATCTAATTGACGACCTTGCGATCTTCCTACGTATTCCTCGCACTTCGTTCGAACGTCGTGTGGGCGACGATCTATCGAACTCTTATGGATCTTCCTCACTCTCAAAACTTTATGATTGGCGTAACTTAGGTTAAAAACAAGTTATGAAAAGTGAAGACCATGTAGTGCTTATATAGGCTACGTAGGGGATCATAAGGAGAATAAATATTGGGCTTCTAAATATTGAAGATTAAATTGGGTCCAACCCAAATCCATTAATCCTTATCAATATTAAATTTTATTTATTTTCCACTATATAAATAAAATTGCACTCCCAATATTAATCCATATTATATCAAATAATATTTCTCCGATTAGTATTATTTATTCCGTGTATTTAAGATTTAAATATCCATGAATAAATTTATTTATTGCTCAATAAATAATATTCATATCTTATATCCGAGACTAGTACCGTTCAACCTTTATTATTGTGCGGAACGAATCCACTCATGAGGTTTACACAATAATTCCTTATGAACTCATCTCGGGGATATTATCAACCCTTCCGGGATACACTTTCCCGTCAAGTATTCACGGCATGTCATATATAAAATATAGCGACCCAATTTTACCGGTAATTAACCCAATAATTAAATCGGTTAATTCCTTTGGAAAATCAAAGTCTCTAGTATTAAATATACACACCCGCAATAATATCGGGGATTAAGAATAAAATACTCCGAGATTTAAATTGATTATCCAAGGCAATCCTAATCAATAAATCTCAAGCTGATCCGCCCAATACACCAAGTGTACAAGTGTGATAAAATAATTAAGATAAATTATTTTCTCTCTCACACAACGACTATACCGATGGATTGGTCCGTGTCCATCTAGGTCGTGAGCAACTGTTCGATTAAATACGAGTAACCGATAGTATGATCTTCTGTGCGCCCATGCACACCATACTAACTACAACGTATAAAATCCAGGACTATATTTTGCATAATTAATTAATAATAATTAAATGCAAATAATTTTTTATTAATTAAATAGGTTAAATGCTATGACCGGGAGTTTACCGATACTTAAATCTAGACATTAAGTACACAACTCCAACAGTTTCAACCCATAAATGGATCGATTAAGCTTGCACACTAGATGATCTCGCCCCTTAGCAATGAATCCTTCTGGTTGTTTCATATAAATCGTCTCGTCAAGACTTCCATTGAGGAAAGCTGTCTTGACATCCATTTGCCACACCTCATAATCCATATGAGCTGCTATGGATAAGAGAATCCGGATCGACTTTATCTTGGCTACCGGCGAGAAGGTCTCCTCATAATCGATTCCCTCTTTCTGAGTATATCCTTTCGCAACAAGCCGAGCTTTAAAGGTTTCAACCTTTCTGTCAGATCCTCTCTTTCTCTTGTAGACCCATTTACACCCAATTGGCTTTACGCCGCTTGGTGGTTCTACAAGATCCCAGACTTTATTAGAATCCATAGATTCTATTTCGGATTTCATCGCTTTCTTCCAAGAAGGCGCATCTATATCTTGTACCGCCTCATCATAGGTCCAGAGATCGATTTCATGAACTCCGGGTGCCGAGTCCGAAGACTCCCCCAGTCCAATCCACCTGTCAGGTTGTTTGACAACCCTCCCACTACGACGGCGTTCCGGTGTATTAACAGTGACAGTATTAGGTGCAGGTTCTAGTGGTGTATCTATACTCGGTTCGGCTGTATCCAGGTCTTCCTCGTTACCTCTCAACTCATCAAGCATTATGTCACTTTTGGGCTTGTGGTCCATGACATAGTCTTCCTCTAAGAACCGAGCGTTAGTACTTATAACGATCTTCTGGTCCGTAGGACTATAGAACATGCCACCCTTAGTTCCTTTCGGGTATCCTACAAACAACCGTATTTCTGATCTAGGTTCTAACTTATCGGCGCCTTGTCGCAACACATGTGCTGGACATCCCCAGATCCGAATGTGTTTCAAGTTAGGCTTACGCCCACTCCACAATTCCATGGGTGTAGTTGGCACCGTTTTGGTCGGAACCCTATTCAGAATGTACGCAGCTGTTTCCAAGGCAAGTCCCCAGAACATAACAGGTAAATCCGAGTAACTCATCATCGATCGCACCATCTCCATAAGAGTCCTATTCCTTCTTTCTGACACACCATTCTGCTGAGGAGTATATGGTGAGGTCAGCTGGGATTCAATCCCATTCTCTGCCAAGTATGCCTTGAATTCTCCAGACAGGTACTCGCCTCCGCGATCAGATCGCAGGCATTTTATGGATTTACCACGAAGGTTCTCCACAAGAGCCTTGAATTCCTTGAACTTGTCAAAAGAATCAATCTTGTGGCGCATCAGGTATACATATCCATACCTTGAGTAATCATCAGTAAAGGTGATGAAATACTCGTACCCTCCCCTTGCCTGAGTAGACATAGGTCCGCATACATCAGAGTGAATCAAATCCAATACTTGTTCAGCTCTACGTCCTTTACCAGAAAATGAACGCTTGGTCATTTTACCCTCCAAACAGGATTCGCAGGTTGGAAGGTCCTCTCCTTCTATGCCGCTAATGAGACCATCAGCTTTCAACCTTTGAATTCTATTCGAATTAATATGACCTAGCCTTAGATGCCACAAGTATAATTGATTCATTTTAGAAGGTTCCTTTCTCTTATTGGTGTTCGTAGATGTGTTATTGCTCTCAGTTAGTTGCATCGTGTTAGACTCAGGATTTAGAATATACAAATCGTCTACCAATGTACCAGAACAGACAATCTCACTATTTCTTCTTATGACCACAGAGTGATCAAAAGAAACAGAATATCCATTCAGAATTAACTTAGAAACTGAAATCAAATTCTTTCAAAAGTTCGGTACATAAAGACAATTTTGTAAAACTAAAACCCTATCACTACTAAAGCGTAAGTGAACGTCTCCCACTGCAACAGCCGCCACCTTCGCGGCATTGCCCATGTAGACTACGATCTCTCCCTCTCTAAGTCTCCGGGTTTCCTGGAACCCCTGCAATGAATTGCAGACATGGTCAGTGGCACCCGTATCTACACACCAGGTGCTGGTAGATATCACCGCTGACAATGTTTCAGTGACTAAGGAAAATTCCGTACCTTTGATGAGAGGACAATCAGACCTCCAGTGTCCAAACTGCTTGCATCGAAAGCATCTGCCCAAAGGCTTGCCTCTCCCAATCCGTGGCTTTAAACCACTGGGTTTCTTTGCACGCTTTTCCTCTAGCCTTGCCACAAAAGCTTGTGATTCTCTTAACTTACGCACAAACTCCGCTTTCGCCGAATCCTTTTTAAGGGACTCGTTGAGAGAAGATTCTGTGAGTATGTTAATCACCTCTTGTCCGGCTTCCACGCTATGTCTCAACATCATCCTGAGGTCATTTCGAATGTCCTCATCAGTTGGGACAACAGTGGATTCGGAAAGCTCAACAGTCTGAACAATGTCCAGATTTCGTTCCCAATCATTACTATATGGAACCGGTGAGTTTTCATCCTTAAGTATATCACAAAGTGGGGTCACAGTCATTCTTAACCTATAAGCACATAAAACAAACAAACAATTTAATACCGATATTATCTCCCTCAAATAATATCATTAAATCACTAATTACATCTAAAATCCCATCAGGTAAGGCAAGCCACGTGGTGTGGACGTTTATCCACCCAAATGATTTAGCAATTAGATTTTCTTTGGTCATACATCACTTATAGCGTAACCTCGTGGGGAGGAATACTATAATGCGTATCTAAGTGTAAACCATTACTCAGTACCAAAGTAATTTGTTTGGAATTGCTACATCACCGCAAGCCACGTGGTGTGGACGTTTACGATAACTTCACAACTCTTCACAATTACTTACAACTGTCTACATCAATTAATCCAAAGTCCGTCAGCACAGCAAGCCACGTGGTGTGGACGTTTACTCTACCAAGAGACTTTTATAATTGACTCCCAATTACTTGATCCATTCAATCTTGTAAATCAAGACGTGGAGAATCATAAGTGAAACTCGAAGTTTCTAACCAGTGATTCACCATGCGAACAACCCTATCTCTCATAAATGAGGGAGCCGAGCAGACAATCGATCCATCTATCAAAGAATGGTACGAAGTTCTCTAATTTGTGTCCTCTACATGACCAAGTGGCTCTGGCTCCATTCCACTCCCCGGGGTGAGAATGAGTCGACTTGAAATCAGCTTTGGAAAGACAAATTAGGCATTGTTTGATAAACTTAATCAATGTTTCTCGTAAGAGGAATTACAAGAACTCTCCTCCAATGACTTATCTATATAAACTTCAAAAGTTTATAAAAGTCACCAAGAGAGCAGCAATGGAGACCATGGGTATGTTTCCATACCCTCTCCCACTTAGCTTTTTACAATAAAGGGATACGCTATCTAGTGCATAAAATAAACACATATAGCATGCATACATGTAATAAAGCACATAGTATTATCACATAATCAAAATAATACTAGAATATTATTTTCCGACTATTATGGCTTTATCACATCTCCGTACGCATCTTCTAGTCTTCAGTCTTCGTTTCTTGAATGCTCCATGTGACGAGAATATTAATCTCCAATATTTAAATCTATTTATTTTCAATTAATCCAAAAGTTACTTAATTCGAAAATTAAGTCAATTGAATATATCAAAAATAAAATTAAATATTATTAATATTTTTTATTTATTTTATTTTCCTTCTCTACTCCATCAAATTTCTAGAATAATCTATTCAAGATATACTTGGAATATTCTAGATAATATCCATAATGAAATAAGGAAATAAAATAATTTAGGACTCTTATACTTTCCAAATTTACTTTATTCCTAATCCATGAATATTCCTATGAGTAGGAATAATCAAATAGGAAAAATAAATTTAATACTAAGTTAATTCTTTTTCCATTTTTTGAATATTCCATAAAGAAATAATCAAAATTAGGAAAAACGAATTAAAATAGGAAAGTAAATTTCCGGTAGGAGTAGCATGGATTGGGAGACCCCACGCCACCCCCACCTCGTCCGACCGCCGCCTAGGGCACGCCGCCGCCGCCCGGCCCACGCGCCACCACCACTGGTGGCCGGCGTGGCCGAGACTCCCACGGACAGCCCGCCTAGGGCCGTGGGTCGATCGATCCCCTCGGGATCGATCATGGGGATTGATCGATCCCCGGTCCTTTCGTCTTCTCGTCACTTCGTCTTCTCCGGGGTCTTCGATTCGTCGATCCAATCGCAAAATAAATTATAATAATCTAAATTACAATTCCGGTATCGATTCTATACATGAAATCGACCCTATACATTTTCCGGAAAAACGATGAACATAATAATAAATCCTAAATTCGGTCAACCCCCGAATTTTTACTATTACAAGCATTCACCACCAAAAACGAATCTCGACATGTCCGAGAGTTTAATAAAACCAACAATCACATGACAAAATAATTAAACGAATAATCATCAAGCCATAATAGTCGGAACCCTGCAAGGTAGAACAATTTTATCGAAAATACCGCGAACGTAAACCACGCTCTGATACCAATTGTTGGAATTCGATATCCCGGGTTATTTAAATTTGCGGAAACCAATAACCCGAACGAACCCTTCGCCGGAGATCACACGAACGCCGACTCATCCGCCGGAGTCCGGCCTTTGGAGACAACGCACCCGAAGGCACGCGGCCCGCCCCCAGCCGAACCCCCGCGAGTACGGGGTTCATGCGATCAATGGATCGATCGCACGCCGGCGATCGATCGGGGTGGGGCTGCCCAGCAGCCCCCGCGGCGAGTCCGGCGACTCGCCGCCACCAGGAGGACCCCGCCTTCACGGCGGGGTAGGGCACGACACCAGCCCGTGCCCAGCGATCGATCCCGCGATCGATCGCACACCCTCGGCCCAGCCGAGGGTTCGCCCTCCACGCCCGTGCGAAACCCTAGCCCGGGCGATCGCCCGTGGTCCGGTGGCTTCGCCACCACCACGCGATCGTCCCCCGTTCATGGTTTCGTACCTCGGATCTTCGTTCTACGGTATTTTCAATAATTGAAATCAAATAATATCAAGGATGTTTAGATATTATACCATCGATTCGTTGTTCGGAGAAACGAAATCAAGATGACCTTTGAATCTTCCCACGTATTCCTTGCACTCCGTTCGAACGTCGGGTGGGCGACGATCTATCGAACTCCTATGGATCTTCTTCACTCTTCAAGACTTTATGATTGGCGTATCTTAGATTAATGAATTGTGAAGACCATGTAGTGCTTTTATAGGCTAC
The DNA here is from genome assembly GCA_954870475.1 of Euphrasia confusa. Lineage (NCBI taxonomy): Eukaryota > Viridiplantae > Streptophyta > Magnoliopsida > Lamiales > Orobanchaceae > Euphrasia > Euphrasia confusa. The sequence continues at coordinate 1,070,032 of OX940967.1, forward strand.
GTAGGGGATCTAAAGGAGGTGGAATATTGGGCTTCTAATATTGAAGATTAAATTGAGTCCAACCCAAATCCATTAATCCTTATCAATATTAATTTTATTTATTTTCCACTATATAAATAAAATTGCACTCCCAATATTTACCCATATTATATCAAATAATATTTCTCCGGTTGGTATTATTTATTCCGTGTATTTAAGATTTAAATATCCATGAATAAAATTTATTTATTGCTTAATAAATTTATTCATCTCTTATATCCGAGAATAGTACCACTCAACCTTATTTATTATGCGGGAACAAATCCACTCGCGAGGTTTACATAATAAACTCGGGGATATTATCAACCCTTCCGGGATACACTGTCCCTTCAAGAATTCACGGCATGCCATATATAAAATATAGTGACCCAACTTAACCGGTAATTAACCCAATAATTAAATCGGTTAATTCCTTTGGAAAATCAAAGTCACTTATATTAAATATACACACCCGCAATTGTTTCAGGGATTAAGAATAAAATACTCCGAGACTTAAATCAATTATCACAGAGCAATCCTAATTGATAAGTCTCAAGCGATCCGCTCAATACGTCAAGTGTACAAGTGTGATAAAATAATTAAGATAAATTATTTTCTCTCTCACACAACGACTATACCGATGGATTGGTCCGTGTCCATCTAGGTCGTGAGCAACTGTTCGATTAAATACGAGTAACCGATAGTATGATCTTCTGTGTGCCCATGCACACCATACTAACTACAACGTATAAAATCCAGGACTATAATTTGCATATATTTAATTAACAATAATTAAAGGCAAATGAATGTTCATTATAAATAGGTAAATGAAAGTGTACATAGAGTTCAGAATACTCAAATCTAGACATTAAGTATACTACTCCATCATATACAATCTTATATAAACAAATCAAGGTATGTACGTAATAGGGTAAATCCCAACCAAATATCTTATATCTAATTAAGTATTTTTCAATTGCATATATCGAAAGCAAACCGCTAGCAACAATCTTGCCAACTGTGGTGACAGTGGCCAACAAACTGGCTCCGGTTGTTCCGTTATTTTCTGGAAGAGGCCCTATAATCAATGTCGAAAACCATCTCAAGGTATGCGAATTCGACATACGTTTCAATCTCTTACTTATAATGTTGTTCTTTCAAAAGACTAAAAATGAATTAAAATTCGCGGTTTTGAAAGCCTGATGCTACGGCCCCAGGACAAAGCATACTTGCAGCGTGGCTGCCTCCAGATAACAGTTCGACTATCCCGGGTATGGAACCTCCAGTCTTCAAATTAATATCTGGCACGTCTATGGCTTGCCCACACGTTTCTGGTGTAGCTGCAACCGTAAAGTCCCATCACCCGGAATGGAGTCCGTCTATGATTAGATCCGCGATAATGACCTCAGGTGACATGAATCGTCGAGAATCGATACATATTAACTATCACTTCTTCGATCCCTTCCAAACAAAAAAATATATATTTCTTTGTCGTTTTATTTGCAGCAATCCAAACAAACAATCTACATGCTCCGATTACAACGGACAACGGCTCTATAGCCACCCCTTATGACATCGGAGCAGGGGAAATAAGTTTATTTGGCCCGTTGTCGCCGGGGCTCGTCTACGAGACCAAAACCATCGATTACATTAACTTTCTTTGCAACATTGGGTACAACACATCCTTGATTAGACTCATTAGTTCCACTCTTCCCGACAAGTTTGCTTGCCCCGGTAACTCTGCTCCAGATCTGATTTCCGATATGAACTATCCATCGATCGTTGTTTCTGGGATCAAGAAAAATGAGAAGAGGGCGGTGAAGAGAACTGTGACTAATATCGGTGAAGAATACTCGACCTACGTGGCCACCGTGGTGGCTCCTTCCGGTGTCAAAGTCGAAGTGGTGCCGAACAAACTACAATTCACCAAGAACGTTAAAAAGATAAGCTTCGAGGTTACGTTTACACTCGCGACAACTTCGTCTGTGAATGAAGACAAGTTCGGCGCGTTTACGTGGTCCAGTGGGAAGCACAACATTCGGAGCCCGATCGTTGTGCGCAAGGCATAAGGAAAATCTACCCGACAAAGCATCGATTTAACTATGAAAGCTTATGATGACATGAAAACTTACTACTATGTATAATGTTTTTACTTTTTACTATTAGTGATAAAAATAAACTCACATTCATGTTCACAAATATTAATATATTTATGGTCAAAAAATAATAACCTTATCAAAGACATTTTTCATAGAAAGCAACCCATATTGTAAACAATATATAAAAATAATGTAATGCAAAATCATTGTGTGTTTGAATTTGTGAAAAATAAATAATAATACTCCTTTTTTTTCAGGGAAAATATCAAATTTGGTTCTATTTAGATGTTATTTTCAATAAGTAGTCCTTTATCTTCTAAATTTATCACATTTGGTCCTTTGACCTGCTACTATAGGTTAAACCGGTCATTTTTGGTAAATAATTTAAATAAATAAAATGTTGAACAATGAATCGAACTTTTGACCTATTCAAAATTAGTTGCACATAAACCCACTGCACCATGAACACCAAATATAAATATTTTGAATCATTAAAATATTTGTACTAATAATTAATTATACTAATATTAAATAAATAAATAAATCATAAAAGTTAAAAAGAAATACTTAAATAAATAAATATTATAGTATAAAATAAAATAATATAAAATTTAAATTAAATTAATAAATAAATTAAATTATTAAATTTTAAATTAAACACATAAATCATTATATAAATAAATTAAATATTAAATAAAATAAAAAATTATTTTAATATTATATTAAAAATAAAAAATAATTGTTATAATTTTGATTATTAAATTTAAATAATTAATTATTAATTAATAAATTTAAGATACTGAATTATTAAATTTGAATTATTTTTATTGTTATAATTTAGATTATTAAATTTAATTAATTAATTATTAATTAATAAATTTAAGATATTGAATTATTATTATACTTAATTATTAGTACAAATATTTTAATGGTTCAAATTTTCATATTTGGTGTTCATGGTGTGGTGGTTTTATGTGCAACTAATTTTGAATATGTCATGACTACTTATTGGAAATGACACCTAAACAGGACCAAATGTGATATTTTCTTTTTTTTTTCACGATACTAATAGAATCATTTTATTTACCGATAATACTCATTTTTACTTTACAGATAGTATTCCTTACAATAGGCTCATGCTAAACAGGCAAAATCTATTTAGCAAAATCTGTCCATGGTCCAATTCCTTTAATTAGTTGACATAGTGATAGTACTACCCTATACCAAGAAAATATGCACAATTTCTATCTTGAAATTCTATTTTGTTTCATACTACTAATCCATGTTACCCAATTCAGTCTGTGAACCCGACGGACTTCTTGATTTTCCGGTCAGGTCAAAAATGAGCGGATGGGATAAAAATAAATAAAATTAAATCATTTAAATCACAATATGTTGATTGTGTCAATTTATATCTTAATCCTTTGTGCAAGATGCACATCTTACACCTAGTCAACCTAATAAAAGAATCAGTCAAAATTGACCAACCTTTTCCCCCCTTTTTTTTCCCTCATCTCTCTCTCTCTCTCTCTCTCTCTCTCTCTCTCTCTCTCTCTCTACCAGGATTCTCGAAACTCGATTCATCAGCGTCGCCGTTCGCTACTGTCATCATCAACGTCGTTCGCTGCTGTCATCGTCAGCTCCATTCGCCGCCGTCAGCTCCATCAGCTCCTCCAGTGAATAACATCCACGATTGTCTCCACCGACACGATTCATCGTCTCCGTTCACCGCCGCCATTTCCTCGTCGTTGGTCACCATAGTGAATTCCGTGTTTTCTTGACATCGTCGCCACCGTTTGCCCATTTCGCTTCTTGGACTTTTCAACCGTGAAAGGTTTTTGATTTTGAAAACTAAAGGGTAATTATGAAAGTTACCTTTAAATTATAATTAGAAAAAAACATGTTATTAAATTATAAACAAAAATTAAGATTTACCCTTTATCTAAAATTACCCTAATTTATGTATGAGTTTTTTTAATTAATTTTTTAAAAATTAACTTGAGATATTTAGCACTTCTTTCCCGAATATACTCTTATTTTCGGCTTTACTAGTTGATTTATATGTCACCTTTAGAAAATTAGATATGCACTAAGATTTCATCTTGGTTTGCTTTAATATAATTGCCAAAGAATTAAGCATTGATATTTCGTAGCATAATATATACAATTATTTAAAAATTAAAGTATATTAAAGTTAGATTATAAAATCATTAAGATCTCTTATTAAAAAGATAAGATTCTCAAAAAAAAAAAATAAAATAAAATTGGCTGTGATATTTAATAATTATACTTAGGAATGTTCTTCTTATTAAAAAGATAAGATTCTCCAAAAAACTTTAAAAAAAAATGGCTGTGATATTTAACAATTATACTTAGAAAGGTTCTGTTAAATATACTTAGGAAGGTTCTTTTGAAGTTCAGTTTGAATCGTTTCAATTCAGTTCAATTAAATCGTTTCAATTCAGTTCAATTCAAACTCATTCAGTTCAACTAGATTAATTTTGTTTCAAAATCCGCTAAATTGACCCGACAATATATAAAAGTCAATTTACTTTTATATAATTATTCGATTGTAAATATAGTATATTATGGTAACAATATTTAATGTAATTTTCAGTCATTAAATAAAGGGGGATTTCCATATTGGGGCACGCCTAAGTTTTTAATTATAAATAGTACCTATTGTTTTGCCTAATTATAAAATAAGGCTGCGTACCTATTTTACCCTTTTAATCTAACAAATTATATACTTACATAAAAAATAAAAATAAAATCTTAATAAAAAATTTAATTTTTAATCAAATAACATCCCGTTCATTTTTCATTTGAAAATATTGATTGACTATTATAGTTATATTCAACTATTATACTATTATAGTTATGAAAATATTGATTAACTATTATAGTTATATCGTTCATTTGAAAATATTGATTAACTATTATAGTTATATTCGACTCCTGTCATGTGCGACTCTACCCGAATTAATTATCCATTTGTTGAGTCTTCCCTTGAGGTTGAAATCGACCCACAAGTGAGGGAAAATATTGAAGAATATATTCGGCCCTCTATAAATGTCTAGTTGCCCAACTATTATACTAGCTATTATAGTTATACAGTAATTCAGTTCAACTATTATAGTTATATAATAGTTTCACTAAATTTTTAAAGAGTAACTATCAAAGTTATTGATATTGATTCAACTATTATAGTTACATAGTAGTCATTCTCAATTTCTACATAATAACTGATACATATTAATATTACAACATAGTAAATAGATGCAATATCAATTCTAGATACGAGACACACCACCCAACATTATTGAAGACAAATAGCTCATTAACAATTGCATTACATACTTATATTAGACATTAGAAACTACTAATGTCAATTCAACCACAATATTCATTAAGACCATATGGCACACAAAATATAATAGCAAGAAATATACGTCAAGTTCAAAATATGATAACAACACACTATCATCATGAATGATGAGTTTTAACATTCATCACAATCAAATTCTCATTTCCACAGCTGCTCGCGCCCACCACAGTCTCTAGCAACAAAATTCATTCAAATAATAAGTATGTAGTCACTTACTTCCTTTTTTCGGGCGCCGGTCATCTTGAACCCAATGCTACCTTTAGTAGACATGAGCATAAAAAATAGACATAATATCATAAATCAAAATTAACATTTTTCTCATAGACATTTCAGCAAACACCTTGACCTCAAATGGTACTTTCATGTATACAATCCAAAAGCTAGTCACTTGAAACTCACAAAATCCCATTAACTGACAATTGCCCGTCTGGATCATATCGTCGAGTCTGATCGATCTGCACCCCACTGGATTCGCACGCCTCCAGAATCATATCTAGCTTATCGAGATTCACCAGGAGCATGTGCTTCTTCTTTTAGGCGACCACCACGACCCCTTGTGTGCAGGTTGATCGGAAGTAGTCATCGATCAGTTTTTGGGATTCAATTGAAGCAAACTCTCGAGAGAGAACCAACGAGCCGAGGAAGAATGACTACGGGAGTCCTCTTCCTAGCCGCCGTTGAGGCCTTGCAAGACGAACCTGGAGGTGTCGGCGTCAACGACGACGAGGCGCACCAGACGAAGAAATAGTCATCTAAATTGAATATTTGCTAAAATTAAACTAATATTGTAATATTTTAAAATATTTTATTAACATAATAATATATTTAATTTATATTTTAGTTTTTTAATTATTATTTTTAAAATTAACTTGAGATATTTAGCACGTTACATCCCGAATATACTCTATTTTTCGGCGCTACTAGTTGATTAATATGTCATCTTTAGAAAATTAGATATGCACCAAATTTTCATCTATGTGGTTTGCTTTAACATAATCTTGTCGAAGAATTTTGCATTGAAATTTCGTAGCAATATATATACAATTATTTAAAAATTAACGAATATATTAAAGTTAGATTATAAAATCACTAAAATCTCTTATTAAAAAGATAAGATTCTCCAAAAAAAAAAGTTTTTTTTGGCATGACATGTGATATATTTAACAATTATTATACTTAAGTATGTTCTTTTGAAGTTCAATTTTAATCGTTTTAATTTAGTTTTCAAAATTATTAAGTTCAACTCCATTTACTTTCATTGCAAAATGCGTTAAATTGACCCCACCGTAGATAAAAGTCAATTTACTTTTATATAATTATTCGATTGTACAAGTAGTATATTAGTAGTATATAGTATGTTCACAATATATTATTCTACAATTAGACATGTGAAAGTTATGCTTACGTATGCTTAATTAATTAATTAATATATATATATATATATATATATATATATATACTGTAAAATTAGATGTTTAATTAATAAATAAAAAAAGAATATATACGGTATATTTTAAAATTATGAAAAAGAGAATTTAGGCCTTTATTAACACCAACTTATTAATAATTATATAAATGGCGATTGCATTCGTTGGATTGAATTGTATTTCATAAATATGATCATGAAACCTTATAATAATTTTCTTTTTGGTTTAATCAGTCTTCTTGTTATTGACCCATTTCTTGGAGAAGCTACTTCATCGGAAAGAGATGAGGTTTATATTGTGTACATGGGAAAAACAACTTCTTCCGTTATGAACGGCGATCGCTTTGATCCAAGAAACGACCATGCTCAGCTTCTCAACGAGCTACACACAACAAGGTTCGATTCGATTCGATCTATCCTTGAATTCTTTGTTTTAGAAGTACTATTTCACTTGAGGAACATTTTTATTATTACGTTTGCACTGCCGTAGGAATGAAGATGTTGTAGTGCACGTCTACAACAAAAGCTTTCTAGGGCTTGCCGCTCGTATGTCAAAGGAAAAAATGCAATCGTTGGCACAAAGACCTCAAGTGGTGTCCGTTTTTCCCAACCAAGCTTTCAAGCTCCACACTACTCGTTCGTGGGATTTCCTGATGACCCGAAACGCAGCTAATTTTGAAAATAGTAACGCTTTCGTTCCCACGACCTCACCCCCTCATGCGTCGAACCTATCGTTCAGAGGAGCTTACGATACTATAGTTGGAATCATCGATACAGGTGATCCAATACATAATTTTTTTTTCCTCTGTCGTATTAATTTATGAAACATCGATCTGTTTAACGAATCAGGAATTTGGCCTGAACATCCGAGTTTCAACGACGAGTACATGAGCCAAGTTCCGACACATTGGAATGGAACATGCATGTCGGGCCAAAACGCGACCGATGTATTCACGTGTAACAAGTAAACAACGTTTCATAATACAAAATTATTGAAACATATATATTCATTCCTTTGATTTGAAATATATTGTTACAATTAGGAAAGTGATTGGAGCGAGGTATTACGAAAATCCAGACGATCCTGGCTCTGTAACAACACCCATGGACGGATGGGGGCACGGTACACATGTCTCGTCGATCGTAGCAGGGAGCCACGTGGAGGGGGCGTCGTTCTACGGCCTTGCGAAAGGGATCGCGAGAGGCGGGTCCCGCGAATCGAGGATCGCGGTGTATCGTGTATGCGGGACCTGGTGTTCGGGAGATAGCATCCTCAAAGCGTTCGACGACGCGATTGATGATGGAGTCGACGTGATAACTATATCGATAGGCATGGAATTCAATGATTTCTTCAACGATGTGATTTCCATCGGAGCGTTTCATGCAGCGGAGAAGGGGATTCTCGTGGTGGGCTCCGCGGGAAACGACGGCCCTTCTCCTATGAAAGTCCAGAACTTTGCCCCTTGGATGTTGAGTGTCGGAGCTACCACTATTGATCGTGACTTCGATTCGAGCATCGTTTTGGGGGCTCCATACAATAAGAAGATCAAGGTTCGTATCGGAAAAATATATTTGACCCACTAATATGAAATAAATGATAAGTTGCCTAATATATTTAATAGTTCGAGCTTTTATATGAAGGGAATTTTAACAGTGTATATCAACTGTATTGATCAGTTGTTGTTATTCCTATATATCGTAGGGCGGAGCCATAAACTTTTCGAATCTCAGTAGTTTTGCGATTTATCCTTTGATAGATGGTCGATCGGCTGCAATGTCCAAGCGAAGTGACGTTGTGTTTAACGCAAGGTCAGAAGCTGCATTATCTAAAAGTTTGAACAGATAGAGAAGTTCAGCATTTATATTAGTGAGTGGAATATACATATTCTTGAATACATATGTTTTTTGGCTTTGCGCAGCTATTGTATCCCGGGTTCATTAGATGTGCACAAAGTAAAGGGAAAAATCGTGCTCTGCGAAGATAGCGACGATGCTGGACGGTTCGCACCCAGGACTAATGGATTGGAGAATCAAGGCGCGATCGGGATCATATTTATAAGCAACGACTACTTTCAATCCCCGTACTACTATGGGACTTTTCCAACCGTCATTGTCACCGTAGACGAAGGAGCGAAAATAACTTCTTATATCGAAACAAACAAGTAACACGATTACTCGATTTTATCTATATTGTGTGTGTGTGTATTGTTGTTACATGAATGAATTCAATCGCTTCAACATGGACAGAAAGCCGTTGGCGACGATCATGCCGACTGTCGAGACACCGATGAACTACATGCCGGCTCCTGTCGTTGCGGACTTTTCGTCAAGAGGTCCTATAAAAGGCATAGAGACCCTTCTTAAGGTACATATTATTATCCATTTATTGAAAAATATATTTGATCCACTAATTATCAGAACGTCGAGATCCAGGGTTCGACTCCCACCATAGCCCTTGTTGAGCCTCCCAAAAGAGGTTGAAATCGGCCCACAACTGAGGGAGGGTATTATTATCCATAGAGAATATATAAATGTTAAGTTGTCAAACTTCTCTGAGAGTTCGAGCTTTTAGATGATGCATGCGATATCTAACACCGTCGAACTAACGATTTAAAAATAATTTTCGTATGGTTTTGTAGCCAGATGTTGTGGCTCCGGGAGTAGGCATCGTTGCGGCATGGCTGCCTCGTCATGACCGCACAATGGTCTCGGGTAAGGAACCGCAACTCTTCAGCATAAAGTCCGGCACATCCGTGTCTTGCCCGCATGTTTCTAGTGTAGCTGCAACCGTGAAGTCGTTTCACCCGAAGTGGAGTTTATCGGCTATTAGATCGGCTATAATGACAACAGGTCGGTCGGTCAATCGATTATTTTTCTTTACACGAATTTGCTCACGTTCAATTTCTCTCGTTTTCGCAGCAACCCATGCAAACAATCTACACGCCTCGATCACAACCTTTAACAGATCTAAAGCAACACCGTACGACATCGGAGCAGGGGAAATAAGTTTGTGTGGCCCGTTGTGGCCGGGGCTCGTTTACGAGACCGAAACCATCGATTACGTTCATTTTCTTTGCAACATAGGGTACAACACGACCCTTATACAAATGATCTCTTCCAATGTTCCCGATGACTTTGTTTGTCCTGGAAACTCGAGTCCTGATTTGATCTCCGATATGAACTATCCTTCGATGGCCGTTTCCGGCTTGAAGAGGAATCAGATGAGGTCGGTGAAAAGAACGGTGACCAACGTTGGTGAAGAATATTCGACCTACCAGGCCACCGTGGAAGCTCCTCCCGGCGTGCAGGTTCGAGTTGTGCCGAACAAACTACGCTTCACGAAGAATGTTAAGAAGCTTACATTCGAGGTCACATTTTTACTCACAACTTCTACGGAGGGAGATGACTTGTTTGGTGCCTTGACATGGTTTAATTCGAAGCACAAAGTTCGGAGTTCATTCGTCGTGGCAATAAAACATGCATGATTAATTAAGGAAAGTAGTTTAATTTTTAAAATTATGAATAATTATGTCAAGTTCTTTGTTTGAAAGTTGTACTAAGTGGTCATAATAATTTAAAAATAATCGAATCAATTGTTGACAAACAACACTACGGTTGCCTATTGAAATAATCTTTTTGACCCGAAGGAATTATACGAATACTGGAGCTCAATATTATTTAATTATATTATTATTTAATTATGATATTTATTTATTTATTTACGTTAGGATTTCGGTCTATTTATATTATGTTCTTTTTTTTTTATTAACGGTCAATATCATATAAAGAAAAAATAAAAGAAGTTGGAGATACAGTACAGCGCATAGGAAGATCTTATCGCATTAGCAAGCTAACATGCTAGCTCTCAGAATCTCCAAAAATAAATAAAAAACACCTCATAAAAACAACTAACCCTAGCACACGATGTGCCACATTCGCCTCAAAACCCTCGCCTGAAGTGAATCTGGTAGCCGTAGAGAAGCGATTCGATCCCTCATAATAGATATAGCCCTTATAACCACCTCCTCTGCCGACTCCGAGCGCGCTTCCCAAATACGCGTATTCCTCTCCTGCCATATAAAATAAATCAGGGCAGCGTGAAGACCACGATAGGTACATGAAATCCAATGCTTCCCACGCCACCGTCTAGCAGCACGGAGTACAACACACTCCCAACTGCCACGTGGCCATAGGAACCCAGCAACCTCCCTCCCAGCTCTCCTCAAGCAATCCTGTGAAAAAATACACTCAAAGAATAGATGGGAATGCGTTTCTCTACTCTCTCCTCCACACAGGACACATGAATCATCCCCCGACCAATCCACGGCTTATCACGCGTCGGCAGTCGACCACGGATAGCAAGCCAAAGAATGAAGCAGTGCTTCGGTATACGCCCAGGTCCAGCGAGGAGACTTGCCCATGGAACCCTAACTCCCTCAGGGTAGAAAAGTGAGTATGCTGAGGCAGAAGTGTAACTCCCAGACCAATGTAGCCTCCATCGTACGATACCCCCCCCCCCCCCCCCCGACCTATCGCCGGAAGCACCTCTATAAGACCAACGAACACCTCAGCAAAGTCAACTGGCCACTGCCACTCCCCATCAACAATGACGGAGCTGAGAGGCGAGGCTATATGCAGTCCAGTCAAATCTGGCCCCATCGGACACACCTCCTCCAACCGACCCAAAGTGTGCCAAGGGTCCCTCCACAGATACAACTGCGACCCATCCCCAATATGGAACTGGATAGCCGGTAGAACATCAGACCTAAGTTTTAGGAGTTGTCGCCAACTCCAAGAGCAGGCCCTAGGACTCTTCGCACTCCAAAATGAATGCCTCCTCAGTCGATTCGCATGAATCCAACTAACCCAAACAGACTTCGGATCTCGACTCAGAATCGCCCAAATATGTCTGGTCATAAGGGCACGATTCTGAGCAGTATGGTTTCGAATTCCTAGTCCTCCCTCTCTGGAAGGTCGGCAAACATCTGTCCATCGAACCTTCGCATACCCCCGAGTACCCGTCCCATACCACAAAAATCTCCTCAGAAGCTTCTCAATCTCCTGAATGACCCCATGCGGGAGTATGAATACACTATCCTAGTATATATGAATAGTGTCGAGCACTGAGCGAATCAGCTGGACTCGCCCAGCATACGAAAGGGATCGCGAGGTCCATGAACCCAGTCTATCATCAATCTTCCGGATCAGTGGTGCGCAGTCTCTAATCCTCAACTGAGAAGAGATCAACGGGACTCCCAAGTACCGCACCGGAAGAGTACCAACTAGATGTTACTCTTGTCTACATTCGCATGTAGACCCGAGTAAACCGAGAAAAGTTGCACTCCCCGTCTGAGCGTGTCAATAGATATAGGATCTGCATGGCAAGCGAGGAACAGATCATCTGCAAAACTCATCATGTAGGTGCGGGTCCTCTCACATCTCCAGTGGAATCGAAACTTCGGCTCATTATGGATGTGCGACTCCAGAATCCCGTGTAGGACCTCCATCACAAGGACAAAAATAAAGGGTGACATCGGGTCCCCCTGTCTCAATCCCCTGGCTCCTCTGAAATATGCCTCAGCTGAACCTTTAATGTTCACCGAGTACGCTGGAGTAGATAGACACTCCATAATCCAACTGATAAACACTGGGTGGAATCCCATAGTCTCCAAAGATGCCCTCACAAAACTCCACTCGACTGTGTCATAGGCCTTCATTAGATCGACTTTCAGCACACATCAAGCTGGCAATCTTGTCGTCCCGTATCCCTGCATAATCTCCTGTGCAAGGAGGATATTATCCCCGATCCGTCTGCCAGGGACGAAAGTCGTTTGTGATCTGTCCACCGAAAAGGCCATAGTGTCACTCATACGATTCGAAATAATTTTCGCAATCACCTTGTACAACACATTGCAGCACGAGATGGGCCGAAAGTCCTTAGGATGCTTCGGGACAGCAACCTTCGGTATAAGCGAAAAAATCGTTGAGTTCACAGCTCGAACAAGCTTGCTAGTACGGAAAAAATATGAAATGGCCGTGAGGCACTCAGATTTAATCACCGCCCAAGCTTGTTTGAAGAAGGCCGAAGAGTAACCATCGGGCCCCGGAGCTCTATGATCCTCGAAAGCAAACAGAACATCCTGTATCTCGGAATCCGTGACTGGTCAGACCATGTGCTCAGCCATCTCAACCGTCAGTCGTTTAGACACGAAAGGGCGTAAATCACCAACCACAGGGTAGCTCGAGGTACCCAGCAGTCCCTGGAAGAATGTCACGATCGTGCTACTAATCTGAGAGGAGTCGTGCACTAGCTCCCCAGTAGCAGTCTCGACTTGAAGAATACGAGATCGAGCTCGTCTAACCGCAATACTCCTGAAGAAGAAGGTCATACACTGATCACCATCCCGGAGCCAAGAAGTCTTCGCCCTCTGGCGTAATTGCGTAAATAAGTCTGCTCCATATCCACTGCACGTGTATACAACTGACGACATATCCCATCCAATACGAGAAGCGTCTCGAAGGTAGGATCCGAGCTCAGACATGATTGTACCGAGAGAAGAAACTCCCTAGCTCTCGTCACATTCGCTCCGAGGTGACCCTGTCTTTTACGCATCTCCTTAAACACACACTTCAGATGCCTCAGTTTCTGAACAACAGAGTGCATCGAAAGGCCTTAAATCTGGTGATCCCAAACACTCCTCGTCCGTGGAAGGAAATCCTCCATCTCCGTAATTTGATTATCAAACTGAAACCAGGATTTGAATCCATGGCCAGCTGTCACCGGATTCAAAAGAATGGGAGCATGGTCCGAAGTACGGGACGGGAGAGTATGGTAGATGCTATCCACACAATGAACCAGCCATGAAGGGATAGCCACCACCCTATCAAGTCGACGCTACTTCCGGTCCCCAGCCTGCTGATTGTGCCACGTATACCACGGTCCCACCGTCGGTAATGTAACCAAGTCAGCTTCCGACAGGAAAGACTGGAAATCATCCATCCCTATCGGCACACTTCCACCTAACGCCTCGCTCTCATCCATGACAGTGTTGAAATCGCCTAACACTACCCAATCAGAATCCTGCATAAACTCAGAGATAGAAAGTATATAGTCCCATAATACTCGCCTCTGAATTACCGAGTTATGGCCATACGAAAGTGTAAAATTGCGTGACTGCAGTTCTGATCTCTGTAACTCGACAATGAAACCACTGATCAGAGGTATTAATCATCTGTACATCCACCAAATTCTAATCCCAACCGACCCAGATACGCTTACCCGGACCATCGACATAATCAAAGTACCTATTCCATAAAGAAAATATTCGGTCAGCAACAAAGGAAGACCTACTAGGGTTAACATGCGTCTCAAGAAGAGCAACGAGACTAGCCGAACTCTCCTGAATAAGGTCACAGACTGCCCTCTGGTGGTCCGACTTATTCAGCCCCCGTACATTCCAGCATAGCGTACTAATCATGGGGAACCAGGGAAAAGGGCTGTTATAGGACCCTGATCGTAAACCACCATGGTACCATCCCCCATCTGTCCATCCCTCAAATCTACTCGGTATTCAAGAGCATTGAACTCATTCGTATGGGAACCCACATTAATATTACCGAACCCTACCAACCCCGCCCTCTCTATCCACTGACCCATCGGTGCCGTATCACACGACTGAATCTCCATATGCCCGACTCCCGAGGGCTCGCCTTTATCTGGCTCAACTTCATTCAGATTTTGTAGAGCATCAAACGGGTTAGAAACAAGCCCTCCATTAGATGTACCCGTTCGAGGAGTAACTTTAGGTTCCTGCATCTTCGATTGATTTTTACCACCTTTCCCGGTCACATTATGGGATTTCGATCCGACAATTTTCCACCCATCATCAGCGGGTTCATGGCCTCCCCGTGTGTTAGTCTTACTGGTTGGTTTTTGTGGCTGTGGCCTAGCCTCATATCGAAGGATGGGTTTAATAGAAACAGTAGTAGACCGAGTAGGGCACATAGCATTCATATGTCCGAACGAATTACACACCGAGCATATTTTAGGGCGCCATTCATATTCTATACCCGCCTTGCAACTACTCTTATAGCATTTGTTAGAAACCGCTTCATCTAAAAGCTCGAACTGTTAGAGAAGTTGGGCAACTAGACATTTATAGTGGGCCGAATATAATCTCCAATACTCCCCCTCACTTGTGGGCCGATTTCAACCTCAGAGGAAGGCCCAACAAGTGGATAATTAATTCGGGTGGAGTCGCACATGGCGGGAGTCGAACCCGAGACCTGCCACAAGGCTAGGCTCTGATACCACGTTAGAAACCGCTTCATCTAAAAGCTCGAACTGTTAGAGAAGTTGGGCAACTAGACATTTATAGTGGGCCGAATATAATCTCCAATAGCATTCATTACCCTTAGTCGGTTTAAGAATAACTAGATGGTTTTTAAAGTCCCCGTCAATGTTCATCATTACACAAACCCGAGCATAATCCATACGAGCCAAAGACAAAGTGATTGCATCCGGATAGAGTGGCTGCCCAACTGCACTAGCCACAGTACTAAGACCATTCAACGTCCAATATTCCATAGGGAGTTTGCGAAACTTCACCCAGACTGGTACCTCCCGATGGGTACGTTTTTCTAATGTCATACCCTCTGTCCAGCGCTGGAGAAAGAGGGGCTGCCCAGCAACTAACCACGGACCACCTTGTTGGGATGTGGAGTCAAATCGGAGTCGAGTCGAAAGGAAGTGAAACGGAATTAAACGGAATAGAATCGAAAAGACGCGCGAACCTCGACTTCACGGCTTCGTGACTTGCGTGATTTATCGTTGTTAGTCAAACCATTTGTTTGGGTCAACAATAATGGCGGATGGGCCTAAGCCCATATGCTTATCCATGTTGGAAGTAATTAGTTTGGAAAAACTAATTAATGGCGCGTGAATTATTTGAGAGTCGGTCGCGTAGATATGAAGGTGAGCGTGAATAATTAATCGCGTGATTAATTATGGTATGTTTAATTCGTGTCCTTTTATAATTTGGATTCCTACCTATTTTATTAGGTTTCTACTCTTATAAATAGAGATTTTCATCCATGTATTTTATTGATTTCCATCATCGTGAAATACTAGAGTGGGGAGAATAGTCGAGAGTGTGAGAATACAAATAGTGAGATTATTGTGTGGGTTTCTAGATGAGCTAGAAACGAGTCCACAATAGTGTGTTTGTAAACTCCCCGGAGTCGTCTATTATTATTCTAGTGAAATATCTGCAGCGGTGAGAGTGGACGTAGCCCTCGTTAACGGGTGAACCACTATAATTCTTGTGTCTTTATTTTTCTTGTACTACTTTCGTTCGTGTTTATCGTTTCTTGCAGCGACGGAATTGGGCGCAAATCCCAACAACTGGTATCAGAGCTTTGGTGGAAAAGCTGGTCAATCGAAGAAACGATGGGAGACATCACGACCTTTGGAGTTACGAGATTTGATGGCTTGGGTTTCGCATCTTGGAGGATGGAAATCGTGAACTATTTGGACGAGAACAATATTCATCACTCGTTGGAAGGCGCGAAGCCGGAGGAGACGAGCGAGGCGGATTGGGCTATCCTTGATCGACAAGTACTCGGAATTATCCGTTTGACGTTGTCGGAAAACATCACGAAGAAGGTGATGAAGAAGAAGACAACCGCAGGGATGATGAAGATGTTGTCCGAGCTGTATGAGAAGCCATCGGTGACGAACAAAGTGGCCTTGCTGCAGAGGTTGTTCCATTTGAAGATGGAAGACGATGGTGTGGTTGCGACTCAAGTGAACGAGTTCAACTCGATTGTCAAAGAAGTGGCTTCGTTTGAGATCGAGGTTGATGATGAAGTTCTGGCCCTGACCTTATTGGCATCGCTACCGATTAGCTGGGAACCAATAAGAGAGGCGTTGGGTGATTCCATGGGAGGTGGGAAGTTGAAGCTAGAAGATGTGATGGACCGCGTCCTTGCCGAGGGAGTTCGGAGAAGGGATTCCGGGGAAGCATCTAGTTCAACTACGTCGGCCATGTCTATGAGCCGAGGTGAGAATCGCTATGGGGATTCTAAACGCAGCGGAAGGGTGAGTTCGAGCAACCGAAAGAAGAAGCAATTCAAGTGCTGGAATTGCAGAAAACTTGGTCACTTAAAGAGGCATTGTGGAGAGCTTTCGGGGATCGGAGGCGAGAAAAATGCGGTGACGGAAAAAGACGAGAGTGAAGATGTCTTGCTAACATCTTCTGAGCCTCTCGGAGCCTCTTGGTACTTGACTCGGGAGCATTGTTTCACACAACGACGAGACGTGAAGGCATGGAGGATTTTGTTGCCGGAGATTACGGGAAGGTTCATCTTGCGGATGGAAAGACCTTGGGCGTCGTGGGTGTTGGTAACGTGAGATTAAAAACGTCGTTTGGGCAGACGTTGAAGCTGTCGAATGTAAGGTGTGTGCCGAAGCTGTGGAGGAATTTGATCTCGGTTAGCCAGCTTGAGAGGGGTGGACACAAAGTTACATTCGAGAATGGGTCTTGGAAGGTGTCAAAGGGTGCGATGATTATTGCTCGTGGTCGAAGGACGGGTACCCTTTACACTACGACTTGTGGTCGTGATATTGGTGTGGCCGACGACACCAATGAGCCTGAGCATTGTGGGCTGGATCATATGAGAGAAAGAAGACTGCAGTCAAAAGTGAGTTCGGAGGAACCTCATATGGATCAGAGTCTGTGTCTCGAGAAGCAGAGAAGAGTACGATTCTCGGTAGCCGAGAGAGAATCGGAAGATAGAGAGCTGAGATATGATTTGGGAGATGTTCTGGTAGATGTGGCCCATGTAGACCAACCGGAGAAGGTCTCGATGTTCAATCATATGCTTTCAAAGCGAGACGACATAGCAATGTTGGCTGAAAATTCGAGCAATAGGGCAATGAGAAACGAGATGAGCTCGTTATTGTCAAAGAGTGACTCGTTGGTAAGAGACGGGGTAATGCATTCGGGTAAGTTTCCTTGCGACTCTGCTGGAGGAAGACTTATGAAAATTTCGAATTGCATTGTTGAGGAGTCCGACATTTCCCATGCGGTGGGAGTTGTTAGACGATTTAGATACAGCTCTGGGGATCCTTTTGGAGAGAGTCCGGTGATTAGGATTCTAGAAACGAAGAGGAGTATGCAAGGGAATCATGAATCTAACGGTGAGAATGTTGGAGGATTTCGAAAAGGGTCGTCGGGGATAGACGACGGGCATGCGAATGCCGACGTTGACCATACAGTGGCAGTTAGCCGGTTCACAAGCAATTCAGGGAAGTGACGTTTGGGAGCTTTGAGAAGCTTGGTTTCAATGTTGCGGTTTCGGAGGTCCGAAAGGGAGTTGCGAGGTGATGAGAAGGTTAACGGAGATGGCAATGTAAAGAAGTCCTGGAAGAACCTGAGAAGTCGTAACGCGTCAAAGTTTGTGGATACTTCGACTGGACGATGTTGGTAAGGACCGGGGACGCCGCTGCAGTGGGAGGTGATTGGATTTGCCTTTGTCAAATTCCAAATGGGGGTGTTCAAGTGCGGTCCCACGCCTAGCGCACACACGAGAGCGGGAGCTTGAATATGCACTAGAGAGCCTCAATCTATCTCAAAACCATATGGTACCAAGTAGGAGAACTCCCTAGGCTTATATCATAGACTCCTCTCTCACAATTATTCGATGTGGGACAACTCACAAGTGGCCTTCAACACACCCCCTCCACTTGTGAGTCCTAGTCAAAGGGTGGTTATAACCACTCACAAACAGGATCGAAACCTGCTCTGATACCATGTCAAATTCCAAATGGGGGTGTTCAAGTGCGGTCCCACGCCTAGCGCACACACGAGAGCGGGAGCTCGAATATGCACTAGAGAGCCTCAATCTATCTCAAAACCATATGGTACCAAGTAGGAGAACTCCCTAGGCTTATATCATAGACTCCTCTCTCACAATTATTCGATGTGGGACAACTCACAAGTGGCCTTCAACAGCCTTCAAGTGGGAGATTGTTGGGATGTGGAGTCAAATCGGAGTCGAAAGGAAGTGAAACGGAATTAAACGGAATAAAATCGAAAAGACGCGCGAACCTCGACTTCACGGCTTCGTGACTTGCGTGATTTATCGTTGTTAGTCAACCCATTTGTTTGGGTCAACAATAATGGCGGATGGGCCTAAGCCCATATGCTTATCCATGTTGGAAGTAATTAGTTTGGAAAAACTAATTAATGGCTGCGTGAATTATTTGAGAGTCGGTCGCGTAGATATGAAGCTGAGCGTGAATAATTAATCGCGTGATTAATTATGGTATGTTTAATTCGTGTCCTTTTATGATTTGGATTCCTACTTATTTTATTAGGTTTCTACCCTTATAAATAGAGATCTTCATCCATGTATTTTATTGATTTCCATCATCGTGAAATACTAGAGTGGGGAGAATAGTCGAGAGTGTGAGAATACAAATAGTGAGATTATTGTGTGGGTTTCTAGATGAGCTAGAAACGAGTCCACAATAGTGTGTTTGTAAACTCCCCGGAGTCGTCTATTATTATTCTAGTGAAAGATCTGCAGCGGCGAGAGTGGACGTAGCCCTCGTTAACGGGTGAACCACTATAATTCTTGTGTCTTTATTTTTCTCGTACTATTTTCGTGTTTGTTTATCGCTTCTTGTAGAGACGGAATTGGGCGCAAATCCCAACACACCTTTCACAACCATGTAAAGATCGTGTTCTGAGTTAAAGGTGACGAAGAAGAAGCCATTATCAGTGGCTTTGACGTCTTTAATGCCCTTCCATATTGACATCACAAACCTTCGTGTAGCCTGAAATCCGATCGATCGTTCCAAAAAATATCCCACCAACGTATTCTCCCATCTCTTACTACCCTCCTGTAACACTTCCCAGGTGGATCGCACGAAAACCTCTCCATTATTAATTTCTGGGGCAACATAATGGAGCGAGACCCTAGATGGTTTAATCACTGGGTCAGCTGTTACCTCTTCCCGTCTGTGCACTGACTTCCGACTAACATTCCCCACAAACAGATTAACCAGGGGATTAGATTCTTGAGTGATCGAGCCGAATTGCAAGGATTTCACATCAGTTGGCCGCTGGGAACGCACGGCCGAATTCTGTATTGCTAATTCAGAGGTCGAACTAGGGAAGGCAATGGTTTGAAGGCTCAATGGATTGGTAAAAATATTAGCAGGCTAGATTAGGATCTTGGGTATTAATCGACCCATTATTTTCCCCACACGCACACTTAACTAGTATACCATATTCAGCTCACCCCGGTTCGAGTCCCGCTGATCACAAGAATATTTATTATTTAAATTATCTTTTTGTAAATACGTACCAGATTTATTTCCCAAAGGTAGAGAATGCATTTGAAAACTTCCCATGCATGCAACCTTAGTAGCTTCCACAAAACCGTCCACATGCATCCTAAGTGGCTTTCCATTATCACTTCCTATAATCTTGGAAAGTCATAGGGCCTGTTTGGCTCTTAGTAAACACAGAATTCCGTGTTTGTTTTCCTCCATCACACTCGAAGCAAGAGGAATTACCAGAAATCCCAAGAACATCACGCGTCATCGTCATAGCATCTTTATCCCCAGCACTTGACTGCCCTGAAATGTCTTCACCATGCACACCGAGAACCCTATTTTCATCCATAGTAACCCCACATTCACCATTTGATCCTGTCTTCGCCGAAACACTCGCAACCTTATCACGACCATTAATCCGCCCGTCCAATTACTCGAATCCCACAACATCGAAATCAAACCGTGGGTGCTTCTGGGTAATCTGGTCAACCAACACACAAGTCACTACTTGTAGCAAAATCTATCCCCTTGGCGCACCGATCCATACCCGTGACGCTCCGATCAATCCCTGGCGCTCCGATACACGTGAACCACGATCTCTCAGCGACGAGAGCTTTACTCGCGTGTGTTCCATATCGATGGATGTGAATTTCGAAACGTCGATTTTCTTCGATTTGGATATTGAAGATCCATTTGTCCTTTGTGATGATGCACCGGACGATGTTGGTTGTGTTTATTAGGGATACGGATTCATAAGATGAACCGGTACCGATCTGGGACGACGAGCGATCGTTGCCTCAAGTCGTTGACCTGGCGTTGATTCCTGGTGCTACACTTCCGTCGCTTCATCAAACCGCTGCTCCAACGCCACATCCTAAATCCGCTGCCCCCGTGATGCATCGTCATGTCGTTGCCCTTGTGCTGCATTCTGACGTCGTTGCCGCTGCCCTTGCGCCACTTCCTCAAGTTGTTTCTCCTGCGTCGATTCTTTCAGTCACTGCCCTTGCGCCACGTCAACGTGTCATTGTGCTTGCGTCGTGCTCTCTGGTTTGCCGACGGTTGGTGTTTGATTCCGGCATCTTCGTGCTCGATCTTTCAGGTTCGCGGTCGAACCTTCTCCTAGAGGAGGAAATTGATGTGAATACTGATATAATATATTATTATATGATTTGGAGTCTCAATATTTATTTATTTATTTACCTTAGGGTTTTTTATTAAGTTTGCGTATTATATTTTTCAAAATCAACGAAAGTTTGGTGTATTAATTCTCGCATATTCAATAGAATCAACGAGTCTTAATCGTTTGTTTATTGCTTCCGCTACGTAAAAATCCTTGTTAAATTTGTTACTATATTTAATTGATTTTGTTCGAGCATAAAGACAATGATGTTTCCCGACCATCGGAACTCGATAGTTTTCCGGCATGCCAGGAATATTTACACTACAATTTCCTCAGCTTCGACTCTGACAATTTGTAAGAAAGGCTTCGACTGGCCAGGTCAAGAAACGATTTCCCTCGATTGTGAATTCTGGACCAATTTCTTGGTGCACCACTGCAATTCATGTTCTGATTAGAGGCCATAGACATTTCGTGTTGAGCCTCAGCATTCTGGTTAGCTATAACAGACGTCCGAGCCCTCCTAGCACACTGAAATTTACGCCTTTTGCCCCTAATATTATTCAGATTATTACTTCGACTGCGAATATTTTTAATTTGGGCTCAATTTTCACTTTAATCTAGAACGTCTTTTATCCGTCCGGACAAGTTTGTAAGGTGTTTGTCTTGTCTGTACCCTTTCGAGCTTCTAGGAACACCATCAGGGCTCGATTTATCGGCGTTTGAGCCTACTGACATCCCCTCGGGGACAAATAGTTTAAATTATAGTATTATAAATTTTTCTTTTTACAAATTATATAATATTAAATACATTAATATATTATAAATAATTAAAAAATATTTTTTAATATATACTATTTTTCGTCTCAAATTAATGGTCATTTTTTTTAATTGGTAAAAAATATCTCACCATTAATTTGGGATGTAGTAGTATATAAATATATAATGAGACATGACATGATGTTACGCGATTTATTTAACTAATTTCTCTCACATTTCTTTATTTTAATACAAGATCAAAACGGAACATTTTTATATTTCAATCATGTCTCGTTCCGTTCCATTTAAAAATGGGATCAGGACGAGATCGTGATTTTAGAATCAAATGTCCACCCCTAAAGGATTATAATAACAATGTTTAATGAAATTTGCATCCTTTAAATAATCACGTACCAAAAAACATCATTATTTTTGAGATTATATGTATCTTTAAATTGAATATTTGCTAAAATTAAACTAATATTGTAATATTTTAAAATATTTTATTAACATGCATAATAATATATTTAATTTATATATGAGTTTTTTAATTAAATTTTTTTAAAATTAACTTGAGATATTTAGTACGTTCTTTCCCAAATATGCTCTTATTTTCGGCAATAGTAATTTATACTACCTCTGTCCCATAATTATAGTCACACTTCCTTTGTTATATTATAGTCACACTTCCTTTGTTATTTATGAAAGAAGTGTGACTATTGCTTTGGGACAGAGGTAGTATGTCACCTTTAGAAAATTAGATATGCGCTAAAATTTCATCTATTGTGGTTTGCTTTAAAATAATCTGCCAAAGAATTATGCATTGATATCTCGTAGCATAATATATACAATTATTTAAATATTAAAGTATATTAAAGTTAGATTATAAAATCAATAAGATCTCTTATTAAAAAGATAAGATTCTCCAAAAAAATTTAAAAAATAAATTTGGCTGTGATATTTAACAATTATACTTAGGAATGTTCTTTCTTATTAAAAAGATAATATTCTCCAAAAAAAAATTGGTTGTGATATTTAACAATTATACTTAAGAATGTTCATCTTATTAAAGATAAGATTCTCCTAAAAATAATTGGTTGTGATATTTAACAATTATACTTAGGAATGTTCATTTAAAGTTCAGTTTGAATCGTTTCAATTCATTTCAGTTTAAATTCATTCCGTTCAACTCAATTGATTCGTTTCAAAATGCGCTAAATTGACCCGAATAATAGATAAATATGTAATTTATTCTTTAGTATTTTATATACGTATAGCGTAGAACTCCTCCAGTTTCTCTATTTTCTGTTGTAACACTATTATATATATTACAGTAATCACAACGTCATCAATCATCGCTGATTATTCTATTTACTTTCACATGGTATCACGCCTCTCACCTTAAACCCTAATCTTTCTTTGCGAACGATCCCCTTCGCTTCGCTTCTCTTTTTTTTTTTTTTTTTTCAGAATTCCGACTTGAACAGGTCCCCTTCTTCTCGGATTTTCTAAGCCACTTCGATCCGATGGCTGCTACCGCTACCATACCTGCCCCAACTCAAACCACTGCCATGATTAACCTTGTCCAGATCAAGCTTTCATCGGCTAATTTTTTGATGTGGACGCGTCAACTCCTTTCCATGGCTACAACCTTCGAGATGCTCGACATCATCACGGGCTCATCCGTGGCCCCCTCTCCAATGCTCACAACTAACGGTGTTGAATCTCCGAATCCGGCAGATGCCGAATGGTATCTCCGTGACCAGAAACTACTTGGTGTTCTTTTCGCCACCCTCGAACCCGAGGCTATGGTTGAAGTGCTCGATTGTACATCGTCTCGTTCAGCATGGCTCACACTTGAATCCATATTTGCAAATGCGTCTACTTCTCGCGTCAATCAGCTTCGGGAGGCACTTTTGTCGTTGCATCGTGAATCGCTTCCTGTTGCCGAATATGGTACAAAGTTCAAATCTCTATGTGCGCAACTTTCTGCCATTGGAAAACCTGTTGAAGAAAGTGATAAGAGTCATTGGTTCCTCCGCGGGCTCGGCCAAAAATTTACACAATTCGTGGACACCCGAATGGTCATGAACCCTATACCTCCACTTCGAGACCTCCTTCTCCAGACTGTGCAATTTGAACAAATGACTTTTGTCATGGAGGGGCCCTCTGTACCACTGGTAGGAGTGTTCACGGGCGGGTTTGTCATTAAATAATGAACCGACCCGATGATGGCGGGTTGTCACTTTTATCAACTGTACCCACTCTTGTTTTTACTCTAACCGTGCGGTCGGGCCAAAACTGGTGCGGGCGGATGGCGGGCGAAATAGCGGGTTTAAATATGTAAATTAAAGTAATTTATCAAAAAATTTGTACCATGCAATTTCGGATGAGGTGCATATTCACGGAAGCAATAATTATAAGATGGTTTAATTCATCAATGTTTTTCTCTTATAAAATATTATAGTACTAATATTTTGTTTTCTTAAAAGAATTAGGATTTAAAGTTAGGAGAAGCAACATCCTCCGTGATTGTAATCTTTGTACAACTTTTACTCATGTTATTGTCATCTTCAAACAAATAAATAAATAAGTCTTATTTAAAAAAAACATCTTTTTTGAGAAAAGAGAAAATTCAAAGAACAATAAAAATAAATTTAGCAAATTATTATATAGTATTTATTTATATAATACATACATTTATTTATGTATTTATTTATACGGGCGGATCGGCCTATTTGCGGGTAGTATATAACGAAACCGCTACCCACACATTTTGTGGCGATTGCTAAAATTTCTAACCGACGGATAATTTTTTCAAAATTAAACCGACGGGTTTGGGCAGGTTTCGGTCGGTTTTGCGGGCGGATCGGGTTTGGCGGGTTTTTTGAACACCCCTAACCATAGGCTGCCTTTATAACCATCGGCCCTGACTCACGACAGCACAACCCTCGTTCATCCGAACAAGCCCCTGCCCGCGACGCTTCTTCGGTTCCAGGTCGTACGACCTCTGGTGGTGGTCGAGGAGGCCATCGTCGGTATGTTCCTCGCTGCTAGCTTTGTAAAGGGGAACATTATGCCGATAAGTTTCCCCAATTTATCCAACTCCAGCATCGAGCAGGCCGTTCATCGACTCCATCTCCCTCAGCTAACCTCACACACGCATTCAAAGCAGCTTGCAATCTGTCTGAAGCTCCCTATTCTTCGGGCTGGTACGTTGATTCTGGTACCTGAGCTCATATGACTTCTCAGACAACTCACCTCGACTCTCATGCACCATACTCTGGTAATAGTTCGGTTATTGTTGGCAATGGCAATGCACTTTCTATTTCTAATATTGGCTCTCGTCATCTTGCGTCTGATTTAAAATTATTGGATGTCTAGGTCGTACCTCACATCACTAAAAATTTATTATCTATCAGCAAGCTGACCTCTGATTATGCTGTCGATGTTGTGTTTTTTGACAAGTCATTTGTCATTCAGAATCGGATGAAAAAAGCACCACTAGCTCAAGGCAAGTGTGAGAACGGGCTCTATGTCTTGGAGCGTGGTAGTTCGGCTCTTATTGCTGCTCTCCACTCCAAGGCAGTCCAAGCTAGTTTTAATTTATGGCACTTGCGCCTTGGTCATATTTCATTTGATGTTCTTTCGTTGCTTAATAAACAGGGACATTTATATGTCACGTCCTTACTACCGAACCCTACTCTTTGTTCGCCTTGCCAGTTGGCTAAGAGCAAAAACTTGTCGTTTCCTTTAAATGACAAACGTGTCGCGTATGTGCTTGATATGGTTCACTCTGACTTGTGGGGCCCCGCCCCCGTTGCATCTTATACAGGGTATCGTTATTATGCAGTTTTTGTGGACGATTTTTCTCGCTTCTCTTGGGTTTTTCCTATGCTTGATAAATTAGATTTTTATGATGTATTGGTACGATTTCACACTTTCGTCTTTTAATCTGTACCTAGTTCTCGAGGAAAGTTAAAATATTTCTATCCGATCGAGGAACTAAATTTGTGAACAAAAGAGTACAAGATTTTATGCTCAATCACGGTATTTTGCATCGTCTCTCTTGCCCGTACACTCCACAACAAAATGGACGGGCAGAACGCAAGCATCGTCACATTACGAAAATGAGACTCTCTATGCTTTTTCAGGCATCTGCCCCAGCGTCGTATTGGTTTGATGCATTCGCTACGGCCGTATATATTATTAATCGACTTCCCTCGTCTGTCTTGGCCAACAAATCTCCGTACGAACTATTATTTCACTCAACTCCACACTAAGCCATTTTTCGGCCTTTTGGATGTCGCGTGTTTCTTTATCTCCGTGATTATGCCCCAAACAAGCTTTCACCTCGCAGTCGTCCATGTATTTTTTTGGAATATAGCAGCACGTATAAAGGTTTTCGGTGTTACGATCCTTCTTCCGCCAAATTTTTCGTCACATCTCATGCCCAATTTGAGGAGCAGGTTTTTCCCTTCTCCGGTAGCCTTGTCAAGTCGTTCTCGGACCATAACTCGTTCTCTCTACCGTCCTCTCCCATCAACAGTGATAGAGCACCTCCTCGGCACTCCCCGTGTCACCTTCATCCGGAATCAGAGGCACCATCCGAGGCTTGTCCTTCCACCGGTGCGGTTGAACCAGCTACACTAGCTGCCAACCCCACTCTAGCGGGCCCTCATTCACTTCCAGTCGGCTGTCCTCCTATTGTTGCTGACCCGCCAACCGTCTCTACTCATCCAATGGTTACTCGGGCACGCGTCGGGATCTTCAAGCCAAAGTACCCCGTTAACCTTGCGTCGACTACCTTGCTTACTGCTCTCGTTGCGACTCCTGTGCCTAAGGGCTTTAAGTCCGCCTCTAAGTCTCCTCATTGGGTCAGTGTCACGCAAGTGGAAATTGACGCTCTTAAGACCAACCACACTTGGGATTTAGTCCCTTGTCCGCCGAACACAAATATTGTCGGTTCTAAGTGGGTATTTCGAACAAAGTTCCCTTTCAAATGGCTCCATCGACCGTCACAAGGCCCGTCTTGTCGCTCAGGGATTTACTCAAGTTCCCGGCGCTGATTTTCATCACACATTTAGCCCAGTTTTTAAGGCTGATATTGTTCACATCATCTTAGCCCTCTCGGTTCATCATGGTTGGTCACTTCATCAACTCGACGTCAAGAATGAGTTCTTGAATGGTGTACTCACCAAACCAAACCGGTTTTCATGTCCCAACCACCGGGATTTATTGATCCCTCATTTCCAGATCATGTTTTCCATCTCAAGAAGGCTATTTATGGTCTTCGTCAAGCCCCCTTATCTTGGTTTCAACGGTTCAGTTCGTACCTATTGTCCTTGGGGTTTCGACAGTCACAGTCCGACTCTTCTCTTTTCTATTTTCTTCGCGGTCCCTCGGTGCTTTATCTCCTTCTGTACGTCGATGACATTATTATCACGGGCAATGATCGCGGTATTTTTCGTCGTTTCATAACCTGAACTCATTCTGAATTCGCCATTAAGGATCTCGGCCCATTAAATTATTTTTTGGGACTTGAGATCTCCTACACTTCGACAGGTCTCTTCGTTGGCCAAGCTAAATATGCTCATGTTATTCTGGACCGCGCCGACTTACTAGAGTGCAAGCCAATCGCCACTCCTCTTGTACCTGGTGAATCGCTAGTCAGCACTGGCTCTTCATTTCGCGATCCCACGTTGTATCGTTCCTTGGTCGGAGCGCTCCAATATTTGACCATCACTAGGCCCGATCTATCTTACGCTGTGAATTCTGTCAGTCAGTTCCTCCATTCTCGCACAGATGATCAAGGACACTCTTCATTATGGCCTCTCCTTCGCTCGTCGTCCTGAAAACTCCATTGTGGGTTACTCCGATGCCGACTGGGCTCGGTGCATTGAAACTCGACGTTCGACATATGGCTACTCGATTGTTTTGGGCGGTAATCTTGTTTTATGGAGTGCAAAGAAACAACCGACGGTTGCTCGTTCTAGTTGTGAGTCCGAGTATCGGGCATTGGCCAACACTGCTTCGGAGGTCGTGTGGATCGCTAATCTCCTACGGGAACTTATCCAACTACCTGCCTCTCGCCCTATACTTCTCTGTGACAATAAAAGTGCCATGTTTCTCAGTCAAAATCCCATTGTTCATAAGCGCGTCAAACATATCGATATTGATTGTCACTTTGTTCGTGAGCTAATTTCCTCTGGTCGGCTTTACACTAAGTTTGTTCCCACTCATCTCCAGTTCGCTGAGATTTTTACTAAGAGTCTACCACGACCGACATTTTATCTCCTGCGCTCCAAGCTTTGCGTCTGTTTGCACCCCACGCACCGCTTGACGGGGGTGTTAAGGAATAATAATGGGATAGAATCTCAAATCGTCCTCCCGAAATAGACCATTTACCTAGATGTCCTGTAACTTTGATTTTTACCAAATGTCGTCCATTGGCCTCTTTTTCCGACGAAAAAGTCACGAGAATGGCACGTGACTTCGTTTTCTTGCCGGAAAGCTGACGTCACCATGCCACGTTAGCAGGATTTGCCACCTCAGCACTTGCAGGAAATTCAAAAATATGTCAGCATACCACGTTAGCAGGATTTGCCTAAGGGTTTTAAGTCCGCCTCTAAGTCTCCTCATTGGGTCAGTGCGATGCAAGAGGAAATTGACGCTCTTAAGACCAACGCACTTGGGATTTAGTCCCTTGTCCGCCGAACACAAATATTGTCGGTTCTAAGTGGGTCTTTCGAACAAAGTTCCTTTAAGATGTCTCCATCGACCGTCACAAGGCCCGTCTTGTCGCTCAGGGATTTACTCAAGTTCCCAGCGCTGATTTTCATCACACATTTAGCCCGGTTGTCAAGGTTGCTACTGTTCGCATCATCTTAGCCCTCTCGGTCCATCATGGTTGGTCTCTTCATCAACTCGACGTCAAGAATGCGTTCTTGAATGGTGTACTCACCAAACCAGTTTTCATGGCCCAACCACCGGTATTTATTGATCCCTCATTTCCAGATCATGTTTGTCGTCTCAAGAAGGCTATTTAAGGTCTTCGTCAAGCCCCCTTAGCTTGGTTTCAACGGTTCAGTTCGTACCTATTGTCCTTGGAGTTTCGACAGTCGCAGTCCGACTCTTCTCTTTTCTATTTTCTTCGCGGTCCCTCGATGCTTTATCTCCTTCTGTACGTCGAGCATTATTATCACGGGCAAAGATCCCGGTCTTCTTCGTCGTTTCATTACCCGAACTCATTCTGAATTCGCCATTAAGGATCTCGACCCATTAAATTATTTTTTGGGACTTGAGATCTCCTACACTTCAACAGTTCTCTTCGTTGGCTAGGCCAAATATGCTCATGATATTCTGGACCGCGCTGACTTACTAGAGTGCAAGCCAATCGCCACTCCTCTTGTACCTGGTGAATCGCTAGTAAGCACTGGCTCTTCATTTCGTGATCCCACGCTTTATCGTTCCTTGGTCGGAGCGCTCCAATATTTGACCATCACTAGGCTCGATCTATCTTAAGATGTGAACTCTGTCAGTCAGTTCCTCCATTTTCCCACGGATGATCATTTTTCATCCGTCAAACGTATCCTTCGGTATGTCAAGGGCACTCTTCATTATGGCCTCTCCTGCACTCATCGTCCTGAAAACTCCATTATGGGTTACTCTGATGCCGACTGGGCTCGATGCACTGATACTCGGCGTTCGACATATGGCTACTTGATATTTTTGGGCGGTAATCTTGTTTCATGGAGTGCAAAGAAACAACCGACGGTTGCTTGTTCTAGTTGTGAGTTTGAGTATCGGGCATTGGCCAACACTGCTTCGGAGGTCGTGTGGATCGCTAATCTCCTACGGGAACTTCGCCAACTACCTGCCTCTCACCGGATACTTCTCTGTGACAATAAAAGTGTCATATTTCTCAATTAAAATTTCATTGCTCATAAGCGCGTCAAACATATCGATATTGATTGTCACTTTGTTCGTGAGCTAGTTTCCTCTGGTCGGCTTTACACTAAGTTTGTTCCCACTCATCTCCAGCTCGCTGAGATTTTTACTAAGAGTCTACCACAACCGACATTTGATCTCCTACGCTCCAAGTTTTGCGTCTGTTTGCACCCCACGCACCGCTTGACGGGGGTGTTAGAATAATAATAGATAAATTTGTAATTTATTCTTTAGTATTTTATATACGTGTAGATAGCGTAGGACTCCTTCAGTTTCTCTATTTTTTGTTGTAACACTGTTAGAAACCGCTTCACCTAAAAGCTCGAACGGTTAAAGAAGTTAAGCAACTAGATATTTATAGTGAGTCGAATATATTCTGCAATAAAAACTATTATATATTACAGTAATCACAACGTCATCGATCATCGGTGATATATTATTCTATTTACTTTTACATATATTAGTAGTATATAGTTGTTCACAATATATTATTCTAAAATAGACATGTGAAAGTTATCCTTGTGCTTAATTAATTAAAAAAAGAATATATACTGTGTATTTTAAAATTATGAGAGAGAGATATCGGCCAATTTATAATTATTAATAATTATATAAAGGGCGTTTGCATTTGTTGAATTGAATTGTAATTCATAATATATGATCATGAAACCTTATTATAATTTCCTTTTTGGTTTAATTAGTCTTAGTCTTGTGCTTGTTATTGATCCATTTCTTGGAGAAGCTACTTCATCGGAAAAAGATGAAGTTTATATTGTGTACATGGGGAAAACAACTCCTTCGGTTATGAACGGCGACCGCTTCGATCCAAAAAATTATCATGCTCACCTTCTCAACGAGCTACACACAACAAGGTTCAATTATATTCAATCAATCTACTCTTAAAATTCTTTTTTTAGAAGCACTATTTCACATAAGGAACATTTTTAATATTATGTTCGCACTGCCGCAGGAATGAAGATGTTGTAGTGCACGTCTACAACAAAAGCTTTCTAGGGCTTGCCGCTCGTATGTCAAAGGAAGAAGCATGGTCGTTCGCACAAAGACCTCAAGTGGTGTCCGTTTTTCCCAACCGAGCTTTCAAGCTCCACACTACTCGCTCGTGGGATTTCCTGATGATTCGAAACACAACTGATTTTGAAAATAGCAATGGTTTCGTTCCCACGACCTCACCCCCTCAGGCATCGAACCTATCGTTCAGAGGAGCTTACGATACTATAGTTGGAATCATCGATTCAGGTGATCCTATATATACATAATTTTGTGTCCTCGGTCATATTAATTTATGAAACATCGATCTGTTTAATGAATTAGGAATTTGGCCTGAACATCCGAGTTTCAACGACGAGTACATGAGCCAAGTTCCGACACATTGGAAGGGAACATGCATGTCGGGCCAAAACGCGACCGACCTATTCAAGTGTAACAAGTAAACAACGTTTCATAATACAAAAGTCTAGCTAGCGCGGTTTATTGATTCATATATATTCCTCTGATTTGAAATATATTGTTACAATTAGGAAAGTGATTGGAGCGAGGTATTACGAAAATCCGTACGATCCGGGCTCCATAACAACACCCATGGACGGATACGGGCACGGCACACACGTCGCGTCGACTGCAGCAGGGAACCCCGTGGAGGGGGCATCGTACTACGGCCTTGCGAAAGGGATCGCGAGAGGCGGGTCCCGCGGCTCAAGGATAGCGGCGTATCGTGTATGTGGGACCTGGTGTTCGAGTGATAGCATCCTCAAAGCGTTTGATGACGCGATTGATGATGGAGTCGACGTGATATCTATATCGATAGGCATGGAATTTCGTGATTTCTTCAACGATGTGATTTCCATCGGAGCGTTTCATGCCGCGGAGAAGGGGATTGTCGTGGTGTGCTCAGCAGGAAACGGAGGCCCTTCTCCCATGACCCTCGAGAACTTTGCCCCTTGGATGTTGAGCGTCGGAGCTACCACTATCGACCGTGACTTCGATTCGAGCATCGTGTTGGGGGCTCCATACAATAAGAAGATCAAGGTTCATATTGGAAAATTAATATATTCGATCCATTAATATAGATGCTAAGTTGGCCAAGTTCTCTAAAAACTTTCAGATGAAGCGACTTTTAACAGTGTATATCAATTGTAGGGCGGAGGCATCAACTTTTCGAATCTCAGTAGTTTTGCAATTTATCCTTTGATAGATGGTCGATCAGCTGCAACGTCCAAGCGAAGCGACGTTATAGCTAATGCAAGGTACGTAGGTTGCAAATTGGCTCACGCGTGCGTATGTATATATATGTTTCCTTTCGATTATGAATGTTTTCGGATTTGCGCAGCTATTGTATCCCGGGTTCATTAGATGCGCGCAAAGTGAAGGGAAAAATCGTGCTCTGCAAAGACAATGACGACAATAGATTGTTCATGGCCATGATCAATGGATTGGAGAAACAAGGCTCGATCGGGATAATAATAATAGGCAACGACTTCTTTCAATCCCCGTACCACTATGGGACTTCTCCAGTCGTCGCTGTCACCGTAGATGATGGAGCTGAAATAACTTCTTATATAAAAAAAACCCGGTAACTAACTAACCACTCTCACTATCCGGCCTTTAAACCCCTTTGAAGTATGCATGGAGAAATTTGCAATTCGATTAAGAAAAATCATATATATATATATATATATATATATATATATATATATATATATATATATATATATATATATATATATATATATATATATATATATATATATATATATATATATATATATACATGGACAGAAAACCATTGGCCACAATCAGGCCGACTGTCGTGACACCGATGAACCACAAGCCGGCTCCTGTCGTTCCGGACTTTACGTCAAGAGGTCCTATAGACGGCATCGAGACCCTTCTCAAGGTACCGTATATATGTGTATACAGTATATATATATTCTTGTATTATTGAACTAATAACGATTTAAAAATAAATGTCGTATGGTTTCGTAGCCTGATGTTGTGGCTCCGGGAGTAGGCATCGTTGCGGCATGGCTGCCTCGTCATGACCGCACAATGGAACCACAACTCTTCAGCATAGAATCCGGCACTTCCATGTCTTGCCCGCATGTTTCTGGTGTTGCTGCAACCGTGAAATCGTTTCACCCAGAGTGGAGTTTCTCGGCTATTAGATCGGCTATAATGACAACAGGTCAGTCAATCGATTATTTTTCGTTACACGAATTCACTCACGTTCAATTTTTCTCGTTTAATTTCGCAGCAAGCCATATAAATAATCTACACGCACCAATCACAACCTTCAACGAAACTAGAGCAACACCGTACGACATCGGAGCAGGGGAAATTAGTTTGTGTGGCCCGTTGTGGCCGGGGCTCGTCTACGAGACCGAAACCATCGATTACGTTCATTTTCTTTGCAACATAGGGTACAACACGACCCTTATCCGAATGATCTCTTCCAATGTTCCCGATGACTTTGTTTGTCCTGGAAACTCGAGTCCTGATTTGATCTCCGATATGAACTATCCTTCCATGGCCGTTTCCGGCTTGAAGAGGAATCAGATGAGGTCGGTGAAAAGAACGGTGACCAACGTTGGTGAAGAATATTCGACTTATGAGGCCACCGTGGAAGCTCCTCACGGCGTGCAGGTTCGAGTTGTGCCGAACAAACTACGCTTCACGAAAAATGTTAAGAAGCTTACATTCGAGGTCACATTTTTACTCACAACTTCTACGGAGGGTGATGACTTGTTTGGTGCGTTTACATGGTTTAATTCGAAGCACAAAGTTCGGAGTTCATTGGTCGTGGCAATAAAACATGCATGATTAATTAAGGAAAGTAGTTTAATTTTTAAAATTATGAATAATTATGTCTAGTTCTTTGTTTGACAGTGTTGTACTACGTGGTCATAATAATTTAAAAATAATATAATCAATTGTTGATGAACAACACTACTATTGCCTATTGGAATTCATATTCGTGATCAAATATTTGCACAGGAAAGAAAGAAGTTTGGTTTTGTTTGTTCTTACCAATTAAGAACAAGCAAATAAAATATAAACTATGAGATAATACTGAATTCAAATGGTTGGAATGTGGAGTCAAAATCGTGGATGAAGAAGTACGGAGTCGGAAGAATTGGAGTGCGTCGCACTGGACCATGGCCAGCCGGCCCTTGGAAATTTTGTGCAGAATGCACGACGTTGCGGGACGGAGGAGAACAACGGTCGCTGTTCGTATTCAGCCACCGCTGAATTTGTTCTGGCAGCGCAGGATCTCTTTCTTGTGCGCGAAGTTTCGTAGATTGATTCTTGTGTTTCGGCGTGGACATTTACCTTAATTGCTATTAGGATTTTGTATAGGTCTACTCTATATAAAGGGTCCCCAACAATGTTATTAGACTCATCGTGAATTTTATTAGAGTATTGAGAG
The DNA here is from genome assembly GCA_954870475.1 of Euphrasia confusa. Taxonomy (NCBI): domain Eukaryota; kingdom Viridiplantae; phylum Streptophyta; class Magnoliopsida; order Lamiales; family Orobanchaceae; genus Euphrasia; species Euphrasia confusa. The sequence continues at coordinate 1,104,578 of OX940967.1, forward strand.
TAGACGAGAGAGAAAATACTGAGATACGTGTGTGCGTTTGTAAACTCTCACAGTCGTCTATTGTTATTTTAGTAATTAAAATATGCAACGGCGAAAGTGGACATAGCTCTCGTTAACGGATGAACCACTATAAATCTTGTCTTTTTTATCGATTTCGTTTATTTTCTCGTTTGTTCGTACCGTCTCTTGCAGCGACGGAATTCGGCGCAAATTCCAACACAAATAAGATTAAAAACAGTTTAACTTAAACTAAACTGGAATGTAATTTAATTAATTTTTTTATAAAAATTATAGTAATAAATTTTATAAATTGGTAAATTTGTTTTTAAAAAAATTAATAATATTCTATCATTAACTAAATTGTATATCTATAATGAGAAAATTACCAATTTGGTACCATATAGGAGGACAATTCTCGTTTACGATTTCCAGATTCTCTTCAGGCACGGGCACTGAAGAGGGTATGACATATAACTTGGTGATTATGATTGTATTCTTTAGTGCTATATGTTTAGATAGGCTGGTTGGAGAGTTAGTCTGTTAGCTCGGTAATGTGGTGAGTTTTCATTTTCTATGTGCAGTAGTATATCATACTCTTTTTCTTTTCAATGTGATTGACCTTTACCCAAAAAAAAAAAAGACAAATCTCATTTTGATACCATTTTATTTCGACTTTTCAATTACATACCATAAAAACTCAAGATCGAGTCGATTTAATACTTTTTTCGTCGAATTTTTTTGAAATCGCCGAAAGTCAAGCACGTGAGATACACGCAAATAATAACTTCGATGACATAATCCACGTGGCTATCTCTAATATTCTAATTTTATTTTTATTTTATTTTTAATTTTTGGGAAAAATGGCAATAAGGCCAATTTTCAACATTTTTGCTCAATAAGGCCAAATTCCAATTTATGTGTCAATTAGGCTTTTTTGTTCCAATTAGGCCAAAAAAATATATATGAAAGGGCGAAAATACCCTTACTCTATTTATACTCAACTCACCCCACCCCACCCCTGCCCCAAACACTGAATACCATAAAAAAACACTGAACGTCAGATTACTGAATGTCCAACACTGAATGTTAGACACTGAATACCATGAAAAGACACTGAATACCATGAAAAGACACTGAATGACACTGAATAACATTAAAAGACACTAAATAACACTGAAAGACACTAAATAACACTGAATAACATTAAAAGACACTGAATAACATTACTGAATAACAATGAATAACACTGAATGACACTGAATAACACTGAATAACATTAAAAGACACTGAATAACATTAAAAGACACTGAATAACATTAAAAGACACTAAATAACATTAAAAGACACTGAATAACACTGAATAACATTAAAAGACACTGAATAACATTAAAAAACACTGAATAACACTAAAAGACACTGAATAACACTGAATAACATCAAAAGGCACGGAATAACATTAAAAGACACTGAATAACATTGAATAACACTAAATAACACTAAAAGACACTGAATAGCACTGAATAACACTGAATAACATTAAAAGACACTGAATAACACTGAATAACATTAAAAGACACTGAATACCATTAAAAGACACTGAATAACATTAAAAGACACTGAATAACATTAAAAGACACTGAACGTCACCCCAGACACTGAATACCATTAAAAGACACTGAATGTCAGATTTTTTCTACTCAACCCGCCTCACCTCCAGACACTGAATATCATTAAAAGACACTGAATATCGAATTTTTACACTGAATGTCATTAAAAAACACGAAATGTCAGATTTCTACACTGAATATTATAAGAACACTGAATGTCATTAAAAAACACTGAATGTCATAATTTTACACTGAATATTATAAGAACAGTAAATATCATTAAAAAACACTGATTTAAAAAACAACACTAAATATCAGATTTTTACACTGAATATCATTAAAAACACTGAATATTATAAGAACACTAAATGTCATTAAAAAACACTGAACTGAATGTCATTAAAAAACACTGAATATTATAAGAACACTGAATGTCATTAAAAAACACTGAATGTCGATTTTTTACACTGAATATTATAAGAACGCTGAATATCATCAAAAAACACTTAATGTCATTAAAAACAAAATTACACTGAAAATAAAATAAAAATCCAAAAAACAAAATTACACTGAAAATAAAACAAACTGAATATCATCAAAAAACACTTAATGTCATTAAAAAAAAAATTACACTGAAAATAAAATAAAAATCCAAAAAACAAAATTACACTGAAAAATAAAACAACTTGGTGACAGTTTCTAAGTATCACCTCCCCGACCCCCTCATAATCTCGCAATCAACTACACAAACAAAAGAAAAAAAATCTGGAAAAAATAAATTAAATCGACCATTTTCTCGGCTTTCCCGATAAATCTAGACAACTGAGACGACGAGAGAGGGGACGCTTCGTGTTTCGAGAGCTTCCCTTGTTCAAATTGAACAGTTTAAAATAATGAAAGATGGAAATGAGACTTTTGTACCTTCATGAAATAGATCTTTTAGCACTCGATCAAGCACAGTTGAAGAGAGAAAATGAAATAGATCTTTTAGATCTCTGATGCGTATTATTGAGGTACAACTGCTGTAGACTTCAAATTTTCAGACCCTGAACTTTCAATTGCCAAATTAGAAGAACATACATTGAAGAGATAAAATGAAAAAAAAAAAAAATCAAAACTTGTAGTCATAAATTATCACATGCCTCAATAACACACATCAGAGTTACAATATTATAGATTACAAACCTGATACAAAATCTCGATTAACAGTGCTCATCAACAACTAAACAAAATTATTTGTCAAGGTTAAACTTATACAGCAGGGTACTTAAATAAAAATGACATCTCGTTTCGGGTTTCCCCAAGATATGGACATCCTCACGTAACATGTTTCATGAAAATACACAACTCATGAATGAAAATCCATTTACTGAACATTTGTGGAGGATAGGAAACATGTCATTTCACATGAGAAACAAACTCGAAAGAACGAGCTTCGATAATTACATTAAAGGACATCCCTCTCTTCATTATGTTTGCTTAATTTACTTCTTTCTTTCTCAAATCTGTTGGAGTTGTGTACTTAATGTCTAGATTTAAGTAACGGAAACTCCCAATCCATTGCCATTAATCTATTTAATTAAATAAACAATTATTTGCGTTTAATTATTTATAATTAAATATATGCAAATTATAGTCCTGGATTCTATACGTTGTAGTTAGTATGGTGTGTCGGGCCCACACAGAAGATCATACTATCGGTTACTCGTATTTAATCGAACAGTTGCTCACGACCTAGATGGACATGGACCAATCCATCGGTATAGTCGTTGTGTGAGAGAGAAAATAATTTGTCTTAATTATTTTATCACACTTGTACACTTGGTGTATTGAGCGGATCGCTTGAGATTTATCGATTAGGATTGCCTTGGATAATCGATTTAAATCTCAGTGTATTTTATTCTTAATCCCCGATACTATTGCGGGTGTGTATATTTAATATAAGTGACTTTGATTTTCCAAAGGAATTGACCGGTTTAATTACTGGGTCAATTACCGGTTAAGTTGGGTCACTATATTTTATATATGACATGCCGTGAATACTTGACGGGAAAGTGTATCCCGTAAGGGTTGATAATATCCCCGAGATGAGTTCATAAGGAATTATTATGTAAACCCTGCAGGTGGATTTGTTCCGCATAATAATTAAGGTTGAATGGTACTAGTCTCGGATATAAGAGATGAATAAATTAATTAGCAATAAATTAATTTTATTCATGGATATTTATATCTTAAATACACGGAATAAATAATACTACCGGAGAAATATTATTTGATATAATATGGTTTAATATTGGGAGTGCAATTAATTTTATATAGTGGAAAATAGAATTAATTAATATTAATGGATTAATAGATTTGGGCTTGGGCTCAATTTAATCATTAATATTGGAAGCCCAATATTCCACCTCCTTAAGATCCCCTACGTAGCCTATAAAAGCACTACATGGTCTTCTCTATTCTCATAACTTGAAGATCACAATTCTAGAGAGAGAAAGTAGAGATGGAGATCCATGGAGTTCGGAAGATCGTCGCCCACCCGACGTCCGAGCTAGTGCAAGGAATACGTGGGAAGATCTCAAGGTCTTCAAATTGAGTTCTTCGTTTTTCCGAACAACGAGAACGAGGTAAATCGTAAAAACCCCTTTATGATTTTATCGTTTAATTATCGTGAAAATACCTTGAACCAAGATCCAAGGAACGGACCCAATAGACGAGGTCGAACCGGGCGGTGGTGGTTGGACCACCGGACCGCCGGCGGTTCGACGGCTCGGCTGGACGAAGATCGCGCGGGGAAAAATCGAGCCTAGGGCTCGATACGCGGATCGGCTGCGGGTTTTCCCGCAGCGATCAGCTGCCTGCTGCGGGTTTTCCCGCAGCGACCTGTAGCGCCCAGCAGCAGCGAGTCAGGCGACTCGCTGCAGGTTGCTGCGAGCTGCTACGGGAGATTCGCTGGTTGCTGCGGGTTTTCCCGCAGCGGACCCGTAGCGACTCAGCAGCGACTCAGCAAGTCCCAGCAGCAGCGAGTCAGGCGACTCGCTGCGGGTTGCTGCGGGCTGCTGCGAGTCACCCCGCGTGGCTGCTACGAGGTTCGTGGGTTCACGCGAGTTCTCTCGTGTTTTTCCCGCGTAACCCTCGTATAACTTTTTCGTATGGTCATGTACGTGTTCCGGGAGTCGATTGGAGTTGTCGTTCCGCTATTTTGACAATTCCGGATATTCGATCTCCAAAGGATTTCGGTCGGAATTAATTAGATAATTAATTTTAATTAATTTATTAATTACGGGATATCGATTTCCAACAATTGGTATCAGAGCGTTGGTTTTCGTTCACGGTATTTTTCGATAAATTGTTCTACCTTGCAGGGTTTCCGACTATTATGGCTAGATATAATTGTTCGTTAATTATTGTCATAATATTGTTCTTAATTATTAAACTCTCGGACATGTCGAGATTCGTTTTGTATGTGGTGAATGCTTGTAATAGTAAAAATTCGGGGGTTGACCGAATATAGGTTTATTATTACGTTCTACTTTTTCCGGAAAATGTATAGGGTCGATTTCATGTATAGAATCGATACCGGATAATTGTAATTTAATTCTTGTAATTTATTTACGTTGGTTCGATGCCGGAACGACCGCCGGAAGAAGACGTGTGACGGAGGAGATGAAGAGAGGGAGGATTCCGGGGATCGATCAACCCCATGATCGAACCCCATGAAGGGTCGATCGATCGAAGGGAGAAGGGGGCTGCCCGAGGCTCTCGGCCACGCCTAGCCACCAGTGGTGGTGGCGCGTGGGCTGGGACGGCGGCGGTGCTCCTCCTCGAGCCGCGGTCGATGGTGATAGGGCGCGGGGACTCCCAACCCGTGCTCTCCCGCCAAGATCCAACTTTCCTAAATTATTCGGTTTTCCTATTTTGAGTATTCCTATTTTTGGGAATTCTCATGGAATAGAAAAAGAATAAATTTAGAATAAATTTATTTTTTCTTATTGATTATTCCTATTCTTGGGAATTTTCATGGAATAGGAAAAAGAATAAATTTAGAATTAATTTATTTTTCCTATTTAATTATTCCTTTATGGAATTTTTAATGGATTAGGAAAATAATTAATTTGGAAAGTTTTAATGGTCCTTAATTAATTTTTCCTATTTAATTATTCCTTTATGGAATTTTTAATAGATTAGGAAAGGAATTAATTTGGAAAGGATTAGGAGTCCTAATTTATTTTATTTCCTTATTCTATTATAGAAGTCTTTTAGAATGTTCCAAGTTTGACTTGGATAGGATTCTAAAGATTTAATAGAATTAGAAAGGAAAATAAAAATAAATAAAAATATTAATAATATTTAATTTTATTTTTGATATATTCGATTGACTTAATTTTCGAATTAAGTAACTTTTGGATTAATTAAAAATAAATAGATTTAAATATTGAGATTAATATTCTCGTCACATGGAGCATTCAAGAACGAAGACTGAAGACTAGAAGATGCGTACGGAGATGCGATAAAGCCATAATAGTCGGAAAATAATATTCTAGTATTATTTTGATTATGTGATAATAGTATGTGCTTTATTTCATGTATGCATGCTTATGTGTATTTAATTATGCATTAGATAGCGTATCCCTTTATTGTAAAAAGCTAAGTGGGAGAGGGTATGGAAACATACCCATGGTCTCCATTGCTGCTCTCTTGGTGACTTTTATAAACTTTTGAAGTTTATATAGATAAGTCATTGGAGGAGAGTTCTTGTAATTCCTCTTACGAGAAACATTGATTAAGTTTATCAAACAATGCCTAATTTGTCTTTCCAAAGCTGATTTCAAGTCGACTCATTCTCACCCCGGGGAGTGGAATGGAGCCAAAGCCACTTGGTCATGTAGAGGACACAAATTAGAGACCTTCGTACCATTCTTTTATAGATGGATCGATTGTCTGCTCGGCTCCCTCATCTAATGAGAGATAGGGTTGTTCGCATGGTGAATCACTGGTTAGAAACCTCGAGTTTCACTTATGATTCTCCGCGTCCTGATTTACAAAAATCGAATGGATCGAGTAATTGGGAGTCAATTGTAAAGATCTTTTGGTGTAGTAAACGTCCACACGAACGTGGCTTGCTATACTGAATGGGATCTTGGAATAATTGATGTAGACAGTTATAGGGAATTGTGAAGGATTGTGAGTTATCGTAAACGTCCACACAAACGTGGCTTGCGGTGACGTAGCAATTCCAAACGATTCACCTTAGTACTGAGTAATGGTTTACACTTAGGTACGCTTTATAGTATTCTTCCCAACGAAGTAACGCTATAATGATGTACGACCGAAGCAAATCTAATTGCTAAATCATTTGGGTGGGTAAACGTCCAGACGAACGTGGCTTGCCTTACCTGATGGGATTTTAGATGTGATTAGTGGTTTAATGATATTATTTAAGGGAGATAATATCGGAGATTAAATCGATTGTTTGTTGTTATATGTGCTCATAGATTATGGATGGCTTTGAACCCACTTTATGTGATACTTAAGGATTTTAACTCACTGGTCCCTGATTGTATTGATTGGAATAGAGATCTAGACATTGCCCAGACTGTTAAAGAGTACAAGTTTGTACTCAGTGAGCTTTGTCCTCCCGACCCTACCAATGTCTTAACTGATGAGGAAAGAACTGATTTTAATATCATGTTCAAACTCAAGGAGATGTTTAGACATGACATAGTGGCTAGACAAGAGGCGATGAGGATACTCATAAAGGTCATTCATTCGAGGAAACGGTTAAACACGTTTTCGAGATGATGAACCTTTTAGACGAGTTGAGACGGAAATCGCAAGCTCTTGTAGCCAATGCCAAAGGTTTCGAACCTAAGGGCAAAACCGGGGGAAAGGAAAAGCAAACAAAGAAACCCAGTGGTCCTAAGTTTCTTGGATCACGAGATGGGACGAGAAAGCCAAGAGGCAAGAGTTCTCGATGCAAACAGTCTGGGTACTGGAAGTCTGATTATCCTCTCAAAGAAAGTACGAGATTTTTCTTTAGTCGCAAAACATAGTCAGTGGTATTATCTACCGGAACCTGGTGTGTAGATATGGAACCACTGACGGTATGTGCATTTTTAAATGCAAGGGTTCCCGGAAACCTAACGACTTAGAAAAGAAGAAACCGTAGTCTACATGGGCAATGCTGTAGAGGAGGCAGCTGTTGCAGTGGAGGACATTTTATAGGATTTCATTTTGAGTTATTGCTTTTATGTACCTTTCAAATTAGAAAGAACTTTGTTCTGGATTTCTAATAAATGGATATTTTATTTCTTTTAATCATTTGATGGTTATAAGAAGAAATAATGATATTATCTATTTTGGTACATTAGCTAGCAATATATAAATGATGAATCCTGAGTCCACCACAATGCAACGAACCGTAGTATATATAACTCGTTTTACTAATAAAAGATTTCTTTGTTAAATAAATTTTACTTGTGGATTCTTATGATAAGTCATATTTATTCAAATAAGAAGTTCAAAGGTCGAAAATTGATTGTAAGATCAATTAAGTTGAAGGAGTGGACCTTCCGACCTAAGAATCAAATTTGGAAGATAATACGACTAAGCAATCCTTTATGGATATAAGATATAAGATCCGGACAAGTATAAGAATTGATTGACTCTGATGTATGCAGACCCATGTCTACTCAGACAATAAGGTACGAGTACTTCATTTGATGATTACTCGAGAAATGGATTAGAATACCTGATGTGCCACAAAAGCAAAGTGTTTTGACAAGTCAATGGACACTAAGCAATTGTGGAGAACCTTCAAGGTATATCCATTGATAGCCTGCGATTTGATCGCGGAGGCAAGTACCTGTCTGAGGAATGCATGGCATACTGATCAGAGATTGGGATTTGATCCCAAATGACTACACCATTCACTCTTGTGTAGAAATGGTGCGTCGGAAATAAGAAATGGAACTCTTATAGAAATAGTAAAAGCATGAGTTATACGGAACTACCTATGTTCTATGGATATGTCTGGAAACAACGGCGCATTCAATGCGGTTGTAGAATATCCTAGAAGAACAAAAGATGTGTATTCAATAGTACTATGAACCAGAAGGACGTTATAAGTTCTAGCGCCCGGTTCTTAGAGGAAGACTATTAGATGAACCACAAGCCCAAAGTGACGTAATACTTTGAAATGAGAGAGAGAGATTAAGACTTAGAACCAGCCGAACCGAGTAGCGGTACACCACTAACTGCACCTACCGATATTACTGTTTATACACCGGGATGCCGTTGTAGTGGGAGGTTGTGTGACAACCGGAGATGTTCATAAGGCTAGGAGAGTTCTCAGACTCTGGACCTGGTATACATGAAATCGATCCCTGGATCTACATGAAGGCAGTACTAGATCTAAATGTGCCTTCTTGGAAAGCAATAAGGATTATTGCTAAGAGGCGAGATCATTTAGAGTACAAGCTTAGTTGATCCATCTATGGATTTAAACAAAGCATTGAAATTCGTGGTACTTGCAAATTGATGAGATAGTCCATTTTATGGATTCATCAAAGCATAGACGAATAGTGTGTATTGGAAACGTGATGGAAACAAGGTGGTGTTTCTCGGGTTTTTATGTAGATAACATTTTATCATTGGCAACAATGTAAAGATGTAATCAGACATGAAATGATGGTTGTCTGGATAAATCATTATGAAAGATATAGGAAGAAGTTGTACTTCTCCTGGACATCTTACATATATATGATTATAGTTCGTTTTAACATGCAAGATTCCGAGAAAGGTTCGTTACCTTTCAGATACGGAATGCATCTATCTAAGAATATGTGTTTTGGAACACAAAAGGAGATAGAAGCAATTAAAGCGGTTTCCTACACTTGGAGTGTGGAAAGCTTAATAAATGCGATGTTAAAAACGAGAACCTGATATCTGCTATGCGGCTAGTATAGTGGGAGGATATCAAGGTAATCCATGAAAGGAATACTCGACTGATGTAATGAACATTTTAAGTACTTTCGAAGTACTGAAAACTATGTTCTGGATTACGGAGCAAAGAAGCATTTCCTTTGGATTACATTCTCTTAGATTTCTAATCGAATGAGGACCAGTGTAAGTCGATATCAGGCTATGTGTTTCACTATTGAAGGAGAAGGAGTTTTAACATGGAAGAGTGATAAGCACGATGCTTTTCGGACTCTGCCATGAGTAACCAAATAGCGGCCTCAGAGGCAGCGGAAGTTTTGGTATAGCTCCGGGATAATCTCTGGGACTTAGATGTGATTCTTAATTTGTCAAAGGCTATGTAAATAGCGGTGCGATGGCAAATGGTAGGAAATCACAAGTCCATAAGTGTAAGATAACACATAGAGCAAGTACCACCTGATACGAATCATCGTCAGGGGAGACGACGCTGTAGTCACCAAGATAACTTCAGAGCGGCAACCTAGATTGCTCACTCACATGGTACTTCTTGGAAGTACAGTTTAAGCACGTGATGAGTATGGGAGTCGGGAGTTTGGAGGAAATGACTAGACCTTAGTACAAGTGGGAGATTGTTGGAGTTGTGTACTTAATGTCTAGATTTAAGTAACGGAAACTCCCAATCCATTACCATTAATCTATTTAATTAAATAAACAATTATTTGCGTTTAATTATTTATAATTAAATATATGCAAATTATAGTCCTGGATTCTATACGTTGTAGTTAGTATGGTGTGTCGGGCCCACACAGAAGATCATACTATCGGTTACTCGTATTTAATCGAACAGTTGCTCACGACCTAGATGGACATGGACCAATCCATCGGTATAGTCGTTGTGTGAGAGAGAAAATAATTTGTCTTAATTATTTTATCACACTTGTACACTTGGTGTATTGAGCGGATCGCTTGAGATTTATCGATTAGGATTGCCTTGGATAATCGATTTAAATCTCAGTGTATTTTATTCTTAATCCCCGATACTATTGCGGGTGTGTATATTTAATATAAGTGACTTTGATTTTCCAAAGGAATTGACCGGTTTAATTACTGGGTCAATTACCGGTTAAGTTGGGTCACTATATTTTATATATGACATGCCGTGAATACTTGACGGGAAAGTGTATCCCGTAAGGGTTGATAATATCCCCGAGATGAGTTCATAAGGAATTATTATGTAACCCTGCAGGTGGATTTGTTCCGCATAATAATTAAGGTTGAATGGTACTAGTCTCGGATATAAGAGATGAATAAATTAATTAGCAATAAATTAATTTTATTTATGGATATTTATATCTTAAATACACGGAATAAATAATACTACCGGAGAAATATTATTTGATATAATATGGTTTAATATTGGGAGTGCAATTAATTTTATATAGTGGAAAATAGAATTAATTAATATTAATGGATTAATAGATTTGGGCTTGGGCTCAATTTAATCATTAATATTGGAAGCCCAATATTCCACCTCCTTAAGATCCCCTACGTAGCCTATAAAAGCACTACATGGTCTTCTCTATTCTCATAACTTGAAGATCACAATTCTAGAGAGAGAAAGTAGAGAGGGAGATCCATGGAGTTCGGAAGATCGTCGCCCACCCGACGTCCGAGCTAGTGCAAGGAATACGTGGGAAGATCTCAAGGTCTTCAAATTGAGTTCTTCGTTTTTCCGAACAACGAGAACGAGGTAAATCGTAAAAACGCCTTTATGATTTTATCGTTTAATTATCGTGAAAATATCTTGAACCAAGATCCAAGGAACGGACCCAATAGACGAGGTCGAACCGGGCGGTGGTGGTTGGACCACCGGACCGCCGGCGGTTCGACGGCTCGGCTGGACGAAGATCGCGCGGGGAAAAATCGAGCCTAGGGCTCGATACGCGGATCGGCTGCGGGTTTTCCCGCAGCGATCAGCTGCCTGCTGCGGGTTTTCCCGCAGCGACCTGTAGCGCCCAGCAGCAGCGAGTCAGGCGACTCGCTGCAGGTTGCTGCGAGCTGCTACGGGAGATTCGCTGGGTGCTGCGGGTTTTCCCGCAGCGGACCCGTAGCGACTCAGCAGCGACTCAGCAAGTCCCAGCAGCAGCGAGTCAGGCGACTCGCTGCGGGTTGTTGCGAGTCACCCCGCGTGGCTGCTGCGAGGTTCGTGGGTTCACGCGAGTTCTCTCGTGTTTTTCCCGCGTAACCCTCGTATAACTTTTTCCTATGGTCATGTACGTGTTCCGGGAGTCGATTGGAGTTGTCGTTCCGCTATTTTGACAATTCCGGATATTCGATCTCCAAAGGATTTCGGTCGGAATTAATTAGATAATTAATTTTAATTAATTTATTAATTCCGGGATATCGATTTCCAACAAAATCATCCATTCAATGTCATCACAACGAAACACAAACCAAAATTCACTTATTCAAACACCTCACATAACAAAATAGATACAAATAAAATCAAACCAAAATTATTACAATCTCCAGCACGTTTCTGAACTAATCAATGAACCACACTAAAATTCGAATAGATTTCAAAGTATTACATGGCCGATGACGAACAGAAATAAATAAATAAATAAATTTAAATGAATATATAACTCAATTTACCTGCTATTTACTGATCGGGAATCAAACGAATCGAGCGAAAATCAATCGCAGAAAGAGTGGCGAAGAGTATGGAACGGAAAAAGGCTTCAAGTGATGCTGGTGAAAACAAGCTTCAAATCGACGCCGCAGAACCAATGTCTCCGATGAATTGAGATGCGAGCGAACCAATGTCTCCGAATTTCGGAATCGGACCGTTTCGATCCAAGCCCTGACCGTTCCGATCTACGCCGCAGCACCAAACATCGACCCTGATGGACGCCATTCGCTGAACAGACCGTCGGCGAACATCCCCGCCATCCAGACGTCGTTCCGTCGAGGAGATCCCGAAGTCGAGGCTCAGATTGGAATTGCAGGTGATGTTTGTCTTTGTGTCGCCGGATCGGACAGCGGCGATGGAGCCCGCGGAGGCGCGCCGGTTGTGTCGATCGTCATCGTCCGTCCACAGCAGAAGGGATGCATCGAAGAGAGGAAGAGGGGAGGTGGAATTTGGGGGTTCAGCTTCTGTGTCTCGCAAGGAAGAAGGGTAAGAATGAGGGAAAGGGTAGCAGCATCTTTACACATTTTAGGCGGCCTAAATGACGTAATTTTTCAAAAGCCTTATTGCCGAAAAAATGTTGAAAAATGGCCTTATTGCCATTTTTCCCTTAATATTTTTGAATCAAATTAAATTATACAATTTAAACCCAACTAATAAAAACTTATTCTTTGCCTAAATACAAAAACAAAACAAAATAAAATAAACGTTTATAGTTTAAAATTTAAAGAACAAACTTATTACTCTCTATATTTTACTAAACTAAAACCTAATAAATTAAACCCTAATCATCCCTATGTTGCGATAAATTGTGCTCCGATACAATTTACCACAGCTTGATATTCAAGGCTTGCGGAAATAGTTCGAATAATATGAACCGCACACACACACTCTCTTGTTTGTAGCGGAGAAAAGAAAATAAAACGTGACACACGATATTACGAGGTTCGACAACTAATGTCTACGTCCTCGGGCTCACAACACACTCTTTTTATTACTTGGAGAAATGATTACAAGACACACACTTGAAACCCGAACAAGCTCGACTTTGTTCTAACTCACGCTTTAGTAATAAACTCTATTGTGTTGGATTGATTTTGATCAACACTTTGATCACCCTTTTATAGTTGCCAATCCATGGCATATTCATTGAACACATCAATGAAACCTTTGGCCTTTTAAATTCACCGGAAGCCAAAGAGTCACTTGCCTCTCCAAATTCTCTCCAAATTCATGAATTCAAAGAAGCTAAAGAGTCTTTCAACACTTCTTCAACAATCTCCCACTTGTTGGAAGACTCACCATGTCGTTAACACTTTTCCGAACTAGCGTACATCGCTTCCTCTCCGTTTGTGTGTCAGTCGTCTCTCTTTTGACGTTTGAGAGACCAACGAGTTTTGAACCACTCTTGACTTTCTCCACCGTGACCACTTTGGTTAGCATGTCCGCCGGGTTTTCATCGGTATGAACTTTCACTAACGAGAAACTGCCTTTATCCAACAACTCTCGGATGAAATGGTACTTGACATCAATATGCTTTGTTCTTGAATGAAAAGTAGCATTTTTGGCGAGGCAAATTGCACTTTGGCTATCACTGAAAAGCCTGCAATTCTCTTGTTCGTGACCGATTTCTTTTAGAAGACTTTTGAGCCAAGTCAACTCTTTACATGCTTCCGTTGCCGCCACATACTCGGCTTCGGTTGTTGACAAAGTAACCAACTTTTGAAGTTGGGAAACCCAGCTTATTGCTCCACTCCCGAGCGTGAACACAAAACCTGTCGTGCTCCTTCGGCTATCAACATCACCGGCAAAGTCGGAATCGACATATCCTTGTAATGCAAGATCACTACCGCCATAGCACAAGGCGTAGTTAGATGTCCCTCGTAGATAGCGCATTATCCACTTCACCGCTTCCCAATGCTCCTTGCTAGCTTTGGAAGTATATCTACTCACAACTCCCACTGCATGTGCAATATCGGGTCGGGTGCACACCATTGCATACATAAGGCTACCAATAGCCGATGCGTAGGGAAACATCTTTGATTGATCTTGGTCCTTGGAGCTTACTTCCTTGGACAGTTTGAAATGGGCTCCGAGTGGAGTACTGACGGGCTTAGACTCCTCCATATTAAACCGAGCTAACACTTTCTCAACGTATTCGGACTGCGAGAGCCATAATCGTCGTGAAGCTCTATCTCTAGAAATTCTCATGCCCAGAATTTTCTTAGCATCTTTAAGATCTTTCATAGCGAATTCCTTTGATAGGCTTGCCTTCACCTTCTCGATCTCTCTCTTATCCTTTCCGGCGATTAACATGTCGTCCACATACAACAACAAGATGATATAGGAATCACCACATGATTTGTAGTAGCAATAATGGTCTGATTGACTCCGAGAAAACCCTGTTTCATCCATGAAGTTATCAAACTTTTTGTACCACTGTCGAGGCGCTTGTTTGAGGCCGTATAAGCTTTTCTTTAGACGGCACACAAGACTTTCTTTGCCTTTCTCCGCATAGCCCTCCGGTTGGAACATGTAGATCTCCTCCGATAGATCTCCATGTAGAAACACCGTTTTCACATCCAACTGTTCGAGGTGGAGATCCTTGACTGCGACTATGTTGAGCACCGATCGAATCGTCGCCATTTTCACCACCGGCGAGAAGATTTCGGTGTAGTCAACACCTTCTCTTTGTTCGAAGCCTTTAACGACCAGCCTAGCTTTATGTCGTAAACTCCCATCGGCTTCCTCTTTGATTCGATATATCCACTTATTGTGGAGTGCTCGCTTGCCCTCCGGCAAATCCACCAAATCCCAAGTTTCATTAGTTGAAAGTGACGACATCTCGTCATTCATCGCTGACTCCCACTCGCCCGAGACACCCTGCACCTCAAGGGCTTCTTTGTAGCTTTCCGGCTCCCCCGAATCAGAAAGTAGCAAATAGTGGACATAGTCGTTAAACTTGTCAGGCATCCTCCTCGATCGCTCCGATCTCCTGAGTGGGATTTGGGCAGGCTCCTCCTGCTGATTTGGGATTTCAATTTCTTGTAAAGGAGTGGGCTTGTCATTGGATTCGTATGGCACCTCCACATACTCGTTCTCCTTGTTGTCAGAATTGGTCTCCTTGCCCCAATCCTTGTACAAAGCCTCCTCGTTGAACACCACATCAACACTCCTCCTGACTCGTTTTGCCTCGAAATCATAGAGACGAAAACCATAGGCATCACTCCCATAGCCTATGAAAGCACATTTTTTTGACTTAGCATCGAGCTTACTTCGATCTTGAGGATTTAAGTGTACATACGCCGTACACCCAAATATTCGGAGATGAGACAAATTCACCTCCTTTCCGGTCCAGACTTCTTCGGGTATTTTTCCGTTTAGGGGACTCGAGGGACCCCGATTGATAAGGTAGGCTGCCGTAGACACCGCTTCAGCCCAGAAATTTCGAGGAAGACCACTATGAATTCTCATACTTCGGGCGCGCTCCATGATCGTCCGATTTATGCGCTCGGCAACTCCGTTTTGCCTCGGCTTCATAGGCGTGGTCAAGATCCTTCGAATTCCGTTGTTTGAACAGAACCGTTCAAACTCCTCACCACAAAACTCCCCACCGTTGTCAGATTTTAACGCCTTCAACTTTAGTCCGGTTTCAGTCTCTACACAAGCTTTCCAAGTCTTAAACACACCAAAGACATCGGATTTGTGTTTCAGGAAGTACACCCATAACTTCCTTGAAGAGTCATCGACAAAAGTTACATAGTACCTCGATCCACCGATTGAGGGAACAGGAGCGGGCCCCCAAACGTCAGAATGAACAAGTTCTAGTTTCTCAGATTTCAACTCCCGCGGAACCTTCGAGAAACTTACTTGAGTTTGTTTTGCAAGGACACAATCCTCACAAAAATCGAGCTTGATTTCTCCGCACCCGTCAAGCTTCCCGGAAGACTCCATGATCTTCATTCCGGTTTGACTCATGTGGCCGAGCCTTCGATGCCACGTGGATGCATCTGTTGCTTTCGCCACCATGAAGTTGGGATTATAAGTCCCGTTGGCGACATACATCGTCCCCTCCTTTTTGCCGCGCGCCAACATCCTAGCGCCCTTGGACACCTTCCAAGACTCGGCATTGAACGTACATACCATGCCGTCTTCCGAGAGTTGGCCCACCGAGATGAGATTCTTCTTGAGACTTGGAACGTGACGTACGTCCTTCAATTGAATCTCAAAGCCATTAGGAAGGGATAGACAAACATCTCCTTTGCTCACAATGTCGCACGGCTGGTTGTCGCCAAGGTAAACTCGGCCAAAGTTCCCGCTCACATAGTTCTGAAGAACATTCTTTTGCGGAGAAGCATGAAACGAGGCGCCGGAGTCGATGATCCAAGACTCGTTCTTGGTTTCCAGCGAGCAAATGAGGGCTTCATCTTCCTTCACAACATTGGCAGCACCTTTGCCGTTGTCGTTGCTTGCCTCCGGGCAATCTTTTCCGATGTGGCCAATCTTTCCACAATTGTAGCACTTGTATTTGCTATAGTCGCGACCCTTCGAGTTCGACCGCTTAGATGGTCCTCGACTTTTGGATCGACTTCGAGCATCAAAGTTGCTTTTCCCCTTGCTCTTATTTCCTCGTTCTCTCCCACGATCTTTCGAGCTAAAGTTCAGCGAAGAACTAGATCGTTCCGACTTCTTTCTCCGAACCTCCTCTCCTACAAGTAGAGTCACCACTTCCTCTTGACAGATCTTGTTCTTCCCACACGAATTGCTCACCGCAATAATAAGGGAATCCCAAGAGTCTGGTAGACTTGATAGAAGGAGAAGGGCGCGAATTTCATCATCAAACTTGATGCCCACCTGGTCAAGTTGATTGCACACGGCATTGAACTCATTCAAATGCTCCGACACGGTTGTGGTCTCTTCCATATGCATATTGAACAGAGTCTTCATTAGATGCACTTTGTTGACGGCGGATGGCTGCTCGTACATGTCTTCAAGTGCCTTCATGAGTTCCGCCGACGTCGTGTACTTGATGACATTAGAGATGACGGACGGAGCTAGAGTCGAACGAATCAACCCCAGCGCTTTGCGATCCGTCCGAAGCCAATCCGCATCTTTGACGTCGTCCGGTTGAACACCAACAACCGGTAGATCAAGATCTTTAGCAACGAGCAAGTCCTCCAGAAGGACTTTCCACGTGGCGAAGTTTGTGCCATCGAACTTCTTGAAGCGATTAACCTCCTCGCCCATTATTCGAACCTTCTTGAATATCTAGAGAACGAACACCTTCGGCTCTGATACCACTTGTTGCGATAAATTGTGCTCCGATACAATTTACCACAGCTTGATATTCAAGGCTTGCGGAAATAGTTCGAATAATATGAACCGCACACACACACTCTCTTGTTTGTAGCGGAGAAAAGAAAATAAAACGTGACACACGATATTACGAGGTTCGACAACTAATGTCTACGTCCTCGGGCTCACAACACACTCTTTCTATTACTTGGAGAAATGATTACAAGACACACACTTGAAACCCGAACAAGCTCGACTTTGTTCTAACTCACGCTTTAGTAATAAACTCTATTGTGTTGGATTGATTTTGATCAACACTTTGATCACCCTTTTATAGTTGCCAATCCATGGCATATTCATTGAACACATCAATGAAACCTTTGGCCTTTTAAATTCACCGGAAGCCAAAGAGTCACTTGCCTCTCCAAATTCTCTCCAAATTCATGAATTCAAAGAAGCTAAAGAGTCTTTCAACACTTCTTCAACACCCTATAAATACATTTTCTCCACAGCCCTTAATTTCGATCCCTTTGAACCAAAGCGGATTCCCCGATACCAATTATAGAGCGGTCAAAACCAGTAGTTCACCCCATATCTCAGAACCAAGATTTCTGTTGTTGTCCTCTTCGGCCGATACTTAGTCAATCAACACTATCTTTCACCGCCTCGATGTGTCGCGCTTCATCCGGTCCCGGAGCTTGACGTCGTCCCCTAGCCGAGAAAGACCATGGCTGAACCTCTCCAGATCCTTTCGGAAGTGATGTTGACGCCTCTCCTCCGAGGCAAAATAGGGTCGCTGCCTTACGCCGTACAAACGAGCATCTACATACATCGTCTGCGAGAAGGACCACTTCCTCACCCACGCTCTCTCTCTCTCTCTCTGCCAATAGAAAAGGGCAAATTGAGTTCTGAAACAGTGAAACTCAATCGCAAGTTTAATAATTAAATAAGGCCAATATTGCAAAATAGTCCCTGAACCTTTAATTACTATGGGCCAGTCCACCTTTAATTCAATAAAATAATTATGGTGTCCAATGAAGTTTCAAAAATTATATATTCGGCTCCTGGAGTTTTGGAAGTTGCTACTTCAGCCCTCGTAAAGTCTTAGTCGTTCGTTGGATTTTCACTTTCATGCCACGACAAAACGAGGTAGGTACATTGTTGAAGGGTTATTTCATTTATTTACGTGTTTCTCTATGTATATTTTATGTGTGCGCATTATGTGATTTAATATGCATGCATTTACATATTCGTTGTAGTCGGAGACCGATATAAAGGTCGTCGTGCTTACAGCGCAGTTCATTTCATTCGTTGTAACCTGAGACCGGGGATAAGGGTCGAAGGGGACCAGCGCAGTGCATTCATTTCATCGTTGTAACCTAAGACCGAGAAAAAGGGTCTAAGGGGAGACGCAGTAGTTGGACAATCGTTTTATAAAATTAAAAATACGTTTTCGTTGTAACCAGAGACCGGGGAAAATGGTCAAAGGGGATCAGCGCAGTGATTGGCCCAACTTGCAGTACATTCAAGTTCATTCAGTAAACCCATTGCTATTCATTCATGTCATGTTCATGTAGATTATGCATATATTTTATTCATGTATTTAAATGAGGTAATTGTCCTACAGAGCGTGTTGAGCTCACGCCTCAGCGACCCCTTTTTAAGGTACCAATGAGGATGCCGAGCGAGTAGGGTGACGAGGGATGAATGTTAATTACTTATTTTCAGTAAATTCAATTCCATTAAAATTTTTATTTAGTTAAACAAGTTTTCACATTCAAAAATAGCCTTTAGGATATTTAGTTTGCTTTAAATAAATATACGTTCTTTATTAAATATTTTCACTTGTTTTGATATTTCATTTCATGTTGAGAATGAGTTTTTAAAAGTAAATTTTGGTAGCGCCCGCACTTTATTAAGTGTTATTTTCAAAATTTAACACCTTCCGCTGTTTTAAAAATACGGGGTGTTACACTTTCAATTTTTTTTTTCTTTTCTTTTAATGTTAAATTATATAAAATACTTGCAACATGACATTTTCTTAAATTTTTTTTTTTAATTAATCATTCAGCTAATCGGATAATAACCCGTGGAAATGATTTGCCGAAAATTTTCAAATTAAAGGTCACGTGCAATGCACTTGATCAATTTCAGACGATTTTTGAATTTACCGGCAAAAAAATGATGAAATTGACTAGTTTTTTAGTTTTATAGGACTAAATCGAAAACTCGAATAAAAGTGGTACCCAAACGAAACTTCGCCTCCTATATAGGACTAAATTGGTAATTATCTCAATATACATACATACACACATACATATATATACTAAAAGTTTTTTTTTAAAGGTGGGCCAAGGCCCACCCTGGTCCTCAGCTGGCTCCGCCCCCTCCACAAGTTGACACCCGATCCAACTTAGTAGTAAGCGATCCGCCAAAAGCAACCAAAATATTCCTTGGTGAATCGGGCGAAAATTTGAACTACGTACATACATATTTTTAAAAAACGGTAAAACCAACAGACATATAAAAACTGGTGCTATTGCGGCTACACCTCCCGATTTGTCAGGATTGTTGACATGTGATATCTATCAATTATATTTTGTGGACATTTTTTGTTCTTTTATTAATTGCCCTTCATTTCTATTGAAAATTGGAATAGTATATTTTGAATAAATAAATTAAGAATATTTATAAGGCTTCAAATTATAAAAGCTAGTGCTTAAACATTTTGAATGTACTATTTATGCTAACAATATAATTTTTTTTTTTTTTGAATCATTCCATAAGAATTTCAAAATTAAATGTGTCTGTCTCACACGAGTGCACACAAAGTTCGCTAAATTGACCCGACCCATAAAGGTCAAGCATCAACCAACCTTTAATATGACAGGAATAGTACTTATTTACTTTTATACTCTTTTCGTTGTTTATAATAAGACTATAATAAGACGGTGACATTTATATATATTTTGTGAAACAAATAATCCTATTGTTATTATGAAATAGAAAGAATATATTTATTAGATTGTACATATATACTATATATAAAGTATGCTCACAATATATATTATTTTAAATTACACATGTGAAAGCTATGCTTATAATAATATATGCTTCATTAATTAACAAACAAAAAATATATATCGCATATCTTAAAATTATGAAAGATAGATTTAGGCTTTCAACGTCAATTTATTAATTAGTACTCTCTCCAATATTTTTTATTTGTCGTTCTAGTTTTTTTTACTTTTTACAATTTAATTGTCGTTTTAAGATTTTTTTCTCTTATATACACCTATCATTAAATACATCATTAATTAATTAAATTAAAAAAAATTAAAATTTTAAATATTTACTGTTGGTTTAATGTCCTACTCTATTTTATTCTTTTTTTTTATACTATAGAATTTTACAAATCTTCAAATTGTAAAGAATAAAAAAATAAAATTAATAAAATATTTTTCTTTATATGTTGCGAAAGAATTTATGCATGTAGTTTTAGATTAATATTTTGCCAAGAAACTTAACTTTGATTACAATAAAAATACTCATATATTTTAATGAAAAAAAATCTAAAATATTTTCTTTATATGTTGTGAAAGAATTTACGCAATTTATTTTTGAGACTGCAGTTTTAAATTAATACTATGTCAAGAAACTAAATTGAATTTCAATAAAATACTCATATACTTTAATGGAAAAAAGAGTTTTAGATTAATATTATATTAAGAAACTAAATTTGATTTTATTTTAATGGAAAAAAAGAGTCGAACAGTTATGGATTTTGTGTGAAAAATAAATGAGTAATTATATTAAATATAATTAGCAGAGTTAATGAAGGGTAAGTTGGGTAAAATAATTTTTTTTTTCCTAGGACGACAAATAAAAGAAATAGGAGGAAGTAGTATTATATTAAGCATGTTTGGATTCAAAAGATTAATAAAGGAATTGATCAAGAAAAATATATATCGAATATCTTAAAATTATGAGAGATAGATATAGGCCTTCAACGTCAATTCATTAATTAGTAGTATTATATTAAGCACGTTTGGGTTCAAGGGATTGATCAAGAAAAATATATATTGTATATTATAAATTATGAGAGATAGATTTAGGCCTTCATTCAACGTCAATTTATTAATTAATAGTATTATATTAAGTACGTTTGGATTCAAGGGATTGATCAAGAAAAATATACTACTCCCTTCCACCCAAAGCAATAGTCACATGTGGTCAACGTTGACTTTTTTCGTCCGTTCAATACATATGATAAATAGTGTACAAAAATTATGAAAAAAATACTAAAATAAAATATAACTATTATATTTTATTTTAGTATTTTTTTCATAATTTTTGTACACTATTTATCATATGTATTGAACGGACGAAAAAAGTCAACGTTGACCACATGTCACTATTGCTTTGGGTGGGAGAGAGTATATTATAAAATTATGAGAGATAGATTTAGGCCTTCAACGCCAATTTATGGTTATTATAAAAATAATAAATTCTGTAATGTTAACTATGAAAGAATAATATTTATTTTTATTATATGAAAATTTTAAGTTATATAATAGTTAAATGTGTAAATGAATTTAGGATAGTGTACGTGTGCTAGCATAGAATTAACCTCTCCAACTACGATCACTCAATCCCCGCTTAGGTGGGTTCAGGCGGATGTAAGCGGCCTAAGCGTGGATTAATCGGGTCTAAGCGTCCTAGGTGTGGATTAATCGGGTATATACGATTTTGAATAAAAACAAATTAAAATAATGTTTTTTCGTCTTGTTTCGAATTTAACGATTTTATTTGTTACAAAAGTTTAAAAATATATATTTTTGTGTTAAAAAGCTTAAAAATTATATTTGATATAATTTGTGAAATATGATAAAAATTTGTGTAATATTTTAGATTTATTGAATCTATAAACAAATATGATATAACTAAATATTATAATTAAAGTAAAAAACATGTTATTTTTTCAAAATATATATATATATATATATATATATATATATATATTATTTTTGAAATATAATATTAATTAATTAAATATAAAAATGTAAAACGATTAATTCCCGCCTAATCTTCAATTAATCTCTCTAGCCTCTAGGCTCTATGCCCCTAGTCACCACCCGCCTACCTCCTAGCGTCTTTTAGAACTTTGATCCTTCGTGCCATCCATTTATGTTTTTTTTTAATATACGGTATATAATGTGTATTTGTTCTGTATTTAGAATTTTTTTAAATCCAAATATTAAAGTATTTATGTATTTAAGTTTGTATTTTATTATTATTATTTTTTAAAAATTGTTGACCAATGAGATGTTGACATGTGACGCTACCTGACAATCAGATCACGTGACCATCACGTGCGCATATTCCGGCGAAAATTGAAATTTCGGGCATTAAAGACTAAATTGAAACTCAATTTGACTTATTTGGGACTAAATCGAAAAAAAAACTATATTTATGAGACCATTTTTTTTTATCTCGGCAGAAAGCCCTTCGTGAACAAGGAAGGATATCCTCGAGTCCTTAGACTGGCTTCACGATCCACTTCTTTCGCGCAACATCATATTCATACACATACAAACCTGGACCAAACAAACCAGCAATGGGATTGGATAGCAAAAAGGTAATCAGAATATGTATCCCATTTTTTATTTTTCATTATCATTTCAGTTCATTTTAAAATTTTGAAAAAAATTAAATATTACTGCGTTTGAGTTTCACTTCAGCCACAACCTATAGGTAGAAGAAAAGAGTCTAATTTAAGTTCAATTCAAATTTATTTAATTCATTCCAAACAAACAATTATATATTGTTCTGTTGTAGCAATATACTCTATCAGTACCTTAAAACTTTGTCTATTTTAATTTAGTTTTTTGTTTGTTCTTTAAAATTATGCAAACCTATAAATATACATTTTTTTAGTGCACACCCATTAAAAAAATAATTTTTAGTGTTATATGTTTAGTTTGTATGGTTGGAGAGCTGATTTGTTAGCTCGGTGATGCGGTGAATGGAGTTTTCTTTACCCTATGTGTTGTATTGTTTCATATCTTTTTTCTATGTGATTGACTTTTACCAAAAAAAATTATGCAACAGTTTTTTATCAATTTATTCTTCCAATTAATACTCATTTATTTATATTAATAGCATTACATTTTTACTTAACTCTTTCATTACTTACACAAAAATAAATATTATATTCTTACAACTTGTGTTAATTACTTTTCCTGAAAAACTTAAGGATGGAGTGAATATAATTTCTTAGAATAGAAAGAATATATTAAAGTTAGATTAATATATAAATATTATTCTAAACTACACATGTGAAACCTATGCTTATAATGCATAAACTTAATTAATTAACAAAAAGGAATATTTACTGTGTATTTTAAAATTACGATAGAGAAAGATTTAGGCCTTCAACGCCAAACTTATTAATTATTATATAAAGGGCGTTAACGTTTTGCATTTGATGTAATTCATAGTATCAATGATCATGGGATCTTATTATAATCTTGTTTTCGGTTTAATCAGTCTTGTGCTTATTGTTCTCTACTTTCTTGGACAAGCTACTTCATCAGAAGAAGGTGATCATAAAGTTCATATTGTGTACATGGGAAAAACAACTCGTTCAGTTATGAATGGCGATTCCTTCGATCCAAGAAACGACCATGCTCACCTTCTCAACGAGCTACACACAACAAGGTTCGATTCGATCTATATATTCTTGAATTCTTTTTTTTTAGAAGCACTATTTCGCTTAAGGAACATTTTTATTATTATGTTTGCACTGCTGACTGCCCCAGGAATGAAAAAGATGTAATCGTCTACAACAGAAGCTTTCTAGGGTTTGCCACTCGTATGTCAAAGGAAGAAGCGTGGTCGTTCGCACAAAGACCTCAAGTGGTGTCCGTTTTTCCCAACCAAGCTTTCAAGCTCCACACTACTCATTCGTGGGATTTCTTGGCAAACCAAAATACCGGTTATGGATTCACTCATACAGACTCCCCTTATCATGTATCAAATCGGTCTTTTGGAGCCCACGACACTATCATCGGCATGTTAGATACTGGTGAGTCGACACACACACACACACACACACACACATATATATATATTATCCTGTGATCAACAAAAGTTTTCTCGTATTAATCTTGAAAGATGGATCGATTTAGGAATCTGGCCTCAACATCCGAGTTTTCGTGACGAATGTATGGGTCCAATCCCTCCACGCTGGAAAGGGATATGCATGGCAGGCGAAAACCTCACCAACAAGTTCATCTGCAACAAGTAAACAAAAATTATACACAGTTTCTTTGTAAATAGTTGTAACAAAAAAAATTTATTTTGTAACAATTTTTCGACTATATTAGGAAAGTGATCGGTGCAAGGTACTACGAAGATCTCGACGAAACAGGTTCTATTACCACACCTGTGGACGAAACGGGACATGGTTCACATACTGCATCGACCGCAGCTGGGATTCCGGTTCGGGGTGCATCGTTCTACGGCCTTGCTGAAGGGATTGCAAGAGGGGGCTCCATAGGTTCCAGGCTCGCTGCATATCGTGTATGTGGAAAAAGATATTGTCTAGGATCGGGTATTCTCAAAGCATTCGACGATGCTATTGCTGATGGGGTCGATTTGATATCATTATCACTAGGACATCAAACATTCATAGACTTCTTCGACGATGCTATTGCCATCGGAGCGTTTCACGCTGTGGAGAAGGGGATCCCCGTGGTGGCTTCCGCAGGAAACTTCGGTCCTGATCTCGGGACTGTTATTAACTTCGCCCCTTGGTTCCTAACTGTTGGTGCAACCTCTATCGATCGCGACTTTGAAGCTACTATCTTACTAGGCCGGGACCAGAAAATTAAGGGCGGAGGCATCAATGTTTTCGGTCTCAACAAAACTGCAGTTCATCCCTTAATAGATGGACTCTCAGCCAAAACAAAACAGGCCGATGCAGCTAACGCAAGGTACGATATATTCATTCGATACAATTAGTAGACATGTTACATATATATTTAGAGAATTTGTTTGTTTGTTTTTTCTTCAAGCAACTGCGTTCCGAGTTCACTAGATGATGAAAAAGTCAAGGGAAAGATCTTACTATGCGACTTCAAGGACGATTTTTGGCAATTAGATCCCAAGATTAAGAAATTGAAGGAACAAGGTGCAGTCGGGATTATAACGATAAGCGAAGGATTTAGGCGGGATCCAGATAACCGTGGGACTACTCCAGTTCTTGCTTTTGTCACAATAGAGGATGGAGCTCGGATAAAATCTTATATAAGCACAACAAGGTATAATAAGGTTATCCCATCCCCATACATACAATCGTTTACGACTACTTTCTAAATATTTTTCAAATGCATATCGAAAGCAAACCACTAGCAACAATCGTGCGGACTCTGGTGACACTGAACGACAAGCCGGCTCCGGTTGTTCCGTTCTTTTCTTCAAGAGGCCCAATAAAAGAGTTTGAAAACCTTCTGAAGCCTGATGTTACAGCCCCAGGAGTAGGAATACTTGCAGCGTGGCCGCCTCTAGATGACGAAACAACTATCCCGGGTCAGAAACCTCCACTCTTCAACGTAATATCTGGCACGTCCATGTCTTGCCCACACGTTTCTGCTGTAGCTGCAACAGTAAAGTCTTATCACCCCGACTGGAGTCCCTCTATGATTAGATCCGCCATAATGACATCAGGTGACAATCATCGTCATGATATATTATTATTTATCACTTCTTCCATCTTTGCAAACAATTTTTTTTTTTATGTTTTATTTGCAGCAATACAAACAAACAATCTCCGTTCTCCGATTACAACATACACGGGGTCTATAGCAACCCCTTACGACATCGGAGCAGGGGAAATAAGTTTGTTCGGCCCGTTGTGGCCGGGGCTCGTTTACGAGACCGAAACCATCGATTACATTCACTTTCTTTGCAACATTGGGTACAACACATCCTTGATTAGAATCATTAGCTCCACTCTTCCCGACAACTTTGCTTGCCCCGATAACTCTGCTCCTGATCTCATCTCCGATATGAACTATCCATCGATTGTCGTTTCTGGACTAAAGAAAAATGTGAAGAGGGCGGTGAAGAGAACCGTTACTAATGTCGGTGAAGAATATTCAACCTATGCGGCCTCCGTGGTCGCTCCTTCCGGCGTTCGGGTCGAAGTGGTGCCGAACAAACTACAATTCACGAAGAACATTAAAAACATAAGCTTTGAGGTAACGTTTACCCTCGCGACAACTTCGTCAGTGGATGAAGACATGTTCGGTGCGTTTACGTGGTCTAATGGAAAGCACAACGTTCGGAGCCCGATCATTGTGCGCAACACATAAGGAAACCATGCAAGCTTATGACAAGTGAAAATAACAAACTTAATAATATGAATAATGTTTTTACTATTACTAATGATAAAAAAATAAACTCACATTCATATGAACTAAATAAATGATAACTATCTTTGTGGTTGGTATGAAAATATCATTCTCAAAAGCAATGGGGCCATATATCACCTTACAATATCATTCTAAAACACAAATATCAATAATATGTATGGTCTTATAAAAGAATTAATTGTATCAAAGACATTTTTAATATAAAGCAATCACAAATTATAAACAATATATAAAAATAATGTAGTGTGAAATCATTGCCGTTTTAAATTTTGTTGGAAATAAATCAAAAGAATAATAGTAGTAGAAATTGTTAATCCTATATCAAAACTTTATATTCCCATTAAAAATACAATATTTTTCTTTAATTCATTTTTCTCCATTGTAACTAATAAAAAAAGTCCTCGAATTTTTCTCACAACTTAATATTTTTCTTTAATTTATATTTGTTTGTTAGCTAGTTAGTTGAGCACTCGAATTGAGGATCAAAAAGCATAGGTTCGAACCTCAAGACATTGTAATTGACATATAAAAAAAAATTAATAAAAAAAGTTATTATAACCTTGAGGTACTATATGGATCTATCTATCTAGCTACCCAAATGATCAAAAAAGAAAGATCTCCCATAAATTCATTCGATCAAGCCTAATTCGAGGGATCTTAATTAAAAAAAAATTAAAATGACCAATACCAACAAATTTTACAACAAATAATCTAAACGGAACCGTCTACAAGACCGGAACCAACGACTAAAAAAATAAATATTTTTCTTTAAATATTTTGCTGATTACGGGGCTCGTCTACGAGACCGGAACCAACAATTACATTTCTTTTCTTTGCAACACGTCCATTCGGAAGAACAACGTTCGTTGTGCGCAACTTATAAGGAAAACTGGAGCGATATACGATCTAACCATGAAAGCTTATTAGCTTAATTATATGAAATAAAGATAAACAAAATGAAAAAAATGAATAAACAAAATGGATTATATGAAATAAAGATAAACAAAATGAAAAAAATGAATAAACAAAATGGGAAAAAAAGTCCAGCCTCTGGGATTCGAGCCCAGGTCTCCACGGCTACAGCCTACAACGTGGAATTCTTACCACTAAACTACAGCCATTTAATAAAAATAAAAACACTGTTCTATTTATATATTATTGCAAAATATAAAAAGGAATGAAAATATAGTTTAAATTTGTATGTTTATTTCGATGATGTTTTAAATAAATTAAATTTCATTGGCAATAACAAAAAAAAAAAGTTAAATATGAGAGATGGAGACATAATTTTTGTGGTTGACGGACTTCATAGTATACATGCTTCAAGTTAATTTGAATTCAATTATTTTTCTATTTTCAAAAAATAAAGTATAGAAATAGTCAGAACAATCTTTCTTAAAGAAAATAAATTAATGACTCTAAAAAGTAAGTATCAAAAGACATTTTTCATAGAAAGCGGCCCCAAATTGTGAGAGCTTATTAAAGCCATTTAATTATTATTTTTTCAAAGTCTGAACTCATTAGTGCATTTGAATATGTGGGAAATAAAATAAATACGGAATTGTTTTTTTGGATTTATCTCCAGTTTATTTCAGATCTATTCATTTCAGTTCAAACTAGTTGTTCAGTCAAATCATTTAATTTTATGTTTATTTTATTTATTTTTATTTTTATTAATATTATTTTAATATTTTAAAATTAATTTCAGTTGAACTTAATTTTAGTTTAGTTCAGTTCAGACGTTCAATTCAATTAGTTTTAATCCAAAAGAACAAGTCTTAATAATCAAAAGTTTCGAGCTTATTATATTATATTGAGTACACGAGATCACGACTTATTTATAATTAAATATTAATCCTAAATCAAAACTTTATATTGTAAATTTGTCATTACAACAATACAATATCGATAAATCAAAAGAAAATAAGAGATTCATGATTTCTTACCTAACAATTGTTATAAATCAAAAGAAAATAAGAGACTCATGATTTCTTACCTAACAATCGTTTATTCGCGGGATGCTAATAATAGAATTAACGTCGATTACTATCAAATCGATGTGGACAATATCTTTTCACTAGATTGTTACCCTTTCAACATCAGTTGTAAATCATATGAAATAAATGATGTTATGATCTCTGATTTTGAGACCAACATCAAAATAATATTTAAAACATAAAAAAAAATGAAAATTTTAGTTTGCAAGGTAATTTAATTATACTCAGTTTTTATTTAGACATTGTGACTAATATATTAAGTACAAACTATTTATCACTATTAATTTGTTATATTCAACAACAACTTGGTGGACTCTAGAAAACAAGGTAATACAACGAAAAATATTTTTAAAATACTATTAATAGAATCTGGTTAATTAATTTGTTTTGCGCCAAATCATTGCTCGCTTAGTGCCTTTTTGGAACATTGTTTTCTACTGTACTAAGAGCACTCCCCACCATTGGGAGTGCTCTAAATAAAATGCTTCATATATTACTTAAATTTTGACTTAGAATAAAGGAGGTCCAAAATAAAAAAAAAAGTGTAAGAACCTGATCCAAAATTAAAATCGCATATGCTTAGTTTATTACTGGGCCTCAAGAGCGGCCCAGCCCAAACACACAGAAAGCTAGCTAATATCCAAAACAATTTCCAAGAAAAAAAAAAAGAGAAAATGTCACCACCACCATCATCAACCGATACACCTCCGTCCGCCGCCGCCGAAAACCCTAACTGGTGGCGGTTCACATGGGAAGCCCAATCGCACACGTCGATACTCCGCTTGCTCTTATTCAACCCAAACAAGTCATTGTAGGATCGTATTCTGGCTCTGAAAGGTCGTAGGATCGTAGTCTGGCTCTAAAACAGGTCACAGGATAGTAACCTAGCTAGGGGTGGCTAAACGGTTGTCGGTTTTTGCAAAAACCAAACCGAAAAACCGACTATTCGGTGCACCGAAAACCGACTATTCGGTGTTCGGGTCGGTTTTCGCTGAAAGAATTTTTTTTTAATCGGTTGTCGGGTTAACCGATACCGAATCTTAAAACCGAAAACCGAAAACCCGATATCATATTAAAATTAATAAAATATTATTATATTATTAATAATAAGATTTTATTAACCCACATCACGTTTCTCTTCTCTCACTTTTAAACATATCGACGACAAGCGCAAACCCTAGCCCCATTAATCCAGTATCGTCGCCTTGCTGGTGACCTCCTCCTCGCGGCGTCGGATTTTCCTTCAACTCTTCAAGAAGCAGTCGTCATCTCTACTTTCGAAGCTCGGAGCAGGAATTCAACGGCGTCGCCCATCACCGTCAACCCATCCTCACTCCTCTCTTCCTCAGTCCTCTGCCTATACTTCGATTTAAATCTCAATAATGTCCGACACACAACAGGTAATTGAATTAGGGTTTTTCTTTGTTTAATAAATTCATTTTGTTTGGTTTGGTGAATTGAATGTCATATGACTCATATGATGGTGAATGGTGATGGACTGATGCCTGATGGTATACATATATGATATATAGTCAGATATACTGATATTCATTTTGTTTGTTTTTGTTTTTGTGTATGAAATTATTTTTGTTATTTCTACATGTTTAATATTGAATTACTTACTGTATAAATTTTTATTTTAGATGGAACAAGGTAGCAATGTGTTGCCTCGTCATGATATGACGGGCTCGGAGTCAGAGCAACATCATAATGCTCATATGCTAGAAGAAGAAGAAGACGAAGAAGATGTAGAAGAAATAATAGAAGTGTAGGGATCGGTTTATCGGAGATGGCTAAGAACAGAGAAAGACGAGGCTTGTGTTAGACACAATCTCCTTAAAACAAAATTCGACCTCTACCGATCGTTTGTTTCCCAGGATACAACGTCTCAAGCAACTACGTTGCACGTCGAACCGAGAGTTGCCTGAAAGACTTCACCGGAGGGCCAAAGAGAATAGGAAAGAAAAGGATAAGAAACTAGCAAATTGCTGGAGTGGTTTTGTTGTGTTTTTCTTTCAGACATGAGGCTCGTTTATATAGCCGAGCACATAAGGGTTGCTGAGTGTTCATGCATGAACCTGGACACTGTTGACCGTAACGGTCCGATCATAATGGCTGAGCATTAAGGCCTCTTCAATGTCGATTTTGAATTCAAAAATTAAAATTTGAATGCAATATTATTTTATTTATTCAGTAAATAAATAATATTCATTCAAAATAACCGTTACTTTGCAACGGTTCGAAAAAGAAATTGGCAAAACAATAGCTTGGTTGTCCAGCCCCAAATCGGACCGACATTCGTGTACGCAGGTCGCGCTCGCACACAAGTTCGGGGTTCGTGGCCAAGTTTTGCACCCCCCCTGCGCGCACGTAGGAGGCGGAGCAACACTCTAATAATTCATTCACAAGCTATTAATGAGAAAGCCCTTTATATACCCACTTGGGTTTTAGGCTTTTTCCAATGTGGGATAGCATCCCATTTGTATTTTCCTTTCTTTTTCCCCAATATTTTTGACAATATTCAACCATTAATTTCTCATTCATTTCAACTCCGATTCGAGTAAATGAGCTATCGTTTTGAAGCTCTCTACGAGCTCTAAATTTTCCAACAGTCCCCCCCATGAATGAAAATTACACAAAAACCAAAAGTAGTTTGGTGAAATCAATCAACGTTAGAAACGTGCATATGATAGGTAGGTGTTACCCTTTGAACCTTCCCTTGTGAAAGCATACCAACTTTACTGATTAAATAGTAGACACGATGTCTTTGAACTATTCACCATTTGTGTAAACGATAATATACCCCACTCACGTTCTTTCTAACAAATCTCAGTTCTCATGATTATGTTCATTTTGGCCCTGAACATCAGCCTGGTTCTGTAAGAGTGTTTAAGAATATGCCTTACTGTATTCTCTTCGAAGCGGCCCCACTTCTCTCTTACATAGGTGATTTCTTTCAAGAGTATTCATAATATCTCTTTTGAATCATTAATAGCCATTTGCTAATCCTCACACACAATCACTGTAATATCTTTTAGGCAATGGACTTTTGGTGGAAATCAAATTCCCCCCCAGGACAGTGATAACGAAGTTTAGACGGTTAGGTTGTCCTTTTGAACCTAGTTCTTGGGATCTCCAGTCATATAGGTAAGGTTTTCCATCGTCTCAACTCTCTTTCTTTAAGGCTTTTAGTCCCATTCCTGTAGATGACGACATTACTAACTCTCGATTTAACCCTTTGGTTAATGGATCTGCGATATTATCTTTAGATCTTACATAGTCTATTGAGATAACTCCAATCGAGAGTAGTTGTCGAATGGTATTATGTCTTCGACGTATATGTCTAGACTTACCATTGTACATATTACTTTGTGCTCGTCCAATTGCAGATTGACTATCACAATGAATACGAATTGGAGGCACAGGTTTCGTCCACTTTGGAATATCTTTTAGGAAATTCCTGAGCCACTCGACCTCTTCGCCACATTTATCTAGAGCTATAAACTCTGATTCCATTGTGGATCTAGCAATTACTGTTTGCTTAGACGATTTCCAAGAAATAGCAGCTCCACCGAGAGTGAATACATATCCACTTGTGGACTTGGAGTCTTTTATGTCAGAAATCCAATTTGCGTCAGTGTAACCTTCAATAACAGCTGGATATCGAGTATAATGCAACCCATAATCTCGGGTATATCGTAAATATCTAAGTAACCGTACAATAGCTTTCCAGTGGCTTTCACTTGGATTACTAGTGTATCTGCTTAGCTTATTTACTGTATAGGCTATGTCTGGTCTTGTACAACTCGTTAAGTACATTAAACTGCCGATCACTCTTGAGTACTCTACTTGACTCACTCCTTCACCTCTATTTTTAGCGAGGTGTTGACTTGTATCTATTGGAGTTCTAGCAAGACCCGTATCATCTTTGCTAAACTTCTCTAAGATTTTGTCGACATAATGAGATTGACTCAAAGCAAAGCCGTCTGATGTTCTATTAATTTTAATTCCAAGTACAACATCAGCATTGCCCATATCTTTCATGTCAAACTTTGAATTTAACATATTTTTCACTGATTTGACCATATTATCATTACTTCCCACGATAAGTATGTCGTCAACATATAAGCACATGATTAAATAATCATCGTCCGTATTTTTTATATAAATGCATTTATCACATTCATTTATTCGAAAGCCATATTCTAACATAGCATAATCAATTTTTTCATGCCATTGTTTTGGTGCTTGTTTTAATCCGTACAAGGATTTCACCAATTTACACACTTTAGTTTCTTGCCCGGGAGCATAAAATCCTTCTGGTTGATCCATATATATTTCTTCACCTAGATCACCATTTAAGAAGGCCGTTTTTACATCCATTTGATGTATTTCGAGATTTCTTAGCGCTGCTATGGCGATAATTAATCTAATTGACGTAATTCTCGTCACAGGAGAATACGTATCAAAATAGTCAAGACCTTCTTTTTGTCTATAACCTTTAATTACAAGTCTTGCCTTGTATTTATCGATAGTCCCGTCGGCTTTCAATTTCTTTTTGAAAATCCACTTAGAGCCTAGGGGTTTACTTCCCGGAGGAAGGTCCGCTAATTCCCAAGTATGATTTTGCAAAATAGAATTAATTTCACTTTGAATTGCCTCTTTCCATTGAGGGCCATCAGAAGAGTTTACAGCTTCTTTAAAGCTTTGAGGTTCACTCTCGAGCATGTACATTAAAAAATCAGGACCGAACGATTTTTCTATACGAGCTCGTTTACTTCGTCTTTGTTCAACATTTATGTCATCAACAATTTCTGTAATTGTTGGGTTTGCATGCATGCGCGAGGAACTAGCTTCATTGCTATTATCCGTGCATGTCTTCCATGGAAGTATATGTTCAAAAAATTGAGCATTTCTTGATTCCATAATAGTATTTTTGTGTATATCGTCGATTTTTGATTCGTACACAAGAAATCGATAGGCACTACTATTATGTGCATATCCGATAAATACACAATCAACAGTTTTAGGGCCTATTTTAACCTTTTTCGGTAGTGGAATTGCCACCTTTGCTAAACACCCCCATACTTTCAAGTATTTATACGAAGGTGCTCGACCAAACCATAATTCATATGGAGTTTTGTCGATTTTCTTTCGGGGCACCTTATTTAAAAGGTAGTTTGCTGTTAACAACGCTTCTCCCCACATGTTCGGAGGTAGTCCGGAATCAAGCAACATCGCATTTAACATTTCTTTCAATGTTCGGTTTTTGCGTTCGGCAACGCCATTTTGTTGAGGGGAATAAAGTGCAGTGGTTTCATGCATGATTCCATGTTTTTCACAAAAATCAGCAAACGGAAACTCATATTCACCTCCTCGATCACTTCTTAATCGTTTAATTTTCCGATTAAGTTGATTTTCAACTTCTGTCTTGTAAAGTACAAACTTTTCGAAAGCTTCGTCTTTACTTTTTAGGAGATATACATAACAATATTTTGTGCTATCGTCAATAAACGTGATAAAATATTTATTTCCACCACGTGTTTGCACGGTTTTTAAATCACACACGTCCGTGTGAATTAAGTCGAGGGGTTCACTATTTCTTTCAATAGTTCGAAAAGATGATCGAGTCATTTTCGCTTCTACACAAATTTCGCATTTGTGATTTGTATCAATTTGGAGTGTGGGTATGCTTTTTAAGTTCATTAATTTCCTTAATGAATTAAAGTTTTCATGTCCTAAACGGCCATGCCAAGTTATCGATGACTCAAGCAAGTAAACGGAAGTAGAAGCAGTCTTATTCATGTTCTTGTTGATAGTCATTACATTGAGCTTGAACAGCCCATCATTCTCATACCCCTTGCCCAGATACACCCCACCCTTGGATATTATAACATTATCCGACTCGATTACAATACGAAAACCATGCTTATTCAGAAGAGACCCAGACACTAAATTCTTACGAATCTCAGGCACATACAAAACATTATTCAGAGTTAATTCTTTTCCAGAAGTAAACTTCAGCATTATTTTTCCTTTCCCTTTGACATCAGAAGTTGCTGAATTCCCCATAAAGAGCTTTTCTCCAGTAGCACTTTCATCAAGAGTGTGGAACAGCTCCTTGGATGAGCAGATGTGGTGGGTAGCACCTGTGTCGATCCACCACTCACGTGGGTTAGACCCCACCATGTTCAGTTCTGAAACAACAGCAGCAAAATTATTATCATTTTCAATAACAAGTGCATTGTTTCTTTTAGGTTTCCTGCACTCGGAAGCCCGATGACCAAGTTTGTCACAGTTGTGACAAATTCCAGCAAACTTCTTTTTGAATTCTCCCTTTTTCGGAGCAAGCATCTGGTCAAGTTTCATTTTGCCTTTGTCTTTGTAGGTAGGCTTGGAGCTGGCCTCGACTACTTTTTCCTTGGGTTCATGGCCATAGAGACGAGAATTCTTCTTGTTGTCCTCTTCTATGCGAAGGCGAACAATCAGCTCTTCTACGTTCATCTCCTTTCGTTTGTGCTTCAGATAGTTCTTGAAGTCTTGCCACCCGGGGGGAAGTTTCTCGATGATAGCAGCCACTTGAAAAGTCTCGCTGATCACCATGCCCTCGGCATGAATGTCATGAATAATGACTTGAAACTCCTGCACCTGAGACATCACAGATTTAGTATCAACCATTTTAAAATCAAGAAATTTCCCAACAATGAATTTCTTGGCACCGGCATCCTCGGTTTTGTATTTCTTATCCAGAGTCTCCCACAACTCTTTAGCGGATTTGACTCCAATGTACACATTGTACAAGTCATCTGTAAGACTATTCATCAAATAGTTCCTGCACAAGAAGTCGCAATGCTTCCATGCATCAAGCGCGCTCACCGCTTGCACGTCCGGATCTTCCGGTAGGCGAGGAGGATCTTCTTTCAAGAACCTCGCTAGATTCAATGTTGTCAAATAGAACAACATCTTCTGTTGCCAACGCTTGAAGTTCAAGCCGTTGAACTTCTCCGGTTTATCGTGATGATTCACGACCGGAAAAGCCATCTGGTGTGGCGCACCACCACCAGGTCCCGAAGGAGGCACAGTCATAGTAGGGTTAGGAGTGAGGGATCGTCTCCTTCTGAGCAGTGGAGTCAGTTGCTTTCTCGGTGATGATGGGAGAGTCAGAAGTAGCCATCTCGTAGAGATTTTTGTTTTAAGACTGTAGGGATCGGTTTATCGGAGATGGCTAAGAACAGAGAAAGACGAGGCTTGTGTTAGACACAATCTCCTTAAAACAAAATTCGACCTCTACCGATCGTTTGTTTCCCAGGATACAACGTCTCAAGCAACTACGTTGCACGTCGAACCGAGAGTTGCCTGAAAGACTTCACCGGAGGGCCAAAGAGAATAGGAAAGAAAAGGATAAGAAACTAGCAAATTGCTGGAGTGGTTTTGTTGTGTTTTTCTTTCAGACATGAGGCTCGTTTATATAGCCGAGCACATAAGGGTTGCTGAGTGTTCATGCATGAACCTGGACACTGTTGACCGTAACGGTCCGATCATAATGGCTGAGCATTAAGGCCTCTTCAATGTCGATTTTGAATTCAAAAATTAAAATTTGAATGCAATATTATTTTATTTATTCAGTAAATAAATAATATTCATTCAAAATAACCGTTACTTTGTAACGGTTCGAAAAAGAAATTGGCAAAACAATAGCTTGGTTGTCCAGCCCCAAATCGGACCGACATTCGTGTACGCAGGTCGCGCTCGCACACAAGTTCGGGGTTCGTGGCCAAGTTTTGCACCCCCCTGCGCGCACGTAGGAGGCGGAGCAACACTCTAATAATTCATTCACAAGCTATTAATGAGAAAGCCCTTTATATACCCACTTGGGTTTTAGGCTTTTTCCAATGTGGGATAGCATCCCATTTGTATTTTCCTTTCTTTTTCCCCAATATTTTTGACAATATTCAACCATTAATTTCTCATTCATTTCAACTCCGATTCGAGTAAATGAGCTATCGTTTTGAAGCTCTCTACGAGCTCTAAATTTTCCAACAAGAAGAAGAAGAAGCAGATGATGATGATGATGATGATGATGATGCAACAGAAGTGGATTCTTCCAATCCAAAGAAGCGTAAAAAATCTCGCGTAAGGTCTAAGCACTGGATTCCATATATTAGGTGCAAGGTTAAAAGAAGAACCGAACCGAGAGCCACCCCTAAACCTAGCTCTGAAACAGGTTGCGGGATAGTAACCTGGCTCTGATACCACTTGTTAGCCTTTTGAGCAAAGCTCTTGATCCTACTCGATACCACTTGTTGTTGATTCGACGATGTATAGTTGGATAATAACGAGAACCGAAATAACTCAACAATAAATAAAGAAGACAAGAAATTTACGTGGAAACCCAATTGAGAAAAACCACGGGAGGAACGACGAGAATTTTCACTATATTATTGCTCACGATTACAAGGATTGATATTCACTCTAAAACTCTCTAATCTCACACAATAATTATATCTCTCTTGCTTGGTGATCTTCGTATTGTCTCGTGTTGTTTGTGTTCATAGAGCAACTCTCTTTATATAGGAGAGAGTCCAAAATATTATATGGAAATAATATATTACCCCAAAAGAATCCTAAAAATAGTTGGAAACAATTCCTAATGAGAAACAGAAAGAAAATCTCCAAAATCCCGCTGGTAGAAAGCTGGCGCAAACGCGCTAGATCTGGACGCGAACGTGTTAGAGCCTCAGCAGTTTGGCGCAAATGCGCCAACTTGGCGCGAACGCGCTGGAATGCTACGACCGTTTTCTTCTTTCGTTTCAACTCTGTTTCGATCGAAACTTTTTCGCCATTGATTTTATGCGGTTTTGAGTCACATTCCATTTCTCATGAACGGATGTAGTATTATTTAACACATAAAAAATTATTTTTTTCTAAAAAATTGTATTAATTTCTCTAATCAAAGTTTTAATGATGGGCCAGTCTAGTCGGCATGACCAATGGGCCAAGTTGGACACACAATTCACGGCCCAAAAATATACGGGCTTTTTTGGCTCGACTCGATAGGCTGATGCACTAAATGGG
This sequence comes from Euphrasia confusa, assembly GCA_954870475.1. Lineage (NCBI taxonomy): Eukaryota > Viridiplantae > Streptophyta > Magnoliopsida > Lamiales > Orobanchaceae > Euphrasia > Euphrasia confusa. The sequence continues at coordinate 1,142,619 of OX940967.1, forward strand.
CCGGCCTAGAGGCTAGCCCGATTGTTTTTTATTTTTATTTTAATAATTTTAATTTTCAATATATATTTTATCAAATTATTAATTTAATATAATTTTTATAACTAATATCATTGTTATTTTTATTATTTGATACAAATTTATTTATATTTATTTAACAGAAAAATTTATTATACATTTATTTTATAATTTTAATAAGTTTAATAATTATTTTATGTTAAAGATATAAAAATATATCTTAATTTTTAGTAACTAATTATTTATTTAATTATTTATAAACATCGGGTCATTTTGGCTGGTGACCCGATAGGTGGTAGCCATGTTCTAGATGGAGTGACTATAATTCTTTAGAGGTAGCCATGTTCTAGATGGAGTGACCATAATTCTTTAGAGCGGAAATAATATATTAAAGTTAGATTAATAAACAATTAAAACCTTTCATTGAAATGATTAGATTCTTAAAAAGAAATTACATGTGATATTTAACATTTATACTTATAAAATATACTTTTTATTGTTTTTTTATTTATTGCTCTTCAATTCTATTGAAAATTTGAATAATATATTTTAAATAAGTAAATTAAGAATATTTATATCGCTCCAAATTATAAAAATGCTAAAAAAATCATGCAAACAAGATATTTTATTTTATTTTTTGTGAATTATTCCACAAGAATTTTAAAATTAAATGTTTTTGCTCTATAAGAATTGCACAAATTGCATACAAAGTTAATTTTCTAAATTGACCTGATTCATCCTCAACTTGACCCGCTATAGGACAAAGAATATATACTATATAATTTAAAATTATGAGAGAGATTTAGACTTTCAACGATAACTTATTATATAAAGGAGCGTTTGAATTTGAGGAAATTCATTAAGTCATTGTAATTCATAATATATCATGAAAACTTATTAGAATTGTTGTAAAACGACGATGTATAGTACGAACAATATGCGGAACCCCGAATATAACTCAACAATAAATAAAGAAGGAGACAAGAAAAGAAGACAAGGAATTTACGTGGAAACCCAAATCGGGAAAAACCACGGGAGGAACGACAAGAACTTTTACTATAATATTGTCGATGATTACAAGGATTGATATACACTCTAAAACCCTCTAATCTCACACAATATTATCTCTCTCTATGATGGTATTAACTTGTGTTCTACACAAATAATTATGTCTATGGAGATCCCTATTTATAGGTGTAGAAAACCCATAAACTAGGTAACCAATAGGAATAGGAATAAACCCTTTTCCTAATATATGACTCCTAAATCCATAAGGAATATAATTATATTATATTAAATATAATTCTAATTTTCCTAAATAAGGAAACAAAATTCCTACGGATTCGAGTCATATTTTAACAATCTCCACCTTGACGAGAAACCGCGAAATCCCATCGCTCATGTGAAATCACATCACATGTAACACAAAGCCGCGAAATCCCATCGCGCATGCGAAATCTCATCGCACATCAAACAATAAAGCGAAATCACATCGCCCTCAATAGTCTCGTCCCTCGTCTTCCTCCAAATGCCCCAACGGGCCTAGTTCCTAGAAGATTGGACCTTCAAAGGTCCCCATGAATCGGAACGTACATACCTGAGTGTCTTCTTCGAACTGTGAGCCCAATTCGAGATATACCCTCTCGACCGCTTTCCAAGCGCACATGGCTCACCAAGTTTAAAAACACTCCATAGATCGAGAAACACTCGATCCTTCTTGTCGACTTTCCTCACATGCCCAAGCCGCACATGGTCTAGTCGTGTAGACTCTTCACCCGAGAGCCTAGTTTTTCCCACGGTTACTTCGTTCACCGCTTCATCTTTAATCAGCTTGGTCACTCCGGCCTTACTTGGTTGCGCGCCTCTAAGCCGGATAGACTCTTCTACCAAGAGTCGGGTTTCGGCCCCGGTTACTTCCTTCACCGTGCCTTCTTGGAGGACATAAGGTTGTCTCGCCTTTTCTTCTCCTCCCAACACTACCAAAGCCTCTTCGGTAGCCTCATAAACTCCACCTTCTCCGGTGTAGCTTTTATCAACCTCGGTTACTTCCTTCGCCGAGCTTCCATCGAGGACATAAAGGCGACTCGCCTTTCTCTTTCCCCGCAATATTACCAAACCACCTTTGGTAACCCTTAAAACTCCACCTTTACAAGTGAGTTTATAGCCCTTCATATCAAGGGTACTCAAGGAAATAAAATTCCTCTTCAAGTCAGGGACATGTCTTACCTCGCCTAACGTGCGCACCGTGCCATCGAACATCTTCAAGCGGATATTACCAATCCCTTCGACCTTGCACGAGGTGTCATTAGCCATGAACACCGCACCATGCTCCAAGGATTCATAAGTCTCGAACAACGACCGGTCCGGACACATATGAAACGAGCAACCCGAGTCTAAGATCCAATCATCACACAAGTTGGAGTTCTCGCCTAGAGCCATTAGTAGTTCTCCATAGAAATTCCCATCTACTAATCCAACGTCACCGGAATTCCGATTACCGGAATTATTGTTGTTGCTCTCTCTATTCTTCAACGCGTAGCACTCCGACTTTATGTGTCCCTTCTTCTTGCAATAGAAACACACCTTATTCCCGTGTCGCGACTTCGAATTCCCCGAGTCGCTCCCTTTATCACGGTACTTCTTTTGGACGCTAAGTCCTTCACCCACATCGGGCACACCATCCTTGTTGGACTCCATCCTTTGTACGTTTTCCCTTGACGAGAGAGCCGAAGTTACGTCTTTAAACGTGAGACTATCTCGTCCATAGAGAAGCGTGTCCCGAAAAGCCGCCATGGAGGGGGGTAGCGAGCATAACATCCAAAACGCAAGATCATCATCTTCGATCTTCACGCCAATTTTCCCAAGGTCAGCTACACGCTCCTTGAATCTCGCTACATGGTCTTGAATCGACGACCCCTCCGCCATCTTGAGGAAGTAGAGACTTCTCTTCAAGTGATGCTTGCTGGACACCGTTTTCTCAACGCACATTGACTCCAACAACTCCCATAATTCCTTTGCAGTCTTCGCCTCCGTCGTTTCCTCAGTCAACGAATCCGAAACATGAAGCCCTATGGTCGCCATAGCCATCTGATCGAGCTCCACCCACTCGTCATGCTTCATGTCTTTCGGCTTGTTGTCAATACCAAGTAGAACAATCTCTTGCTTAAGAGATCTGAGGACTAACCTCATCTTGTATTGCCAAATAGGAAACCTCGTGTTGAGACTTAAATTCGGTAGATCGTACCTCACGCTCGCCATCGAAACCTTACTCCGGAAGGTAGTAGGATCGTAGTCTGGAAGGTCACGGGATCGTTGCCTGGCTCTGATACCACTTGTTAGCTTTTAGGATCGTAACCTGGCTCTGATACCACTTGTTGTAAAACGACGATGTATAGTACGAACAATATGCGGAACCCCGAATATAACTCAACAATAAATAAAGAAGGAGACAAGAAAAGAAGACAAGGAATTTACGTGGAAACCCAAATCGGGAAAAACCACGGGAGGAACGACAAGAACTTTTACTATAATATTGTCGATGATTACAAGGATTGATATACACTCTAAAACCCTCTAATCTCACACAATATTATCTCTCTCTATGATGGTATTAACTTGTGTTCTACACAAATAATTATGTCTATGGAGATCCCTATTTATAGGTGTAGAAAACCCATAAACTAGGTAACCAATAGGAATAGGAATAAACCCTTTTCCTAATATATGACTCCTAAATCCATAAGGAATATAATTATATTATATTAAATATAATTCTAATTTTCCTAAATAAGGAAACAAAATTCCTACGGATTCGAGTCATATTTTAACAAGAATAATTTTAGGATGAAACTTCCTTACTTGTTTCGGGTCTTCCTTTATCGTCTGTGTGTGCTATGTGTGTGCTAGTCGTAGGACATCACTCACACACCACTTATATTTCAGCATGGTAGGTACACATTAGATTCTTACTATGTAGATGTAGTATAGAGATTTTCGATATATATACTCTAATTATGAAATTGCCATCGAACAACATACTAGGTACATGATGTTTAAGAATTTTGGAGTTACCTAACCGACAAAAATCAGAAATGGTAGGTACACGTTAGATTCTTACTCTGTAAATACATTATATAGATTTTCGATATATAGACTCTTATTATGAAATTGCCATCGAACAACATACTAGGTACATAATGTTTAAAAAAAATTGGAGTTACCTAACCGGCAAAAATCAGAATAAAATATTGTCAGCCACTATTCTTTGCGCGTATCAATATAAAAATATTTATTATAAAAATAAATAATCACTATTTAACAATAAAAAAATATTATCCATATTAAAATCATCATTACATAAAACATAAATTATCATTTAAAAAATATTTATTTTGTATCAAAATAATATTAATTAGAAACTATTCAATCATATATTATAATGGATATTATGTGTACCATACTACTATGCACACATATTAGAATGATATAAATTATCCTAAATTAAAATAAAAACTAATTTCCTACCAAAATAAAATCCAAATAGATAAAATAAAATTTGAGTGCCTGATTTGTTTGATTAGTTAAAAGGTGAAAAAAGATATAAATTGCCCTAAAATAAAATGAAAACTAATTCTCTACTAAAATAAAATCCAAATAGATAAAATAAATTTTGAGTGCGCAATTCGTTCACATCATACAAGTCTGTGGATGATTGTGTGTGTATTTAATATAATAATATTAAATTTACGGTTAAGATGCATGGTATACTCCACCCGGGGTAGGATAGATAAAACCGAGTTATATATGGAGATGTTACTCCTGAAACAATGCACTTGGTGTTATATTAACTGTAGATACATACATCATACATGTTAGGTGTGTATGATTGTGTGTACTTAATATATTAATAATATTAAATTTTGATTATGTACATAGTGTATTCCAACATAGATAAAACCATCTTTAGGCATGCACGAAAAAAAGATACTTTAAAATATCTTTAAAAAATTAAAGAATATATTAAAGTTAGATTATTAAATTATTAAAATATCTTATTAAAATGATAAGATTCTCCTAAAAAAATTAGCATAACATGTGATATCGAAGTAATAATTATACTTAGTATACAATTTTTCTTATTTTTTATTTATTGTTCTTCAATTATATTGAAAGTTTGAATAATATATCTGTTAAAATTGTGTTTTGTGGTCAATTGAGGGTTGTCCCTCATCAAATTTGTGAGGAAAGGGAGACCATCTTATAAGTAAATAAAACTACTCCACCTAGTATCGATTGATTCTAGGATGGAACTTCCCTACTGGTCTTGGGTCTCCCTTTTTCGTCTGTGTGTGCTAGTCATGGACCGCACTCACACATTACCTATTTCAACATGGTAGAAACACATTAGATTCTTACTATGTAGTTATAGTATATAGATTTTCGATATTGCCATCGAACAAGTCATGGGACCGCACTCACGCACCACCTATTTCAACATAGTAGGTACACATTAGATTCTTACTATGTAGATATAGTATATAGATTTTCGATATATAAACTCTTATTATAAAATTTACATCGAACAACATACTAGGTACACGATATTTAAGAAATGGTAGGTACACATTAGATTCTTACTATGTAGGTATACTATATAGATTTTCGATATATAGACTCTTATTATGAAATTGGCATCGAGGTACATAATGTTAAAGAATTTTTGGAGTTACCTAATCGGAAAAAATCAGAATAAAATATTGTTAGTCACTATTCCTTGCGCGTATCAATATAAAATACATTTAGTATAAAAATAAATAATCAATATTAAATAATTAAAAACATTATTCATATTAAAATTATCATTACATAAAACATACCATTTACAAAAATATTCATTATTCATCAAAATAATATTAATTAAAAACTATTCAATCATATATTATTATGGATATTATGTGTACCATACTACTATGCACACATATTTATTAGTATGATATAAATTATCCTTAATTAAAATAAAAACTAATTTCCTATTAAAATAAAATCCAAATAGATAAAATAAAATGTGAGCGCGAGATTCGTTTGATCGTTTAAAAGGTGAAATGTCTTTAACTAGGAGTTATGGAGATGCTACTCTTGGAGCAATATACTTGGTGGTATATTAACCGTAGATGCATACATGATACACGTCAAGTGTGTGTGATTAAGAATTTAAACGAATCGAACTTTTTTTACTCGATTCGCGATTCGATTCGATTTTTGATGATTCGTATTCGAAAAAATGAATTCGAATATATTTTTTATATTCGAATATTTACGAATACGAATATTATAATATCCTGTCTTTGTGTGCTAGTCGTGGGAGCACACTCATACACCTCCTATATCAACTTGGTATCAGAGCCATGTGGCTTCTGTTGCTTCTGTACGACACATCGATTCGACCACACATTATATTGTTGTCACATCAGGGCACGTGTGGTTGCTTGGTCAGGGGGGTCTACCATTGTTGAGGTGAGACCGGTGTTTAAGACTCACAAGTGAGGAGGTGTGTTAAAATTGTGTGTTATGCGGATCTAGGATAGAAATTCGAGGGGGGCTAAAACTAAAAGGAAAAAGTTCCAAAAAAATTAGGGAGGGCTAAAAGGCTGAAAACTAGCTTCCTAGGTGTTGAACTCATGACCTTTTAGAGAAAGGGTAGGAGGCTAATCACTTGAACTACAAACATTCTTTGGAAAAATTAGTAGACACAAATAAATTAGGGCGGGCTAGAGCCCGGCCTAGCCACCCCTAGATTCGCCTTTGGTGTTACGATCACTTTTGAGTTGTTTCACATCGAATTCATGAGGAAATGGAGACCATCTTATAAGTAAAGGGAGATAATCCATTTAGTTACAATTGGTTTTAAGTTGGAACCTCCTTTAAGAGCATCTCCGACCATTGCCGAAAACTCATTTTGGAGTAAGGGAGATGCTCCAATCCATACCAAAACATAAATCTATTATTGATTTTTGTGTGAGACCCACACAAAAAATACATAAATTTTTGTTTACCTCAAACTCAAATCAATAATTATTATTTATTTATAAAAGAGTTTTTTTTTTTATTTTATAAATTGTTCAAATTGACCTATCAAATTAACTTTTATTTTTTGTTAGTTTTTATTTAATTTTTTTTGTAATGTAATATTTTACAAAAAAATAATATTATTAATAATTAAAATAAAATTTAATAATTTTTTTTTTAATAATGAAATAAAAATACATATCACAATATAAAATTTTAATAAAAATATATTTAATTAATATTTTATTTAATGTCAAAAGTTAAGGGGTTAAATTGTAAATTTGTAAAAATGTTGATTATTTGTAAAAAAAAAAACACTCTCTCTTATTAATTATGAAATAAATATACATATCACAATATAAAATTCTAGTAATTCTTTCTATTCATTTTTTAAATGTCATTTTGATAAAATTTGACTCTAAATACCCCTATTAAATATCTTATCTTTAATGATAAATAATGATTTTTTTATTCTGCTACGAAAGTTAACGGAAGATTAGAGATGGATTTAAGAATATGAAGAGTTTTGTATAATAAAACTTCTTAGCATTAATTTGAGTATAAATAAAGTTAAATTAGTCAAAAAATATTGTTTTTAATTTATGTGTAGAAGGATAAAATGACATATATAAAAAATAGGAGGGGTAGTATAAAAAAGTGATATAAGAAGAATATACATTTGGAGAATATTCATTTTTAAGTTTGAGTATTGGTGTCTCGGTTGGAGTCAAGTCAAATTAATGTATACTTAACTAAACTTACTTTTGAGTTTAAATTTGGTCAAATTAATGTATACTTAACTAAACTTACTTTTGAGTTTAAATTTGAGTGTTCGGTTGAAGATGGTCTTACATGTCTTGAATTTCCTTTTCCAGTTTTTGTGCCCAGTGCAGACAAAATGCCCTAGTAAGCGCATGCTTAGTTAATTTATAAAAAAGAATATTCTTAAAAGTTATGAGAGAGAGAGAGATCGGAGTTATTATATAAAGAGCCTTTGCATTTGAGGGAATTAATTGTAATTCATAATATATATCTATACATATATATATTTTTATAATCATGAAAGCTTATTATAATCTTTTTTTCGGTTTAATTAGTCTTGTAATTGTTATTGTCTCATTTTTTGGAGAAGCTACTTCATCAGACGAAGGTGATGATGAAGTTCATATTGTGTACATGGGAAAAACGACTTATTCGGTTATGAATGGGGAGCGCTTTGATCCAAGAAACAATCATGCTCACCTTCTTAACGAGCTACACGCAACAAGGTTCGATTATTGAATTCTTTTTTCAGAAGCACTATTTCACATTATTATGTCCGCACATCCGCAGGAATGAAAAAGATGTAGTCGTTTACAATAGAAGCTTTCTAGGGATTGCCGCTCGCATGTCGAAGGAAGAAGCGCAATCGTTGGCACAAAGACCTCAAGTGGTGTCCGTTTTTCCCAACCGAGCTTTGAAGCTCCACACTACTCGTTCATGGGATTTTCTGATGACCCGAAACACAGCTGGTTTTGAAAATAGCAATGGTTTTGTTCCCACGACCTCACCCCCTTATTCGTCGAACCTATCGTTTGGAGGAGCTCACGACACTATAGTTGGAATCTTCGATACAGGAATTTGGCCTCAACATCCGAGTTTCAACGACGAGTACATGAGCCAAGTTCCGACGCGTTGGAACGGAATATGCATGTCGAGCAAAAACGTGACAAACATATTCAAATGTAACAAGTAAGCAACATTTCAAATCACGTTACATTACAAAAGTCTCGTTTTATTGAAACGTATGTGAAATGTTACAATTAGGAAAGTGATCGGAGCTAGGTATTACGAAGATAAGGACGATCCGGTCCCTATAACAACACCCATGGACGAAAATGGGCACGGTTTACACGTCGCGTCGATCGCAGCAGGGAGCCCCGTGGAGGGGGCGTCGTACTACGGCCTTGCGAAAGGGATTGCGAGAGGCGGCGGGCCCCACGGGTCCAGGATCGCTTCGTATCGTGTTTGTGGGCGCTGGTGTATGATGGTGAGTATCCTCAAAGCCTTCGACGATGCTATTGCTGATGGAGTCGACGTGATATCTTTATCGCTGGGCGGAGGATTCCGTAATTTCTTCAACGATGCAATTTCCATCGGAACGTTTCATGCCGTGGAGAAGGGGATCGTCGTGGTGTGCTCCGCGGGGAACAGCGGCCCTTCTCCCATGACCCTCGAGAACTTTGCTCCTTGGATGTTGAGCGTTGGTGCAACCACTATCGACCGCCACTTCGATTCGAGCATCGTGTTGTCGGCTCCATACAATAAGATATATATCAAGGTTAAGTTCGTATATATATTATATATGAAAAAATTACCAAATTAGTCCCATAATGATGGTCTGTTTTTCTTTTGGTACCATAAAGTTACACTTTCTCAAATTAATCCACTAAAGTCTAAAATCGAGTCGATTTCATCCAATTTTCGCCTGAAAATTCAAATTTCGTCGGAATTTTTGCGATTGATTGTCCGGTATTAATATATCGGATTGTAGGGCGGAGGCATCAACTTTTCGAACCTCAGTAGTTCTCCGATTTATCCTTTGATAGCTAATGCAAGGTACGTAACGCACATTATTTTATTATATATGTTTCGTTCCATTATATATATATGTATGTTTTCGGGGGTTTGTGCAGCTATTGCATCCCGGGTTCGTTAGACGCGCGCAAAGTAAAGGGAAAAATCGTGCTCTGCGAAGACAGCAACGATTTTGGACTGTTAATCAACATGATTAATGGATTGGAGAAACAAGGCGCGATCGGGATCATAATTATTAGCAACTACTTCTTTGACCCGTACTACTATGGTGGTCATACTTGTCCAACCATCATTGTCACTGTAGAAGACGGACCTAAAATAACTTCTTATATCCAAACAAACAAGTAACTAAATATATATTACTCAATCTTATCACATAAATTGTTGTTACATGAATCAATTCGATATATCGCTTCGATTTTGACAGAAAGCCGTTGGCGACAATCATGCCGACTGTCGTGACACCGATGAACTACAAGCCAGCTCCGGTTGTTCCGGACTTTTCGTCAAGAGGCCCTATAGACGGCATTATGAACCTTCTCAAGGTACGTACACACGTATATATTCTTGTAATATCGATCAATCGAACTAATAACGATCTCAAAATAAATGCCGTGTGGTTTTTTAGCCTGATGTTGTGGCTCCGGGATTAGGCATCCTTGCCGCATGGCTGCCTCGTCATGACCGCACGGTTATGGAACCGCAACTCTTCTACATAAACTCCGGCACGTCCATGTCTTGCCCGCATGTTTCTGGTGTAGCTGCAACCGTGAAGTCGTTTCACCCAGAGTGGGGTTTCTCGGCTATTAAATCGGCTATAATGACAACAGGTTGATCCATCGATCTCTCATCGCACTATTTTTAATATTTCTTTTTTTTTCGATACACGAAAAGCTCACGTTCTATCTCTCGTGCGCAGCAAGCCATGCAAACAATCTATGTGCCCCGATCACAACCCTAAACGGATCCAGAGCAACTCCGTACGACATTGGAGCAGGAGAAATAAGTTTGTTTGGCCCGTTGTGGCCGGGGCTCGTGTATGAGACCGAAACCATCGATTACATTCATTTTCTTTGCAACATAGGGTACAACACGTCCCTTATCCAAATGATCTCTTCCAATGTTCCCGATACCTTTGTTTGCCCTAATGACTCGAGTCCAGATTTGATCTCCGATATGAACTATCCTTCGATGGCCGTTTCCGGCTTGAAGAGGAATCAGATGAGGTCGGTGAAAAGAACGGTGACCAATGTCGGTGAAGAATATTCGACCTACGTGGCAACCGTGGAAGCTCCACCCGGCGTGCAGGTTCGAGTTGTGCCGAACAAACTACGCTTCACGAAGAATGTTAAGAAGCTTACATTCGAGGTCACATTTTTACTCACAACTTCTACGGAGGAGGGAGATGACTTGTTTGGTGTGTTTACATGGTTTAATTCCAAGCACAAAGTTAGGAGTCCATTCGTCGTGGCAATAAAACATGCATGATTATAATTAAGGAAAGTAGTTTGATTTTTAAAATTAGGAAAAACTACCTGAGATTTGTCTTATTATAATTAAGTGTAATTATATTAAGCAACCAGTTGTAGTACGTTTGTACGTGATCATAATAATTTAAGAATAATCCCAACTTATGGCAATTTATTGGGTGGTACTAGTACCATACCAAGTTACGTGGTACCACATTTTAATATTTAAGCATTTCATTTTTCAAACCCTATTTTTTTCCTTTTTTTTCCCTTTCTCTTTTCTGTTTCTGTTACATCCCACGACACACAGAGACAAACTCTCACAACACAAATACAATCTCACCGCACCGGCGGCGATTAATCGGCGGGAGGCGGCATGGATTTTTGTTCGAATGTGGCGTAGGTGATTAGAATACTTTCTCCTTTCCTTCAGTCTCTTCTCGGTGGTTTCGATCTCGTACAACCGGTGACGGCCAAATCGATCGCGCACAACCGACGACTACGGGTTTCGACGTATACTACGGCTTTCGACGGCCAATCCTTCGTTCCAGTAGCTGTGAGGTAAGTACTTCTTCTGTGCAATATCAATTTCAATGTCGTAGGTCCAATTTCGATTTCAATTTGGAGATTAGGTTTCGATTTAAAATAAGGTTTTCAGTTGTTAATTTGGTTGTGCGCGATCGAATTTGAAATTAGATCGAATTTGGTTTTGTTCATTGAATTTGGTTTTTCTGTTCACTGACATTTTGTTCCCAATTCATTTGATAAATTGAGCTTTGAGTATCTCCAGTAGCTATGGTTTTCAGTTGCTGTGTGATGCAACCCAAGATCCGGGACGACGAAGAGAGCATCGAAATAGGAGTCGGGACGTGCTGAGAAGTTCGGGGAGGATTCTGGTGAGGTGTCGGACGACACAAAATACCTGTCGGACGACAACGGGGCTAAAATCCATATTCTGCGGAACACGAGGCTGAGCACGAGTTGAAAACCCGAACTGCGGGTTGACTGTCGGCCGACAGCATTTCCTGTCGGACGACAAGGAGCTGTCGGACGACATCCTATCCTGTCGGACGACATGACCTGAACGGAGGCGGAATTTAGGTTTCAGCGTGAAATTCATTGTTTTCTTTCCTTTTCTTTAATATTTTATGTTGCCTATATATAAAGGCCTTGTCTTTTTATTATGAGAACAATGATGACTTTGATGATGAATAAAATTATATTTTGTGAGTTTTATTAAATCTCTCTCGGGTTCGAATTCTACCCCGATTATCCAAAAGAATTCAACCGACGAATCAACGAGCCAGTCCAATCTCGTTTGTGTGTCTTCATCATCTCCGAATTATTGGTTCAACGTCTCGTTGGGGTTTAGGGCTTTCGAACCTAAATCATTCCGTGGGTTAGGATCAAGGGTTTTGGGACTTCCGCAAGGTATCCTTTTATTTATCGTTTCCGTTCTTCGTTCTTCTTCCAACTATCAATTCTATCCTAACGAGGTACGTATCATTTGGTATCAGAGCCCAGGTTCGGGTTCAAATTTTTACGTAACCTCGTTTTGTTTTTTTTTTTCTTTCTTTCTTTCGTGTTTTCTTCTTTATTCTTCGTCTACTTCTTTCTTGTTTTAAAAAAAAAAAAAAAAAAAAAATTGGGCATAATTTGGTCGTTGATTTTCGAGGGTTTTCGGACATCGTATAGAGTCATCTACGTTTTCCGTGTTCCTTTTGAGATTTCCGATTTTTCCGCACTTTCTGTGTACTTTCCTTCCGACGAGCGTTGTTGTGGTGTCGTGGATTTTGTTGGAGTTGAATTCGACCGGTAAATTGGGGGTGTTCGATTCTTGAGAGAGAGAAGTGCGAGAACCGAGTATTGAGTGACTTACCATATTGAGTGATACACGAGAGTGGTGAGGAATTTTCTATTGTGTTCTAACACTTTTGCAGGATGGCTAACATGGATTATACCCAAGCTAAGCTCATCATGGAGAAGGCGACTGCCCGGTTCGAAAGGATGCTTACATCGAAAATGAAGGGGGTGAATGAACGACTTACCGCCTTAGAGGAGAGAGCTGGTCATGATGAAGCCTGGAATCGAAGAGGTAGCAACGGATACCGAGAAGTTCAGAGTGGCTATCATCGAGCCCGTGAGCTTAGTCGGGAGCGTCGTGAAGAGAGGAGGTCCAGAGCTGAGCGTTTGGACGAAGAGAGGAGGGCCAGAGCTGAGCGTTGGGACGCCGAGAGGAGGGCCAGCGCTGAGCGTTGGGGCGAGTTTTGGAGCGATGTTAGGCGTCAGACGAGGGAGCAGATACAGGCGGCACTGAAGCCTGAGAAAGTGGCGACTGAGGACGACGGCGAGAAACCGGAACCGGAGGCCTTTGTAGGGTCCGAAGAAGAGTCGGTCTTGGTGTATTCCGAGGAGGTTTTGACTTCGGAGGAGTCCGTAGAAGAGTGCGACGAACCGACACCATCGGTTGCCGTGGCTTCTGCCATCGAGGAGGTGTCGGTGGATTTTGACGTCGCAGCGGAGTCAGTCGAGTCCGAGGGGGAGGTTTCGGTAGAGTCCAAGGAGGAGGAATTGATGAAATCCGAGGACCTTCCACAACTGGAGTTGCTCATGGTGGAACAAGCAACGGAAGAGGGACAAGCGACGTCTGTGGTGTTGTGCGAGGAGTCGAAGTGCTACACTAACGTTTTATTGTCTCTACACCCTTTATTTCATTGTGCTTTTCAGGAACTTCATGATGATTTCCCTGAAGAAGGATCTCCTAGTTTTCATCGAGGGTGTGAGCGGCAGAATTACGTCGTTCCGAGCTTGTTCGTGAGAGTGGTGTTCGATCCCGGCATCGGCGTGGATTTGAGGACAAATCCTCTTGAAGAGGAGGGGAATGATGCAACCCAAGATCCGGGACGACGAAGAGAGCATCGAAATAGGAGTCGAGACGTGCTGAGAAGTTCGGGGAGGATTCTGGTGAGGTGTCGGACGACACAAAATACCTGTCGGACGACAACGGGGCTAAAATCCATATTCTGCGGAACACGAGGCTGAGCACGAGTTGAAAACCCGAACTGCGGGTTGACTGTCGGCCGACAGCATTTCCTGTCGGACGACAAGGAGCTGTCGGACGACATCCTATCCTGTCGGACGACATGACCTGAACGGAGGCGGAATTTAGGTTTCAGCGTGAAATTCATTGTTTTCTTTCCTTTTCTTTAATATTTTATGTTGCCTATATATAAAGGCCTTGTCTTTTTATTATGAGAACAATGATGACTTTGATGATGAATAAAATTATATTTTGTGAGTTTTATTAAATCTCTCTCGGGTTCGAATTCTACCCCGATTATCCAAAAGAATTCAACCGACGAATCAACGAGCCAGTCCAATCTCGTTTGTGTGTCTTCATCATCTCCGAATTATTGGTTCAACGTCTCGTTGGGGTTTAGGGCTTTCGAACCTAAATCATTCCGTGGGTTAGGATCAAGGGTTTTGGGACTTCCGCAAGGTATCCTTTTATTTATCGTTTCCGTTCTTCGTTCTTCTTCCAACTATCAATTCTATCCTAACGAGGTACGTATCACTGTGTTCATCATTTGTTCATAAATATTGATCTGTTATTAAGAACTACTGGATTATGAACAAATCAACATTTTGTTCATAATGTTGATAAACTGAGATTTGAAGATCTTTAGTAACTTTGATTTGTTCATAATCCAGTAGTTCTTCATATTAACAATATCATATGAATTGCATCAAGCAGGTTCCAATTGCTCTGTTCATTCCGATGGATGAAATTGATTTCGATGCTTATACTTTTGATGGTAGGGATGTTCTTTTATTATAATTTTGTGTTTCAATTCATTCTTCTCAGTTCTAATGTGTTTCAATTGATTTTTTCAGTTGATTTTAATGATGATGCAGAACTAATCCATATTGATTCTGAAGAACACAACATTGATGGTCCCCCGATTTCTGAAGTTATTATTACAGATGATGTTGAAGAAGGTAACAATCATATGTATCTTAATTTGAAATCTGTTGTTGTTCCTTTACTTGATTTGTGCATTTCCACATTTGTTGTTGTAGTTCCAAATGATGTTTCCCAAGATATTTGTGTTGATCTTCCAATTTCTGAAGTCATTACTAATGATGATGCTGAAAAAGGTAACAATTCATTCTGGTTTATTAGATCTACTCTGTTCCATTGTTATATCTACTCTATTGTATTGTGCTTTCTGCTCTACATTATATTCAATTTGAGTCTTGGTTCTGAATTCTTTTTTCTTCTCTTCTTACTGTTTTTCGTTTTTCTATTCAAACTGCAGCAAAAACTTTTGGCAAAGATTTGGTTGGTACAATTGCTCATTCTGAACAGGAGTCTTATGAATTGTATAATGATTATGCCTTTAATATGGGTTTTAGTGTTCGGAGGTCTAGGGGAAGATGTAGAGTAGATGGCTCTGTATCAATGAAACTGTATGTGTGCTCTCAGGATGGTTTGAAGGAGAATAATACCAACACCGATCCATCCTATTCTAGGCTTGATGTCAGATCTGGTTGTGAAGCTCTAGTTCAATTCCATGTTGATAGAAATGGTCTGTGGGTTGTTTTGAAACATGTCAAAGAACACAACCATGAATTATGCCCATCTTCTAGCCACCTTCTGAGATCTCATAGAAGGATTAACCGAAATCATGTTTCGTACTTGGAAGAGTTAAAGAAAAATGGAGTTGGAGTTGCTGCTGCTGTTCGGGTGTTGAAGCATCAGTCTGGTGGATCACCGATGTTAGGGTTTACTCCTAGAGATGCTTACAATGCATTGAGCAATCCTAAGATTCTTGATGGGACGGACTCGAACAGGTTGATAGAAATTTTTAAGAAAAGGAAGGCTACTGAAGACGACTTTTTCTTTGATTTTCAGATTGATAGTCAGTCCCGATTGTGTAGTTTTTTCTGGAGGGATAAACGAATGAAGGACGACTACATTCTTTTTAGTGACTTGGTGGTACATGACACGACCTACCGTACAAATAAGTATGATATGATTTGTGGTCCTTTTGTTGGTATGAATCACCACGGACTCAATGTGATGTTTGGTTGTGGCTTTTTGATGAATGGGACTACCGAGTCGTTTGAATGGTTGTTCAATACATTCTTGAGATCCATGGATAATAAGTATCCTGAAACTATCATGACCGATCAAAGTGCTGCTATGGCTGCTGGAATTGCTAAGGTCTTTCCATTTTCAATTCATCGCCTTTGCATTTGGCATATTGGGGAGAATTCAAAGAATCGCATCGGTGCACTGCGGCGCATAAAAGGATTCATGGATGACTTCAACTACTTGCTGAAGTGCTGTGATACGATTGCCGAGTTTGAAGACAACTGGGTGGAGTAAGTTTTCTTTACTTTCAAATCTGTTGTACTGTAACATTCTACTGTGTGTTGAATGTTATTCTTCTCTGTTCTGCATGCAATTCCACTCTGTACTTACAATGCTCTGTTTGTTTGTTAGGGTGATGTCCAGATATGGTTGTGCAAAAAATAAATGGTTGTTGAGGCTATATGGGATTAGAGAGAAATGGTGTCCTGCCTTCAACAAGAATCATTTCTCTGGTGGTGCATTGTCTTCCCAAAGAAGTGAAAGCACTAATCAAGCACTGTCTAACAAACTTTCAAAGACTTCTGACCTCTGTGACTTTTATCATTGTTTTGGGGTGTGGTTGCAGATTGGAGGAGTAATGAGAAAGCCCAAGATGTGGCTTGCCTTATCGGTAAGCGAACATTGTCTCCAGATGAAGCTCCTATGCTTTTGCATGCTAGAGATGTTTATACACTGAAGGCTTTCGACATATTTGAGGATGAATTCAGGAAAGGTTCTTCTTGTTTTCAGAAACTTGTTAGTGCTGATTCTATCACTGCAAAATACCATGTGTGGAGAGCAGGTCGTGAAAAACTAAAGCACACTGTGGCTTATAAGTTTTCTCATAATTGCGTGAGTTGCACATGCAATTTGTTCACTGAAGTTGGTATCCTGTGCTCGCATTCTCTGAGAGTCATGAACATACAAAAATTATACACTATTTCTTTGTAATTTACAAAATAAATTAACAAAAATACATAAATAGTTACTACTCAAAATATATTTCGTAACAATTTTTTGACTATATTAGGAAAGTGATCGGTGCAAGGTACTACGATGATCCCGACCATCCAGGTTCTATTACCACACCCATGGTCGACGAAGGGCACGGTTCACACACTGCATCGACCGCAGCTGGGATGCCGGTTCGAGGTGCATCGTTCTACGGCCTTGCTGAAGGGATCGCAAGAGGAGGCTCCATAGGTTCCAGGCTCGCTGCATATCGTGTTTGTAGTGAAGACACCTGCTCGGATGCGAGTATCCTTAAAGCATTCGACGATGCTATTGCTAATAGAGTCGATTTGATATCAATATCACAAAGTTCAATTGCTCTAGAACTGTTCATCTACGATTCTATTGCCATTGGAGCATGATGAGCCATATTTTTTGGCTCATTTTTAGTTCTTTTGAGTCAAGTTAATCGAGTCTTTTTAGTTGTTTTCACCTTGTTTGTGTCTGGGAGGGCACATTTGGAGTCTATGGTCAAGTTATGCAGGTGAAACGTGAAAAGACGCACATTTGGAAAGAAATCGACGCATTGAGCAAGTATGCTGGTTGAGCAAGTTAGCCTGACACGAACACCCATGTCATATTGGCCAAAGTCAGAAAGTGACCAAGAATGAAGCTTGACCAAGT
Source organism: Euphrasia confusa (assembly GCA_954870475.1). NCBI lineage: Eukaryota > Viridiplantae > Streptophyta > Magnoliopsida > Lamiales > Orobanchaceae > Euphrasia > Euphrasia confusa. The sequence goes on from OX940967.1 coordinate 1,160,517, forward strand.
ACAGTACGAAGTAAAGAGGTTGGACAAAGATCGGAGTTGACCAGAGACGGACGTTGAGCAAGCAGTGTACGAAGAGTCCTGGGAATCATGGAGACTTCAAAAGCGACCAGATTCAGAGCAGTATCAAATAAGGACTCTCATCCAACGTTAGAGTTATTGTCCAACACGTCTCTACATCAGATTGAGTCCTATATCTACACGAAATTGGTCAAGGACGCGGCAGGATCCCTATTTTTAAAGAAAGGATAAGGAAAGAATCTTTTATTTCCTTATCTCAATTAAACTGATCAAGTCAGCGATTTTACTTGGAGCTCAAGACTTTCAGCATCTATAAATACACATGAAACCCTATAAATCACGTGGCTACACATAGAAACATATACCACCATACATAGAAGAGCACGAAGAAGATTGGAGGAAGAAGAAGACGAGTTCTCGCCGGCTATCGCCTTCGGGCATAGCTGGGCAATTCCGTTTTGTTTTATGTTTTTATTTTCGTATTTTAATTTCTGATTATTCAAGACAATTGTTACTTTGATTTCTTAGTTTAATTCAATCATGTTTTCCTTTATTTTATTTTATTTATTTTAGCTTTGTTCATGCGTAGCTAGTTAATCTGTGCCTGGGCAAGGTCCGAACTTGGTCTGTCTGATGTCTAAAATACTGAGAGGCTTTTGATTATAGCAACTAACTTAGTTTTATTCCCGATTCAACAGGGTAGTATCTACAGGCATGTTAGGGACTTGGGCAACTTACAGTAGCCAGTAGGGAACCCTTTTCACCTAACACACACATACGCGGATCAACGTGCAGGGAGACTTGGCGTCCGCATAGTATTACATGTTGCTGGAGATGTGGTCGTATGACTCGGGTCTGTCCGGGCATGCTATTGGCCATTTTGGGTTCGCTTAGAGATTAAGGCAGTTTGGTCAACATAGGCTCATGTCGGCTAACATAGTGTCGAATTGATCAATACTAGAAGTTTTGCATAGAGAGATCTAGTAAGACTTTAAACCGAAAGAGTGAATAAGGGTTGGGGTATTTGCGTGCGTGACATCATAGGAGCGTTTATACTTTAATTGGACAACCTATAACCGAAAGATAAAGCTGTTAGCAAAATATTATGTGCCGATGAACAGTAGCAACTTGATCAGGTAGACAAGGTGACGACTGTGCCCAGATGCTCTGTTTTACAGTTTGGTCGAGTTCAATAGTTGAGTAGTTTATTTCTGTTATTGGTCAAGTTTAGTAGCTGAGTATTTTATTTCTTGTTATTTAATTTAGTTTGTTTATTATTTTTTTCTTAGTTATTTTAGTTGTTCAGTTGATCACTCAAAACACTTTCAAAATCGTGACAACCTACATTGGGCAAAGCCGTGAGAAAATAACAATAAACTCCTCGTGGGATCGACACCTAATACTTACCACTAATACTTGTTGGTGGTGAAAAGCTTTAGGTTCTTATAAATTTATTTTGCGCTACTCAAACGACGGTAGCGTCAGAGCATTTCACGCAATTGCTCTAGAACTGTGTATTTTGTAAAAAAAAAAAAAAGTGTAAGAACCTTATCCAAAATTAAATAACTTAGTTTTGCCAAATTATAAAAAAAATCAAGTGCCTATTTTAATCTTTTAATTTATAAAATAATGGAAAATTTTGGAAAAAAAAGCAAGTATAATTAATTGTTTATAATTATATAGTATAGTTTTGCCTAATTATAAAAAAAAGTAATATTTTCAAAATTACACTTTCTTAGTAATACAAATAAGTAGGTGGTTACAAAGGTATAATAGTAATTAACTTGCTCATTTTCATAATTATACGATTAGTAATACACTTAGGTCTCGTTTGGTAGCTAAGTTAAAAGCCAAATAATTTAGTTCTTATTTAATCTTATGTTTGGTTTCATTTTTTTTGGGCCCGAGTTAAGTTTGAGTTAAACTAAAAGCCCATTATTAAATATTGTTCTCTTTTCAAAGAATTAACCGGCCAAGTTGGTGCGATGGATTATCACATCTGAACAATCACCGATATATATATATATAGGATACCCTCAGGCCCGACCCTGGGCATAGGCCCGTAGGCAACCGCCCAATTGGCAGAAAGCATCTCATAGAATTCCAAAGGGTCAAGGGATCTGAATTTTTTTTCATTATAGCTAGCCCACTCCGCCATTGGCAGTAAGGACACATTCTTCCTAGAACTCCATATGTACATTTGACTGAAACCACAGTGCCCTAGTTTATGTTTGTGCTTCCTTTCAACCACTGTCTGCGCAGGAGGAGAAGAAATGTAGCCATGGTGGGGCGGGTGCTGAAGATGGCTTTTGGGATTCTTGTTTCGGGGGTTGTTCATCGAGTTTACTCGACAAGGCTTGTAAGATGTTGGAGAGTTGGTCTTGGTTGGTTTGTTGGAATGGGTAAATTGAGCATTTCTATTGGACAATAGAATCATTAAAAATTAAGATTCAGTATTTATATATTAATAGATAAGGTCATGTTTGATAGTATATATCTTCAAGATAGTTATTTTAAAAGACCCGTTATATATATATATATATATATATATAACGGGTCTTTTAAAATAACTATCTTGAAGATATATACTATCAAACATGACCTTATCTATTAATATATAAATACTGAATCTTAATTTTTAATGATTCTATTGTCCAATAGAAATGCTCAATTTACCCATCCCCAATCTTCTAGCCTTTAATTTTTTTTTTTGCTAAATAGATCAATTAAGATTCTATTGACCAATAGAAATGTTCAATTTACCCATCCTCAATCTTCTATCATTTAGTTTTCATATTTTCTTAAGTAAATTTTAATTTCGGTCAACTATTCTAATTTTACATCCAATTCAATTTCAATTCAATTGTTCCGCTTCTTTATCTTTTCCTTCTCATTTTCTAATATCTTATTCACATTCCATCTTCCTATTATTTTCTTCCATAAAAAACTATTGTTCGTCTCCAATTCATTTTCTTTCGAAAACCGAATCATCCTATTCTTTTTTCAATCGATTTAATCTCATTCTCATTTACTCTTTTTTTATTTTCAAAAAATCATATTCAATCGGTCACGTCCTCTTCTTCATCTTATATCATCTTTTGCCGGACGATCGCCCTGTGGTGGAAGAACGTCTAGAAGTACTACAACATCGTCGATTTCTGTTTTGCAGATTTATTTGTAAGTTTTCTGTATTTTATGTTTCTATTTATTTGAGTTTAAAAAACTTCATCTATATGGTTTTCGTAACCCTAATTGCAAGCTTGCTCCTGCGAAGTATCTTTTGAAAGCTACCATTCGATTTTTATTTCTGTTTTTTTTCTCTTTGAATTTGATGGTTAATAATGCAGAGGATTTGATCTGCTTTTTTGAAGGGAGGATGGATAGGCTTTTTGTTGGCAAATAAAGAGGGGAGGAGAGGAAGTAATTTATTAAATATTACTCTTTATTGAATAGGAAGAAGGTTTACAATGAGATGATTCTACTTCAACCATTTGAAGCCTATTTATACTAACACGATCACACTCCTAGCATTAAATCAAACTCACTTAAAGATATCACTTAATTCCTATGAAACTTAAACATTTAATACTTAAAACTTCTCTTCACTAATGCGATGTGTGTAGAAACGCCATCAAACTATAACTATTGAGTTATTTATTTTATTTCATTTATTATTATCAAGTTTATGTTTCAACACTCCCCCTTAAACTTGATTCTTCCGAACTCCGAGCATGGACCTTAATCTCTTGAAATCATCGAACTTGAGTGGCTTTGTGAATATATCGGCAACTTGATCCATAGACTTCACGTACTCCAGTTCTATTTCTTTCTTTTCAACACATTCTCGAATGAAATGATATCTTGTATCAATATGTTTGCTTCTTTCATGAAAAACGGGATTTTTAGCCAAACTCTGAGCTGACTTGTTTTCGATCATGACTTTTGTTGCATCTCCTTGCTCCAAGTGAAGTTCTTTCAACAACCTTTTCAACCAAATTGCATGACAAGCACAGGAAGTTGCCGCCACATACTCCGATTCACAACTCGAAAGTGTTACTATAGCTTGCTTTTTCGAACTCCAAGCTATTGCATGTTCTCCCATAAAGAACATAAATCCAGTCGTGCTTTTTCGATCATCAAGATCTCCTGCATAGTCACTATCACAATATCCAGAAAACATGTAGTTGCTCGAAGAGCTATAGAGAATACCATAATCAAGTGTGCCTTTGATATAGCGAAGTATCCTCTTTGCAGCTAACATGTGTGCCTCGGCTGGATTCTCCATAAATCGACTCACAACACCGACTGCATATAAAATGTCAGGTCGTGTGCAAGTTAAGTACCTTAAGCTTCCGATAAGACTTCGGAACGCACTTGGATCGATCTTTCCTTCCTCTTTCCTCAGTTGTGTTCCAAATTGCATTGGAGTATTCACTGAATTGCAATTGAACATTTTAAACTTCTTGAGGACTTCATTTGCATATCTTTCTTGTGATATAAATATCCCTTCTTCAGATTGATTCACTTGGATGCCCAAGTAATACGACATCTGTCCCATGTCGCTCATCTCGAATTCTCGTGCCATCGCCGACTTGAATTCTTCATACATTTTCACGTTGCTCCCTGTGAAAATGAGATCATCCACATACACAAAAACATAGAACATGTCTCTACCTTGTTTCTTCACATAGAGAGCATACTCGTGGATGCATCTTGAGAATCCATTTCCTTGCAAATATTTATCAAGTCGGTCATTCCAAGCTCGTGGTGCTTGTTTGAGCCCGTACAACGCCTTATTCAGCTTCAAGACTTTATCTTCATGACCTTTGATTTCATAGCCGAGCGGTTTATCAATGTAGACAGTCTCGTTTAGATTTCCGTTTAGAAATGCAGACTTCACATCTAATTGATGCACCATCCACCGATTTTGAGCGGCTAGTGAAATCAACAAACGAATTGTCTCCATGCGAGCTACTGGGGCGAAAACCTCGTCATAGTCAATTCCCTTCTTTTGTTTGTAGCCTTTAGCAAAAAGCCGAGCTTTATATCTTTCAACCTCGCCATTACCATTTCTTTTCACTTTGAACACCCATTTGACTCCAATGGTCTTTTGGTGCTTTGGACGAGATGTCAACTCCCATGTATCATTCTTCACGATGGACTGAATTTCATCGTCCATGGCTTTCCTCCATTTTTCATCTTCACTGGCTTCTTCATAGCTAGCTGGTTCAGCATCTGCGAGTAGACAAAACAGACTAAAGTCTTCAATTTCATGGGTCTGATTGTAGATATCCTCGAGACTTCGATATTTAGGCGTCTTTTCTCTTGGTGAGTCCGGTGACCTCGGTGTGACCGGAGAAGGAGGTTCCTCGGGCCTCGCTTCCTCTTCTTCTTCGTAAAAATAAGGAATAAAATCATATGATTCTCTTTCCTCCGGCGAACTCCAATCCCATGAAGCTGCTTCATCGAACTCGACATCTCTGCTCACTACAAGTCTTACGGTACTCGGATTGTACAACTTGTATCCTTTGGTGTTTTCATCATACCTGATCAACACGAGCTTCTTGCTGCGATCGTCAAGCTTGATTCTATCTTGCTCGTGAACATGAGCATATGCGATAGAGCCAAACACACGAAGATGTGATACATTCGGTTTCTTTCCGCACCACGCTTCTTGTGGTGTTCTCTTTTCCAGACTCTTGGTCGGACTCCGATTTGATAGGTACACCGCACACGCTACAGCTTCTGCCCAGAATTCCCTCGGCATGTTTTTAGCCTTCAACATACTCCTCGCCGTATTGAGAATTGTTCTATTCTTCCTTTCGACGACACCATTTTGTTGAGGCGACCTCGGAGCCGTTAAAAACCGACGAACTCCATGTTCTGCACAAAATTTGTTGAATTCATTCGAAGTGAATTCACCTCCTCTATCTGTCCTCAAAGCTTGGGTCTCATATCCGCTTTGTTTTTCCACCAGAGCTTTAAACTTCTTGAATGCATTAAAAGCTTCCGAATTTTGCTTCAAGAGAGAGATCCACGTCTTTCGGCTATAATCGTCAATAAATAGCACGAAGTAAGAACTTTTACCGAATGATTGAGGGTTGATCGGTCCACAAACATCCGCATAGACAAGTTGGAGCGGCTTTGTCGCTCTTGAAGTGGATTGCTTAGGAAAGCTCTTTCTTGGATGCTTGCCCAGCAAGCACGCTTCACACAATTGATCAGGTTGATCAATCTTTGGAACTCCTATCACCATCTTGTGATTTTCCAAAGCTTTTAGTCCTCCAAAATGTAAATGGCCAAATCTCATGTGCCAAATCCATGATGGATCCAGACTGCAAGTCTTCAAGCACATGGGTGCACAATTCTTCAAATCCAACAAGAATATTCTGTTCTTTGTCATATCCACCTTTGCAACGAGGCTTTCATCTTGATCGCGAAGCCAAAGTGTACGACCTTCCATATGAACTTTATAATTTCTTTCCAAAAGTTGACCAATACTCAAGATATTGCTCGTCAATTTTGGAACGTAGTAGACGTCACTCAGAATCTTGTGTCCGCCAGTTTTTGTTTCAAGAAGAATCGAACCTTTGCCTTCGATGGAGATCTTCGTATCATCACCAAAACTTATAAGCCCTTTCTTGCTCGGATCAAGCTTTACAAATTTACTTTTGTCTCCCGTCATGTGGTTGCTTGCTCCATTGTTGAGATACCAGGTGTTCGCTCGATCGATGGAATTTTCTTTTAGTGCGAGCAACAAGGATTGTTCACCCCCAACTTCCTTGTTCTCGGCTAAGTTTGCCTCTCCGCCATCTACTTTGGAATAACACTCAGAAGCATAATACCCGTATTTGTGACATCGGTAGCATTCAATATGCGACTTATCCTTTTTCTCATTGTAACCAGAATGGTTACCTCTTCCTCGTCCTCGTCCTCTTCCTTGACCCCTTGAATTGTTCGAATTTTCATGACTATTTTGAGATGACTGCTCGTCACTCCCTTGAGAATTTGCTCGTCCTTGACCACGTCCTCGGCCTCCTGCTCGACCGCGGCCACGACCTCGATACGAAGTTCCTCCTCGCGAGGTCGTCTTTGCTTGTAAGAGATTTTCTGATTTCTCTTTGGCTTGCTCGTCTCGATTCATCATCTCTTCATAAGCTCGTAATGACCCGTTAAGTTCATCAACGGTCATTATCTCTAAATCTTTTGACTCCAAAATTGCGACCACCACATGGTTGAATTTTGAACACAAAGATCGTAGTATTTTCTCTACTACTCGGACATCTGTGAGCGCTTCTCCAAGTCTCTTCATTTGATTGACTATAGCCAAAATTCTCTTGAAGTAGTCGGAGATCGACTCATTCTCCTTCATCGAGATCAATTCAAACTCTCCCCTTAGAGTTTGAAGGCGAATCTTTTTTTTCACCTTATCGACTCCCACAACGGAGTTGCGAAGCGTCTCCCACGCGTTCTTCGATATTGATTCATTGGCTATTTTCTCGAACATATGTTCATCTAACCCTTGATGAATCATGGTAAGGGCAAGTTGATCTCTTTTTCTTTCTTTCTCCAGGTTCTCCTTTTGGGTTTGTGATAGAGTCGTCGCATCTTGAGGCTCTACAAAACCATCTTCAACTATATCCCATAATCTTTGGGATCCAAGCATCGCTTTCATTCTAAGCGACCAATTTTCATAGTTGAGTTTTGAAAGGTGTGGATATTGGAAAGAAAGGGATTTTGTTGCCATCGCTCTGATACCACTTTGTTGGCAAATAAAGAGGGGAGGAGAGGAAGTACTTTATTAAATATTACTCTTTATTGAATAGGAAGAAGGTTTACAATGAGATGATTCTACTTCAACCATTTGAAGCCTATTTATACTAACACGATCACACTCCTAGCATTAAATCAAACTCACTTAAAGACATCACTTAATTCCTATGAAACTTAAACATTTAATACTTAAAACTTCTCTTCACTAATGCGATGTGTGTAGAAACGCCATCAAACTATAACTATTGAGTTATTTATTTTATTTCATTTATTACTATTATCAAGTTTATGTTTCAACACTTTTCACCCCATCCACGCCCCCTTACCCCTCCCCTCCCTAAGTAATCTATTTTAATTTATTTTTCTAATTAAATAAAATACCTTCTTCTTTCTTCTTCTTCTGTTCACGCAGACGGATCTCACGCAGACGGATCGAGTAACTATCGGAGAGACTGAGAAAATTAGATGGTGATCGATCGAAACGAGGCAGAAACTGATGAAGTAGATCTCCAAGGGCCTCTTTTTTTTGGTAAAGGTCAATCACATATAAAAGAAAAAATGTATGAGACAGAACATCGCATGGGGAATGTAAATCTCACCGCATCACCGAGCTAACAGACTAGCTCTACAACCATCCAACCTAAGCATATAACACTAAAAAATACATACACAATCACCAAGCTATATGCCAAACTCTCTTCAGAGCACGTGACTGAAGAGAATCAGGGAGTCGTAACGAACGGATCCTCTCGTGTATGATAGAAATCGTCTGAGATGCTACCACTCTAGGCGACACCGAACGAGCCTCATGAATTCTCGTGTTCCTCTCGAGCCAAATAAAGTAGACCAGAGCCGCGAGAAGTTCACGATACGCGCAAGATATCAAGTGCTTCCCACGCCATCAACTAGAAGCCCGTAAAACAACATTATGCCAACTACCTCGTGGCCATAGAAATCCCACCTCCACCTTCAATCTCCGCAAGCAATCCCGTGAGAAGGGGCACTCAAAGAAAATGTGAGAGTGTGTCTCCGCGCTCTCCCCTCCACATAGCACACATGAATCATCCCCCCGACCAATCCAAGGCTTATCCCTAGTCGGCAACCGACCTCGGATAGCCATCCAAAGAATGAAGCAATGTCGTGGTATACGGCCAGGTCCAGTCAAAAGGGCATCCCACGGCACTCTGGGACCCTCTAGGTGGAAAAGAGTATATGCCGAATCGGAGGTGTAGGTCCCTGATCGATGGTGTGTCCACCGCACTGTATCTGTCCTCACATCTATACTCGGCAAGCCATCCATAATATCTACGAACTCCGCCCCAAAGTCTGCAGGCCACCTCCACTCTCCATCAACAATAACCATACTCAGAGACGCAGTGACAAGACGTTGTAGTGCGTCAAAAATCAAATAAAAATAACCGAACTTATTGCCGAAACAATTCGCCCGAGTCGATCTCACGAGGAACACTACTATCGGCCGTAAAAATGTTTTTGTGTTTGCAACGAAGAAGAGAGAACGAAGTTTATAGCATAATGCATGATTTGGGGTTTGTTTTGTTTTTAAACTAAAAATTAACTAAGAAATAATAATCTGAAATAATCAAGTAACAATGAACAAGAATTAACTAGGTGTAATGAATGAGGAAAAGACTAGGGATTGAGTTCATCAAACATAAATTTCAGGTTATAAATTTACGAGCAATAAATCTAAACTAGAACGTCCGTCTCCGGTAGATTCTAACGTATTAGATTGAACCTAATCATGTAATCGCTCCTAAGCCTCATACAATCTTATGAAATTCAATTTGGCAATTAATCGAACACCTAATTTGCACAAGTAAAGCTTCACCCCTAATTCATGAATGAATCCCTCTTCCCCTAGTTAAATAATTAGCTACTCATGATTATATGTAGGAGACAAACGATGTTTACGAAATTCATAATCAAATCGAATAAATCAAATAAACAAGAAGACAAAGAGAGAAGCAGTTGAAATCTAAAGATGAAAAGGAAAAGCTTACTAAATTACTCGTTCAAATTCGAAACAAGGATCAGTTGATAAGACGTTGTAGTGCGTCAAAAATCAAATAAAAATAAATCGAACTTATTGCCGAAGCAATTCGCCCGAGTCGATCTCACGAGGAACACTACTATCGGCACATATTCTTGTTTATTTGTTTGCAACGAGGGAAAGAAAAAGAGATATAGCATAACGCATTTTGGTTGGTTTTATTTTAAACTAAAATTAACTAATAATTAATGAACTAAAAATAAGCTAAATATAATCACGAAACAATTAACGAAAATTAACGAGGTGTAATTAATAAAAAGAATGACTAGGGCTTCAGGTTTATCAAGCATAAACTTCGGGTTGTCAATTTACGAGGTACGAATCAAAACTAAAACCTCCGTCGCCGGTAGATTTTAAGGTGTTCGATTATCCTATGTTTTATAATTGCTCCTAAGCCTCATACAAAAGTTTAAAAATCATGTTTGCATTTTATCGAACACCTTTGATGCGTTTGTAAATCTCAAATCCTAATTTATGCTTGAATTCCCCTAGCCCTAGTGTGATGTTTAGCTACTCATAATTCTATTAAGAAAATAAACAACGTTGAAGGAATTCATAGTCGAGATAAATAAATTAAAAAAGAAAATAAGAGCAAGCAACGAAAGAAAAAGAAAATAAACTTACTAATTAATCAAGTGCGGAAAGCAATAAGAACAATCGGAAGCTAACCCCGATTTTCGTCCGTGAATCGAAAGCATGAAAAACAAAGATGAAATCCTAAGATGTCGAGTCTCAAGTCTTCTCCAGAACGTGCGGAAAATAAAAGTGAAAAAGCGTGTCCTCCGTTCCTAAACTAAAACCCTACTAATAACATGCCAAAAACGGGGGGGTCAAACGCGGTCAATTCTGGAAAGGGAAGCAAGCGAGCACCTGAGAGGGGGAGGCGCTCGCTCGCGCTGGAAGGCAGGAGGCCGCCTGGGTAGGAGGCGAGCGCTTCCTTCGTTTTCAAGCTCTCTGAAGTGCTGGGGCAGGCGAGCGCCTTGTCATCGAGCGCTCGCCTAGTGGTGGTCGCGAGCGAGCGCTTAGATGGATGGGCCATGTATAGCACTCCAAGGGCTTTCCGTAGAGATATAGATCATCGGTTTAGGTGGTCTGAATTGGGAGACCCAAGCTCTCCAAGTTTGCTGCGCATACACTCCGGGGCAGCTGCGTACTAGGCTGGAAACTCAAGTGCTGCGACTATATCACGGGGATATATGATTATAAAAGTTCAGGGCCTCGTACAACTTTTCGAGAACTTTCTGACAAGGTATGGACCATGCATGTATGTGGTCGGAGCTGGGAGAACCAAGCTCTCCAAGTTTGCTGCACAAATACCCCGGGGCAGCTGCATACTGGGCTGAAAACCCGTGAATTCCGGCTTTATGACGGGGAACCATGACAACAAACTGGTAGAACCATATATAGGATTTCAAGATCTTTCCGACAATGTATGGATGGTGTTTTTAGGGGGTCGGAGTTGGGAGAACCAAAGTGGCCAAGTTTGCAGCGCAATCACGATAGGTGGTCGGTCAAATCACTTTACTGTTTTTCAACTCGTTTTTGCTCGTTTTCGCATTGAACATGATCATACACCTATACACTCCACAAAACGTCAAACCTACCTATAATCATGAGAATGATGCACAAGAATGACACAAAATAGCATGAGACGACACAAAACATCATAGGAAAAGTAGCACAAAAACATGTAAATCACGCAGCCCTAGGAAGCCTCCTAATCCATGGTCTCCAAGGGCCTCTTTGGGAACCACAACAATGCTTTACGACGACCGCAATCATGAAAACCGCAATTCTGATTTTTGATTCCTTGATTCTCCTCAGGATATGGAATTGGAATTCGTTACGATGAAACATTGGATGACGAGAATTGCGGTTTTCATAACACCAGTGAGGTAAATGTTGAATAATTAGTTTGAATTGAATTGTGTTTTCGTTAGAAACGTGGTGGGGATCATTGAAATATAGGTTATGTAAAACCGATTATAATCACAATTTTTGTGTGGGAAGGTAGTAGACCAATGGTATTTGGATGCTTTAATTTCAGTTCTGGCTTGCTGTTTTTGGGTTGTTTAATTGATTTGAGAAGTCCCTACGGGTGACTATAGGATACTGAGCTCTACGGCAGACATCCCCGTAGGGGACGAGGCGCGGAGACCCCTTACGGTTGATCCCGTAGGGGTGTATTAATTCCCCCTACAGTTGTGTCGCCGTAGGGGACCCCTACGGGAATGTCCCCGTAGGGGAGTATTAAAACGACTTCGTTTTGATATTCACTTATGCCCCTACGGGCCTGTCGCCGTAGGGGAGGCCGTAGGGGACGTCTATTTAGCAGGGACTTGGGCAGAACAAATTTTCATTTCGCGTTTTGAAGAGAGAAAAGAGGGGCGCGGTGATTCAAGGCAATTTCCGGCGATTGACGGCTCCAACCGGCGATTTCAAGCTCCAAACACTTCAATCCCTCCGGTTCTCCAAGGTGTTAAGGTTAGTACACGTTTTTCCCTCTTTATCGGTTCATTTTTTCAATTTAGAAAATATTAGGGTTTGTTAGAAATGTTGAATTTCGGTTTGATTGAGCATTGTATTATTGTTATTGAGCTATTCTTAGTATATGAATAAGTATTGGAGCTTAAATTGTGGATTTTTTTTAATGTTTAGGGTTTTTGAAAATGTATTTTTTTTTATTTGGGGTTTTTGATTTGGGGTTGTTTCCTGTCTTTTTAAATAAACGTTGATATAGTTTAATTGGAGTTTTGACATTGTTTCAATTTTGGTGCTTTTTTGGAGAAAAATAAATTTAGGGTTTTTTGAAATTGTTTACTTTTTGTTTTTGAATTTTTGTCTCTGAACATAGAAGTGTAATATGTATTTTAGTATGTAATGTTTTTTTTTTTTGGTTTTGAAAAGAGGGATTTAATATGCTTTTAAGTGAACTATGTATTAGTATGTAAAGAAAATTTAAGTATTTTGAAAAGAAAATTTTAGTAAGTATTTTAAGTATTTTGAAAAGAAAATTTTAAGTATTTTAAGGATATGGTTTTAGTACGTATGGTTTTCTGGTTTATTATTTGTGAAATTTAATTATGTTTTAGTATGTCGTTTAAAATTTTAAATTATTGTCATTTTGTAATAAGTTGGATTATCTACAAGAGCATAGACCCGTATGAGATTTAATATCGAACTTACCATTCGATATTGAATCTTGAATTGTCCCATTTTTTGGACAGTTTGAGAATGTGATTATGATGTTCTTTGTTAGTTGATATGTGTTTCGATTATGGACTTATTTTAAAATTTGGTTAGTTATTTTTCTACGTTCTCGGGTACATTGAAACACGTGTACTTAGAGAACTGTAGGGAAGTGCTGCCAAATTTTGTAAGTCCATTCGAGACACTAACTAATAAAGAACGTCATATCACATTCTTGAATGGGATAGGACCCTTACCAATAAAACAATTACAACGCATATGTGCTGTCGAATTCATGTCAAAATCTCATCAACTTTTTTAAATGTGTATGATTGTTTAGTATATTTTCTTAAATGTATATGATTGTTTATTTTGTTTAAAGATTATCTTCTTAAATCCAATATAGAATGAACTCTGATCGTAATTGGATGTACAAACGGAGGGTTGGCGGTTATCTGTCTAATGAATATATTGATGGAATCGAGTCATTCATTGAGTTCGCAAAAAAAAAAAATGCTGAATGGAAAGACGGTGATAAGTTGAAATGTCCTTGTAGTCGGAAGAGGTGTAGAAATATTAATTACTTGGATACTGAGACGATCACGCAACATCTGCTGAAACATGGGTTTGTTCCGGGTTATTACACATGGTTATTCCACGGTGAAGGTCATCTTTATGACAATGTTCAGAATGTGATCCTTGTTCCAAGCCAATCAAACATTCCGGCCGATCCAAATCCATACATCGATATGATCTATGATGTAGTTGGTCCATCATTTAATCAGTCTGAAACTATTGAGGAACTACCCAATCCGGAGGCTCAAAGATTTTATGATATGTTAAAAACAGCGAATGACCTATTGTACAAAGGATGTAAAACTCATTCGAAGTTGTCTTTTGTTGCTCGGGTGATGAATATAAAGTCCGAGAATCACATCTCAAAGAAGGGTTAGCGAAGGTCTTCAGCGGCTCCTCTTCTACATTTTCGGTGTCCTCCTCGGCTGGCCCGTCGTCGTCAGAGGCGGAGGAGCGCATCAGACAGAGTTTGAGAGAGGAGTTCGAGTGCAAGCAGGCAGAGGCTGAGAATCGTCATGCTCAGGAGCGCGCTGCTGATCGTGCAGAGATAGAGGAGGGTGTTGGAGTTGTGTACTTAATGTCTAGATTTAAGTATCGGTAAACTCCCGATCATAGCATTTAATCTATTTAATTAATAAACAATTATTTGCATTTAATTATTATTAATTAAATATATGCAAATTATAGTCCTGGATTTTATACGTTGTAGTTAGTATGGTGTGCATGGGCGCACAGAAGATCATACTATCGGTTACTCGTATTTAATCGAACAGTTGCTCACGACCTAGATGGACACGGACCAATCCATCGGTATAGTCGTTGTGTGAGAGAGAAAATAATTTATCTTAATTATTTTATCACACTTGTACACTTGGTGTATTGGGCGGATCGCTTGAGATTTATTGATTAGGATTGCCTTGGATAATCAATTTAAATCTCAGAGTATTTTATTCTTAATCCCCGATATTATTGCGGGTGTGTATATTTAATATTAGAGACTTTGATTTTCCAAATGAATTAACCGATTTAATTATTGGGTTAATTACCGGTAAAATTGGGTCGCTATATTTTATATATGACATGCCGTGAATACTTGACGGGAAAGTGTATCCCGGAAGGGTTGATAATATCCCCGAGATGAGTTCATAAGGAATTATTGTGTAAACCTCATGAGTGGATTAGTTCCGCACAATAATTAAGGTTGAACGGTACTAGTCTCGGATATAAGAGATGAATATAATTTATTGGGCAATAAATAAATTTATTCATGGATATTTAAATCTTAAATACACGGAATAAATAATACTACCGGAGAAATATTATTTGATATAATATGGTTTAATATTGGGAGTGCAATTAATTTATATAGTGGAAAATAAATTAATTAATATTGATAAGGATTAATGGACTTGAGCATTGGGCTCAATTTAATCTTCAATATTAGAAGCCCAATATTCCACCTCCTTATGATCCCCCTCCTTATGATCCCCTACGTAGCCTATAAAAGCACTACATGGTCTTCACAATTCATTAACCTAAGATACGCCAATCATAAAGTTTTGAAGAGTGAAGGAGATCCATAGGAGTTCGATAGATCGTCGCCCACACGACGTTCGGACGAGGTGCAAGGAATACGTGGGAAGATCGCAAGGTCATCAACACTTGATTTCGTTTCTCCGTACAACGAATCGAGGTAATATAATCGAACCCCCTCTATGATTATATGTTCGTTAATTGTGATATATACATGAACGGACGATCCGGGAAAGCGTCGAGACCGGGATACGGGGATCACGCGATCCCCGTCGGGATCGAGAGGGGCGGCCGACCCTAGGGTTCGACCGCCGGTACCGCGCGACGAGGGGCGAGCCCCGGCTGGACGCCGGGGCACGCGATCGACTTCGGTCGATCGCTGGGGTGCCAAGGGCTGGTGCCGTGGCGGACCCCAGCCGCCCCTTCGACGGCGGCGTGTGCGCGGGGAAGGGCTCCGGCCGAAGCCGGAGCAAGCGATCGAGCGAAGCTCGATCGCGGAGGGCAGCCGCGGGCTGGTGCCGCGGCTGGGGGCCCTCCACCCCGTGCGGTGGTGGCGGTGAGTCGCCGGACTCACCGCCGGCGGGTGCTGATCGGATCAGCCCCGCGGGGATGCCTCGCATTCCCAGCGATCGCGAACCCCGCGAAGGGGTTCGGCTAGGGTTTAGCCGCGGGTTCATCCCGCGGCGATGCTCTTGTTGAGCCCGGTTCTTCGTGGTGTTCGCGTTCGTGGTTTCCGGCGATGGGGTTTCGGTCGGGTTATCGATTCCGCATAATTTTTGATAGCCCGGGACATCGAATCCCAGCAGAGGGGTTTCGGGCAACCCTTGCTGCGACCATTAAAGTTATGGAGCAGCGTTTACGAGATAAGCTTCTAGGTCGACCACCTCCACCTCCCTGATTGTATTCTATTATGCTTTCTTTGTTGAACTTGATATTTTAGATGTTTTTTTAATGTTTTTGGATGATTTGAAATGTTTTTGGATGATTTTGAACGATTTTGGATGTTTTGAATGTTAATATTGTGTTTGAAAATTGAATTTGAGTAGTTTCTTGAGTGCAGGTTTGGGGTAGGACAAATAGGAAGAAACATGCCCATTTTTCTGGAAGTTCCCTACGGGCATAGCCGTAGGGGAGACACCCCTGAAGTCGCCTACGGGCATCGTCGTAGGGACCACCCCTACGACCCTCCCCTACGGCATCGTCGTCGGCCGGCCCTACGGGAAGAAGGGGGCGGGGAAATGAAAACCCTTATGGGCTCCCCTACGGCAAGGTCGTAGGGGAGCCCCCTACGGCTCTAATATTGCCGTAGGGAAGAAGCCCCCAACGAGCCTAGCCCTTACGGCCAAATGACGTAGGGGATGCCGTGGGGGGTAGGCTTCCCTACGGAGTTTCCTACGGGAATGGTCGTAGGGATTGCCAGTTTTTTTGTAGTGTGAGAATAAGTCCAAAAGAACTGATCTTTACTCCCTTTAATTTAAAATTGTCATTTCGCTTTCAACGTCGACAATTCCCTATTACGATATCGTATGCGATGAGCCAGAGGCAATATTTATCAAAAGTGTAGATTCTTTTAAGATGATCGTTCTTTACTTACGCACAAGCAATTGTGTGTTACAGTTGTATGTTAATTCCTGTATAATAATGATTGTGTTTTAGCATATAATTTAGCATATAAATGAATGATTATGTTAAATATTATGGTCTTCATGTTAATATACAAAATATAATTCTATTGAAATTCTATATAGTTTAATATATATAATTATATACACAAACATATAAATTTAATAGCATTCATTTATTTCTTTCCTAATTATATTTAAAATTAAGTTGATACAAAAAAATTAATATATTTTTGTTACTTTTTTGTTGTTTTTATAACATTGTAATTTTAGTTACACTACTCTAATAATTGACATTTTTTGTATGTTGGTGTGCCTATAATGTTGTTAAGAAATATCGATCACATTGCGGGCTTTATTTTTTAGCACTCGATTGGCAATAACAAAATTGGGAACCTACGTTATTGAGGCGAAGGTCTTAGGAGGCGAAAACAAAGATAAAATTGTTTACATTCAAAAGTTGCCACTTACGCTTTCTGATTCAAAATTGCTCTTTCGATTACAAAGTCGGCAATTCCCAATTATGATATCTTATGCTATGACAATTAAAAAATGTCAAGGCCATGTCAAGGCCATGTCAAGGGTGGGGATTCTGTTGAGAAGGCCGATGTTCACACATGGGCATTTATATGTTGCAGTTTCAAAAGTCACTAATCGAGCAGGATTGTAATTCTTAATTTGTGATGAAAATGGTAATCTCACGAATAAGGCTACAAATGTCGTTTACAAGGAGGTGTTCAGAAATTTGAATTGACCTTGATAATTTTCTATTAATTGTTTTTCTTTATCTATTTTCAAGTATGATTATTTTTTTCAATCGTTGTCATTATTTTATCCGATTTATATATAAAAAAATTCCAAAGACTTATTTATAATTTGTTTTATATTAAAATAGTAATCCGAAAAACTTCAATTTCTAATCTCAGTGCATCGCACGGGCTGAAAGGTACTAGTTAAAAAAAAGATTTTAAAAAATGTTATCCTTAATTTTAAAGTGTAATTTATGGAATATGAATTATAAATTAAAAAATCAAAATACCCTTTTCCGTAAATACTTCTAAAATAATTAGCAAATAAAAAAACTACCAATTCAATTAATTAAGAGCTAATACTAATTCTAAAAAATCGTATTCAATTAATTCAATATTTTTAATCATAAATTTGTGTCAATTTCTCTAATTAAAATTTTAATGATGGACCAGCCTGGTCGTGATACGAAACTCGTTGGGGATTTATAGATAGAAAAATGAAGAACGAGAAAGATAAAAAGATACCGGTGGAAGATCCCAAAACCTCTGGATCTAACCCACGAAATGATTTAGGATCGATTTCCTAAACCCCAACGCGAAGTTGACGCAACAACTCGGGGATGAGGAAGACACACGAACGAAGGGGGGGTCGCTTCGTTGATTCGTCGGTTGAATTCTTTGATAATCGGGTAGAATTCGAACCCCAGAGAGAATTTTATAAAAACTCACGAAATATAATTTTTATTATCAAAATTCTTAATTAAAACAATGTTTTAGGGGGCCTTTAAATAGGCAAAACCTAAAAATAAAACAAAGAAAATAACTTGGAAAATAAGTCACGAACAAAAGAAAATAAAATATCATAAATTTGGAATTGCTGGTCCTTGGGTTGCATCATTCCCCTCCTCTTCAAGAGGATTTGTCCTCAAATCCAAGTCGATGCCAGGCTCGAATACCACTCTCACGAACACACTCGGAACCACGTCAGTTTGATGTTCAATCCTTCGATGTAGTGGTAAACCAGGAGATACATCATCAGGGAAGACATCATGAAATTCCTGCAAAAGAAAAAAAATAGAAAGGCGTAGCGACGAAAGATCGTCAGTGAGAAACAGATCCTTCTTGGACATCATCACCAACATCGGTTGCCCCTCTTTCACTGTCTGCGTCACCTGGTTGACATCGGTTGCACCAACCATACTCATGCAACTATTCGTGTGAAGAAAGATCTCGGACTCCACCGAATCCTCCTCCTCGGACTCCACCGAATCCTCCTCCTCAGACTCCACCGAAGCCTCCTCCTCGGACTCCACCGAAGCCGACTCTTCCTCGGACTCCACCGAAGCCGACGGTTCTGGCTTCTCGCCCTCTTCATCAGTCACTACTTTCCCATCATCCATTGACGCATGTAACAACTCCTCTAACAAACGCTCAATATTGCCCCACCTCTCGCGCTGGATCTCAGCTCTGGACCTCCTCTCATCATTTTCGGAAGCTTTCTTCTTCTCAAAATAGAAGTCTCTATTACTATCATGGGCTCGATGATGGCCATTCCGACTTCCTCGGTATTCTCCGCCTCTCCGATACACTGCATTAACACGATGAGCTCTCACCTCTAAAGCGGTAAGTCGTGCATGCACATTCTCCAACTCAGGCGCCAAGGATTTCCTCAACTCAGAACGAAATAACTCCATAGTGAGCTTAATTTGTGGGTCATCCATCTCAGTCATCATGATTTCTGTTTTTTTTTTTTTTTTTGCGGATGAACAGTACCGTGAACAGTACTGTGAACAATACTTTTCGTTTTTTTTATATCACAAGAATAAAAAAAACGAAAAAGAAAGAAGAAAATACGAATGAAAAAAAAAGAAGAAACGAAACACAGAAACGAGGTTACGTATTCAGAAAAATTTAGAACCCTAACCTGGACTCTGATACCAAATGATACGAACTTCATTGGGGATCGATTGATAGAAAAAAACGAAGAACGAGAAAGATAAAAAGATACCGGTCAAAAGGTCCCAAAACCTCTGGATCTAACCCAGGAAATGATTTAGGATCGATGTCCTAAACCCCAACGCGAAGTTGACGCAGCAACTCGGGGATGAGGAAGACACACGAACGAAGGGGGGTGGCTTCGTTGATTCGTCAGTTGAATTCTTTGATAATCGGGTAGAATTCGAACCCCATAGAGAATTTTATAAAAACTCACGAAACATTATTTTTATTATCAAAAGTCTTAATTAAAACTATGTCTTGGGGGGCTTTTAAATAGGCAAAACCTAAAAATAAAACATAGAAAATAACTTGGAAAATAAGTCACGAACCAAAGGAATTAAAATATCATAAATTTGGAATTGCTGCTGGAAATCGATATCCCGGATTATCTAAATTGCGGAAACCGACAACCCGATTGAAATCCTCGAACGCTGGAGAACTAACCGCGAACACCGCACGAGCCGGAACCCGACTGAGCATCGCCGCGGGATGAACCCGCGGCTAAACCCTAGCCGAGCCCCCGCACGGGGCTCGCGATCGCCTCGCGGCTGATCGTTGGGAATGCTCGTAGCATCCCCGAGGCTGCTCGTAGCATCCCCGACGAGCATCCCCGGGGCTGCTTGTAGCAGCCCCGCAGCGGGTCAACGAACCCGCTGCTCGCATGGGGTCAGCCCCGTACGCCTCTGCTACGGGAACTCCCGTAGCGCGTACGAGGCGGCTGCGGGTCACCCCGCAGCGATCCGCGATCGAGTTCACGGGCTCGATCGCCCCTCGGCTCCAGCTGAGGGCTTCACGCGACGCCAACGATTGAACCCTAGGTTTGATCGCACCCCTCGGCTCCCAGCCGAGGGTCGATCCCGGCGGGGATCTCTAGGCCTCCGGCGGTCCGGTGGTCTTCGACCATCACCGCCCGGTCTATCCCCGTCCCCGATCTCGTTCGCTTCCCGGATCTTCGTTCATGTATATATCACGATTTAGTTTACGTAAAATCATACAAGGGGGTTTTACAATTTTACCTTAGTCTCGTTGTGCGGAGAAACGAGATTAATTGAAGACCTTCGGATCTTCCTTACGTATTCCTTGCACCTCGTTCGAACGTATTGTGGGCGACGATCCTCCGAACTCCTATGGATCTCCTTCACGAACTCTCTAGAATATCAAGTATTATAATCTTCAAGTTATGAGAATAGAGAAGACCATGTAGTGCTTTTATAGGCTACGTAGGGTGACGACGCGAAAACTTTGTCGTGGAAGCTAACGCGGCCAAAATAAATTTATATTCTGCCAAACTAAACACTAAGGAGTATAGTGATAAGTGTGGGGTCGGTCCCACGAGGAAGCAATTGCAATAAGTGATCTCGGCTAGCCCAAACTGTTGTCACGGTTTTAAAAAGGTTTTTAAAGGTTGCTGTGGCACAGCGGTTTAATCAAACTACTAACTAACGAAATTTAATAAATCAACTAACTCAAACTAACATGCAGAACTAATAAACTATCACTTTGACCAAACTGGAACAGAAAACAATTAATCAAACTGAAATCAAATAAGAGAAAGTAGGCTTCTGGGCTTTGGCTTCTCTCTGGGTTCTCTGGGCAAACTACCGATCCCTGGCACTAATGGTTTTAACTGATGGTTTGTCAATCGGTTATAGGATGTCGAACAAAGTGAAAGCAGTCCTATTAAGTCACGCCTACAGTCACCCCACCCCAATCCGTCCTTACTGGGTAAAGAAAAGGCAAGGTATACTTATGCCTAATCCCCTGAGCCTAGACAATTCGATACCTATGTGGTCGCATGGATCTAGTTTGCCCAAACTCGCATTACTCTCTCGACGAACCCAATTCGGCCAATAGCATGTCCGGAAATCCGAATCATACGACCGCTACTCCAACACGTTCTAGCGCTATGCCCGTAGTACATCTAACGCGGAATACTCGGTTGATCAATCGCTGGTATCTCAAAGTGTAAGGGTTTCCTAACGACCAAATTAGTCTGCCCAAACCTGCAAGAATATGGTTAAACCTCAACTGTGTATCGGGAACAAACCTCCAGGCAGTTAACTAAAAGTCCTATCAACCTCACGGTTCTATCTTAGCCCAGAGTCCCCTTCGATCAGCCTTTGCCCAGACGCCAGAAAACTAGCTACGCATAATCAAACTGAAAATAAATAAAATAAAAACGAAACTAAACATGCTGGAATTAAATTGAAAACTAAACTAACAATTGTTTAGAACATTCAGAAATTAAAAGACGAAATAAAAAACAAGAAATCGAAACGAATTTGCCGCGCTTTGCCCGAAGGCAGAAAGCCGGCGAAAACTCGACTCCGTCTTCTTCAACCCATCAATGGCGTCTCTATATATTTTCTGGTGTTTAATTTCGTCCTCTCTCTCTTGGTGTGCTGATTGTAGGGTTTCATGTGTTGTTTTATAGGTGTAAGAAGTCTTGGACACCAAGGAAAATCGCGGTCAAGATTTTGTCTTTGAGATAAGGAAAGAAAAGATTCTTTCCTTATTCTTTACTTGGTAATAGAATCCTGATTCATCTTTGCCATAGTCCGCCATAGTCCGTCTCTGGTCAACTCCTGTCTCTAGTATGTCCGGTACTCGATGTTTGCCCAAAGACGTGTCTTTGCCCAAAGTCTTGACTTTGCCCAAAGTGAAACTTCAATTTCTGTGTCAGGTTCTTCTGCATCGTGACTTTGCCCAAAGTGGTGACTTTGCCTCCTTAGGTCAAACTGCTCAAGTCGCTTTGCCTCGAATCCGCGCGTTTGCCCAAAGTGGACCATTCCATTGCCTTTTCCGCGCAATCTCCACCTGCTAACATGAATCCCTGCATACTTTGCCCAAACACTCCATTGTGCCCTCCCAGACACATAAACGACTCAAACTGACTCAACAACGACTCTAAAATGGCCCAAAGATGAGCAAATAAAATGGCTCATCAAACCGCACACACTTGAAGTACGCTTGTCCCCAAGCGTAGGGTTTGACTCACCGGACTCAAGACCAAAGTAAAAAAAGAAATCAAGGTTGGGGGGGAACAAAGTAAACAGAGACTCAAAGGACTAGCATGAATGATATAATACAAGTAGGCATAGCATATACAGACAAATCAAAATTCGAGTTAAGAAACATAAAAATTCGGTCAAGATTCTGTACTAGGACTTTAGGTCACTCCCTCGCAAGTGTATCTCTCTTTTCAGTGTATGGGTATAATGTCACTCATTTTCTGCTGTGTACGTACTTTGCCCAAATTTGACAATTTGCTGATCAAGTTATTCTGACTAAGTGGGGGTCTCATCATAGGGGCTTTTATTGGGTTGTAATGTAGGCTCTTTGGGTGAATTTTGAGGAGTAGGCCCTGTTTGGGCAGAGGGCTATATATTTTGGGTTTAGCCTTTCTCTACCACTTTGCCCCTTTCTTACGGGCCTTAGCACACAACCAACTTATTACTTCTTTTTTTTTCATTTTTTTTTCGTTTTTTTTTTTTTTTTTTTTTTTTTTTTTTTGCTGAACATCAATCTCTCTACCCTCATATCTTTTCAGGTGCCTATGGGCATAGCACCAGACTGGTATACAAGAAAATCAACAGGCTCAAAGGGGCTAGCAAGGGATTAATTAATGTTATTTATTTGGTCAAACTGGAAAGAAATGCCATAATCATCTAATAACCCCACTTAACAAAACTACTTATCACAGCAAATAGGCAAAGTCAGGCATCATAAATATCACAACAGACTCTCAAGAAAGAAACTTCAATTCAATGTATGGCTCAAATCTCACAGTTTGCCTAGTACAGTTCCATCGTCCCTATTTTCATGCCTTTAACTATGAAGTTTGAGTTGCTGTACAAATATCATGCTTAGTTAGCCCAAAGTATTCACACAATCATGCTTGACAACGACCAGACACAGAGGTTTGCCCTTTCCCTTTCCCCCCTCACACACTTTGCCTTGGCAAAGTGGGTGAAAGTAACAAGATCAGTAGGGGCTTCCCTCGACCAAAAAAATCCAAACAACAACGAACATACCCATTATGGTGAACCTCCTCACACACTTTGCCTTGGCAAAGTGTGTTAATGAAAAGATCACCCCATGACTCGAAGTGACTCAAAGAAAATAAAAGAAAAGAAAAGAGACTATAGGGAGGACAACTTAGGAGGAGGTATATGCAAGGTAGAACCTGAATTATGCACGGGCAAAGTGGGCTATTAATGTGTTCAGCAGCTCCGCGAAGCCTTTTTACATGTTTCCTTGTCGCCTTAGGACTTTGCCCAGAATCAGTAGCGTGAGCACGTCTGCCCAGACCTTGACTTCGTTCCAGGGGTCATCCTTGCAACTTTAGGGAGCTCATCCATCTTCTAGCGTAGTCTGCAGTTTGACCAAGTACCCGGTATGCCCACAACGCTGCCCTTTCGCCCTCCTTAACCTGCACCTCAAAAACAAACAAACCCTTTCCCCTTATGGGATCAAGCAAGTCAAAGTTCTCCATTCGATTTCTTTCAAAATGCAATAAAATAAAATAAAACTAAAATAATGGAAAAAAGATACCAGGTTGCCTCCTGGTCAGCGCCTTAGTTATCGTCATGGGCATGACGTGATGTATGCTCACCATTCTTCATGGTGCGAGGTTTAAGTTTCTCCTCGTTGTGCCCATAAGAGGCCTTCAGAAACTTGAGTATATCTGAAGAGCTGCTCATCATCCATCCTTGTATAGTATCAGGAGCTTTGCCCAAACCAAATGGCATTCGCATGTTGGTGGTGGGCGTCTTCCTCTTGTCTTCTGGATGCTGGGCAAACGACTCATGGGCTTTCCTTTCTGCACTTCGACTTGACTCATCACTGCTGATCTCGGAGATTTTATTCACTTGTCCTAGGTAGAGATATTTGATAAGTTTGTGCAACTTCTTCAACTCTTGCTCGGGTGCTTGCTCAAAGAGCGGCACCAATCTCTCCTCTGGGACATGAGTTGTGGGGATGAAAGTACTAGATGGTTCTAGGATTCCAATATGTAGTAACGCCTCCATTTTCTCTTCCATTACGTCATCTTTGGCAAACTGTTCAACATTCGCCACTTTGCCCAAACCGGTTGCTACGTTTAGACCTGCTTCTCTGCCCAGACTAACAGGTGTGCCCAAATTTGTGTTTTCTGATCTATTGACCTTTGCTAACCTTCCTGGAAATGGAGGTTTGATCACTATAGTCTGTGGTTTGGGCTTTGACTCCTTTATTTGGGCAGACTTGTCTTCACGTTTGAAAAGTCTCTTTAGGGCTTCAAATTCTACCATGTCTCGGTTTGGTCTCTTTCTCTTCTCTGAAAGTATGTCTTTGCTCTTCATTTGGACGGTACTTTGTTGTGCCTCTAGGGCAGATTGCTCCTCTTGGGCAGACTGCTCCTCAAATTTCTCTTCCAATCTTGCCACAGTTTGGGCAAGCTGTGATATGTGGGCGTTAAGGTTCTGAATTCCTTCCACCATCTCCTTCTTGAAATTTTCGTTCTCTTGTTGAGCTTTTATGCTCTCTTGTTGAGCTTTCATGGTCTCCATCATTACACGGTTCACAAGCTCGGATAGAGACGATTCTCTATTTTCATCAAATTGTTGGGGTTCAAAGTATTGTTGATCGTGCTCTTGGCTTCTCTCTTGATAGTTGTCTTGCCCATACCCAAAATTTTCATATCTCCGTTCTGGTATGCTGGTATGGGCATACGGATCATAGTAATCCATTCTGCTTTGCCCAAAGCTGTTAAGTTCACATCTATCGACTGCCTTGAGTGGTTCTGCAGCCATATGCTCCATGAATCTCTCAACGGTGCTGCAAAGCTGATCGATTTTATTTTCGGTTGCTATGGGCATAGCAACTGTCTGTTTGGGCAAATCGTACTCATCTTCATGGGATTCTTCAGCCAACTCTTTGAATATTTTGAACGCCTCACTTGCACTTTTATTCAGAATAGAACCCCCACATGCTGCACGAATCATTCTCTCTTGTCCCCTTAGCCCAGATACGAAGTATTGGACCAATTCGTGATCTGGAATCTGGTGGTATGGGCAAAGCGCTAGAATTTCTTTGAATCTAACCCAATAGTCATGGAACGATTCTTCAGTGCCTATTTTGATGTTATAAATTCTCTTCTTCATTTGCAAGACTCGAGACATAGGGAAGTACTTCTTCAAGAATTGATGTTGCAATTCTTTCCATGTTGTAATTTCGCCTCTGGGCAAACTGTAAATCCATTCTCTTGCCCCATCAGCAAGGGAGAAGGGAAAGGCTAACAGTCGAATGTATTCTGCCAGTTTGCCCATAGCGTGTATAGTACCACATGTCATCTCAAAATCCTTCAAATGTCGTTGAGGATCCTCCCAGGGCATATCGCTGAATTTGGGCAAGATCTGAATAAAACTGTGCTTCATCTCCCAATCTGCAGTGATTCTGGGCAAAGTGATGCCCAGAGGTCCGAAGCTCAAATCGGTGGGGAACATCATTTCCCTCAAGGTCTGGACTACTGGTGGGTCATACTGATCACCCATCTCTCTTCTCTAGTCAAAAGGGTATTGCTCTCTTGCTCTTTACTTGGACTGCACGTGCTCTTTGCCCTGCTCCTCTCGTTCTGCCCCCCTTTGCCCTGTACGGTCAAACTGGAGCAAAAACAAAAAATAACAAGTCAAATAGCACAGAAAACTAATTGCTGGAATATTGCCTCCCCGGCAACGGCGCCAATTTTGACGACGCGAAAACTTTGTCGTGGAAGCTAACGCGGCCAAAATAAATTTATATTCTGCCAAACTAAACACTAAGGAGTATAGTGATAAGTGTGGGGTCGGTCCCACGAGGAAGCAATTGCAATAAGTGATCTCGGCTAGCCCAAACTGTTGTCACGGTTTTAAAAAGGTTTTTAAAGGTTGCTGTGGCACAGCGGTTTAATCAAACTACTAACTAACGAAATTTAATAAATCAACTAACTCAAACTAACATGTAGAACTAATAAACTATCACTTTGACCAAACTGGAACAGAAAACAATTAATCAAACTGAAATCAAATAAGAGAAAGTAGGCTTCTGGGCTTTGGCTTCTCTCTGGGTTCTCTGGGCAAACTACCGATCCCTGGCACTAATGGTTTTAACTGATGGTTTGTCAATCGGTTATAGGATGTCGAACAAAGTGAAAGCAGTCCTATTAAGTCACGCCTACAGTCACCCCACCCCAATCCGTCCTTACTGGGTAAAGAAAAGGCAAGGTATACTTATGCCTAATCCCCTGAGCCTAGACAATTCGATACCTATGTGGTCGCATGGATCTAGTTTGCCCAAACTCGCATTACTCTCTCGACGAACCCAATTCGGCCAATAGCATGTCCGGAAATCCGAATCATACGACCGCTACTCCAACACGTTCTAGCGCTATGCCCGTAGTACATCTAACGCGGAATACTCGGTTGATCAATCGCTGGTATCTCAAAGTGTAAGGGTTTCCTAACGACCAAATTAGTCTGCCCAAACCTGCAAGAATATGGTTAAACCTCAACTGTGTATCGGGAACAAACCTCCAGGCAGTTAACTAAAAGTCCTATCAACCTCACGGTTCTATCTTAGCCCAGAGTCCCCTTCGATCAGCCTTTGCCCAGACGCCAGAAAACTAGCTACGCATAATCAAACTGAAAATAAATAAAATAAAAACGAAACTAAACATGCTGGAATTAAATTGAAAACTAAACTAACAATTGTTTAGAACATTCAGAAATTAAAAGACGAAATAAAAAACAAGAAATCGAAACGAATTTGCCGCGCTTTGCCCGAAGGCAGAAAGCCGGCGAAAACTCGACTCCGTCTTCTTCAACCCATCAATGGCGTCTCTATATATTTTCTGGTGTTTAATTTCGTCCTCTCTCTCTTGGTGTGCTGATTGTAGGGTTTCATGTGTTGTTTTATAGGTGTAAGAAGTCTTGGACACCAAGGAAAATCGCGGTCAAGATTTTGTCTTTGAGATAAGGAAAGAAAAGATTCTTTCCTTATTCTTTACTTGGTAATAGAATCCTGATTCATCTTTGCCATAGTCCGCCATAGTCCGTCTCTGGTCAACTCCTGTCTCTAGTATGTCCGGTACTCGATGTTTGCCCAAAGACGTGTCTTTGCCCAAAGTCTTGACTTTGCCCAAAGTGAAACTTCAATTTCTGTGTCAGGTTCTTCTGCATCGTGACTTTGCCCAAAGTGGTGACTTTGCCTCCTTAGGTCAAACTGCTCAAGTCGCTTTGCCTCGAATCCGCGCGTTTGCCCAAAGTGGACCATTCCATTGCCTTTTCCGCGCAATCTCCACCTGCTAACATGAATCCCTGCATACTTTGCCCAAACACTCCATTGTGCCCTCCCAGACACATAAACGACTCAAACTGACTCAACAACGACTCTAAAATGGCCCAAAGATGAGCAAATAAAATGGCTCATCATAGGGGATCTAAAGGAGGTGGAATATTGGGCTTCCAATATTGATGATTAAATTGAGCCCAAGCCAAATCTATTAATCCATTAATATTAATTATATAATTACTTCCACTATATAAATATAATTGCACTCCCAATATTTACCATATTATATCAAATAATATTATCTCCGGTAGTATTATTTATTCCATGTGTTTAAGATATAAATATCCATGAATAAAATTAATTTATTGCTTAATTAATTTATTCATCTCTTATATCCGAAAATAGTACCATTCAACTTTAATTATTATGCGGAACAAATCCATTCATGAGGTTTACATAATAATTCCTTATGAACTCATCTCGGGGATATTATCAACCCTTTCGAGGACACATTTTCCCGACAAGAATTCACGGCATGTCATACATAAAATACCGTGACCCAACTTTGCCGGTAATTGACCGGTTATTCTAATCAGTCAATTCCTTTGGAAAATCAAAGTCACTAATATTAAATACACACACCCGCAATAATATCAGGGATTAAGAATAAAATACACTGAGATTTAAATCGATTATCTAAGGCAATCCTAATCGATAAATCTCAAGCGATCCGCTCAATACACCAAGTGTACAAGTATGATAAAATAATCAAGACCGATTATTTTATCTCTCATACAACGACTATACTGATGGATTGGTCCTTGTCCATCTAGGTCGTGAGCTACTGTTCGATTATATACGAGTAATCGATAGTATGATCTTCCGTGTGACGACGCACACCATACTAACTACAACGTGTATAATCCAGGACTATAATTTGCATATATTTAATTATAAATAATTAAAAGCAAATGATTATTTATTTATTTAATAGATTAAATGCTATGATCGGGAGTTTAAGTTACTTAAATCTAGACATTAAGTATACAACTCCATCAATTGCTGGTCCTTGGGTTGCATTAGGTCGGTAGGGGTGACTATTCGGTACAGACGGGTACTCGTACCCTAAAAAGCAAAAAAATATATCTCATAATCCGACCCTCTTTAGTAAATCGGCTACCCAATACCTGGGCCGAGTAATCGATTACTATAATCGGGGACTAAAAATTTCCCTAAAATATTAATTAACAAAAAATTAATAATAATATTTAAATTCAATAGTAGTTTATTTTAACCAACTAACAATAAAAGAATACAATCCATACATTTTACACAAAATCTAAATAAATATAAAAATTTTATTAAATGATTTATTATAAAAATAAATAATTATCCTTAAATACAAATACAAAAAATACATAACAAGCACAAAAAATAAGTATTTATTCATAAAAATTAAAATAATCATAAAATAAAAAATAAATTATCATTTACAAAAATATGTCTTATTCATCAAAATAATATTCATTTATAATTATTAAATCATATACTATGTGTATCATACTTTGTACACATAGAGTAAGGTAGAAATGGCTTAAAAATTATCAATCAAAGTTCAAAATTTCAATAAAAAAATCATTTATTATATATATAATATTTTAGATTTATAGTTAATATATTACAATATTTATTATTTTAATTTAAATAATTAATCGGGTGTTTCGAGTATACCCGAACGGGTAATCGTGTACTTGATATGGAGTGGAAACGGGCTTGAGTCCACTATTCGTGGGCTAGAGAGTTTAAATTAATTAATATTCTATTTCTTTTTATTATTTAGATTTTTATTTTGTTTCTATTTCATTAGGGTTTTCTATTTTATCAGGACTCTATATAAGTCCTTACTTAGGGTTTAATTCAATCATCTATCAATAATATTAAGAATAGCCTGTTGGCTTTGGGCAACGGAATTTTCCGTTGATTTTGGGGATTTCTGTTTCTATCAATTGGTCCGACCTGCCGGATCCCGTTTCCGCCGGAATGACGAGATTCGTCGATCGTTTGGAGAGGCTGGAGGCCAATCAGGCAGAGGTGAAAGAGCAATTGAACAAGCAGGGATCTAAATTGGCTGAGATCGCGGCTTCTTTAGCCGTGTTATCGAAGTTAATTATGTCATCGTCGTCACAGGGACACTCGATGGCTAGTGCGACACCCCAGAAGCCCGCGGACAATCAGACGAGTAGCGGCGCTACCTTGGCGCTTCTACCATCGTTTGAAGGGGAGGATCCGATCGGGTGGATAGCAAGGGCCGAGCAACAGTTTGAATTGAAGTGTACTCCACCGGAGAGGAAGGTGGCAGCAGCTGGAGTTGCGATGGATGGATCTGCATTGCACTGGTTGGCGTGGATGAGAGAGCGAAAGCCGGGTATGTCATGGGACGAGTTCACCCAAGCGCTGGTGGCGCGTTTTGACACACGATTTATTGGCAGCAAATTTGAGCCGCTGTCCGGAGTCGAGCAAATCGAAATCGTGGATAATTATATTTCGATATCTGTTCAATCGGCAGATCATGTTTCGGGACTGATTGAAGCACACCATTTCGGCTGCTACTTCATGAATGAGTTGAAAGGTTCGATTCGAGGCTCATTACGCCTTCTTCGTCCTAATAATTTGGAGGCATCAATGGAACTAGCCAGGGATATTGAAGATAATATATCCTTTCAGGATGGTGGGCGAGGAAGCCAAACTTTTAGTGGTTCAGGGATGCGTCCGAGCAATTTTCCGAGGCTGTTCGGGGAAGGTAATGCGTCTGCAGGGAGCGGTAGTGTGCTAGGATATATCGGTGGGCTTTCTGAAGGAGAGAGGCAGTCTCCGGGATCAAACTCGAGTCTGTCCGGGCAGTTTTTGAGATCATATTCAGAGTTGTCGGGATCAAACTTCAACCTTGAGGACAAGGTTGTTTCGAAGGAGGTTGGAATTGATATGGAGCGGAAACGGGCTTGAGTCCACTATTCGTGGGCTAGAGAGTTTAAATTAATTAATATTCTATTTCTTTTTATTATTTAGATTTTTATTTTGTTTCTATTTCATTAGGGTTTTCTATTTTATCAGGACTCTATATAAGTCCTTACTTAGGGTTTAATTCAATCATCTATCAATAATATTAAGAATAGCCTGTTGGCTTTGGGCAACGGAATTTTCCGTTGATTTTGGGGATTTCTGTTTCTATCAGTACTCTAATACCGAATATTTTTAAAAATGAATTTCATAATCCGATCTTTTACCCAAATTTATTGGGTACGGGTACCAAAAACTCAAACGGGTGCATGTATTTCGTACAAACCCGAATACCCGAACCCGAATAGTCACCCCTACTTGTCGGCATAATCGATGGCCAAGCTAGGCCACACAATTCACGGCCCAAAAATATACGGGACTTTTTGGCGCGACTTGATAAGCTGATGGACCAAATGGACCGGCTTAGAGGCTAGCCCAATGGGCCGAGCAAGCCCATTTGTTTTAATTTTAATTTAATATTTTTAATTTTCAATATATTTTTTTATTAAATTATTAATTTAATATTATTTTTATAACTAATATTATAGTTATTTATGTTAACACAAAAATATATTATACGCTTATTTTTAAATTTTTAATAAATTTAATAATTATTTTATGTTAATGATATAAAAAATATATCTTAATTTTAAGTAATTAATTATTTATTTAATTATTTATAAACACCGGGTCATTTTGGCCCCGTGACCCGGTAGGTGGTACCGTGGTAACCAAGTTCTAGATTCTTATGGAAATAATATATTAAAGTTAGATTAATAAACAATAAAAACCTCTCATTGAAATGATTAGATTCTAAAAAAAGACATGTGATATTTAACAATTATACTTATAAAATATACATTTTATTGTTTTTTTATTTATTGCTCTTCAATTCTATTGAAAATTTGAATAGTATATTTTAAATAAGTAAATTAAGAATATTTATATCTCTCCAAATTATAAAAGTGCAAAAAGATTCATACAAATAAGGTATTTTTGATTTATTTTTGTGAATTATTCCACAAGAATTTTAAAATTAAATGTGTGCTCTATAACAATTGTGACTCTCTGTCTCGCACAAATTGCATACAAAGTTAATTTGCTAAATTGACCCGACTCACAAAAGTCGAGCCTCAACTTGACCCGCAATAGGCTAGGGAATATATACTATATATTTTAAAATTATGAAAGAGATTTAGGCCTTCAACGACAACTTATTATATAAATGGGCGATTGAATTTGAGAAATTCATTAAGTCATTGTAATTCATAATATATATGATCATGAAAGCTTATTATAATTTTCTTTTCGGTTTAATCAGTTTTATGCTTGTTATAATCTCATTTCTTGGAGAAGCTACTTCATCAGAAGAAGATGACCATGAAGTTCATATTATATATATGGGAAAAACAACTCGTTCAGTTATGAATGGCGATTCCTTCGATCCAAGAAACGACCATGCTCACCTTCTCAACGAGCTACACACAACAAGGTTCAATTCGATCGATCTATACTCTTGATCAATTCTTTTTTTAGAAGCACTATTTCGATTAAGGAACATTTTTATTATTATGTTCGCATTGCCGTAGGAATGAAAATGATGTAGTCGTCTACAACAGAAGCTTTCTAGCGATTGCCGCTCGTATGTCAAAGGAAGAAGCGCGATCGTTGGCACAAAGACCTCAAGTGGTGTCCGTTTTTCCCAACCGGGCTTTCAAGCTCCACACTACTCATTCATGGGATTTCTTAGCAAACCAAAAAGTCGGTTATGGAATCACTCACACAGACTCCCTTTATCATGTATCAAATCGGTCGTTTGGAGCCCACGACACTATCATCGGCATGTTAGATTCTGGTGAGTCGACGTCGACACACAAATATATATATATATATATATATATATATATATATATATATATATATATATATATATATATAATATCAAAAGTTTGCTTGTATTCATCTTTAAAAATCGATTAATTTAGGAATCTGGCCTCAGCATCCGAGTTTTCATGACGAGTGTATGGGTTCAATCCCTCCACGCTGGAATGGGACATGCATGTCGGGCAAAAACCTCACCAACAAGTTCATCTGCAACAAGTAAACAAAAATTATAACTGTTTCTTTGTAATTTACAAAATAAATTAAAAAAAATGCATAAATAGTTGTAACAAAAGAAATAATAATTTTTACTACTCAAAATATATTTCGTAACAATTTTTCGACCATATATATTAGGAAAGTGATTGGTGCAAAGTACTACGATGATCCTTACCATCCAGATTCTATTACCACACCCGTGGACGAAATGGGACATGGTTCACATACTGCATCGACCGCGGCTGGGATTCCGGTTTGGGGTGCATCGTTCTACGGCCTTGCTGAAGGGATCGCAAGAGGAGGCTCCATAGGTTCGAGGCTCGCTACATATCGTGTCTGTGGTGAACACAGATGCTCAGTAGCGGGTATCCTCAAAGCATTCGACGATGCTATTGCTGATGGGGTCGATTTGATATCAATATCACTGGGTTATGAAAAATTCGTCGACTTCTTCTACGATCCTATTGCCATCGGAGCGTTTCACGCTATGGAGAAATGGATCTCCGTGGTGGCTTCCGCAGGAAACAGTGGTCCTGATCTTGGGACAGTTGCTAACACCGCCCCTTGGATCCTAACTGTTGGTGCAACATCTATCGATCGCGACTTTGAAGCGCCTATTCTATTAGGCCGCGACCAGAAAATTAGGGGCGGAGGCATGAACTTTTTCGGTCTCAACAAAACTGCGGTTTATCCCTTGATAGATGGACTCTCAGCCAAATCACCAAATGCCGATGCAGCTAACGCAAGGTAAGATGATATAATAAATAATTCGTAGACATGACATTATACATATTTATTGAATTTGTTTTTTTTTTTTGCTTCAAGCAACTGCGCTCCGGGTTCATTAGATGTTGCAAAAGTTAAGGAAAAGATCGTAATGTGCGAATTCAAGTTCGATTCGGGGCCATTAGATGACACATTTCAGAACTTGAAGAAACAAGGTGCGGTCGGGATTATAATCATAAACGATATAATTAGGCGAATTCCATACAATTTTGGGACTACTCCAGTTGTTGCTTTTGTCACAATAAAGGATGGAGCTCAGATACAATCTTATATAAACACCACAAGGTACGTACCTACGTAATTATAAGGTAAATCCCATCCAAATATCTTATATATACGACTACTTTCTAAATATTATTCAAATATAAAGCAAACCGCTAGCAACAATCTTGTCGACTCTTGTGACACTGAACGACAAGCCGGCTCCTGTTGTTCCGTACTTTTCTGGAAGAGGCCCCATAAAAGAGGTCGGAAACCTTCTGAAGCCTGATGTTACAGCCCCAGGAGTAGGAATACTTGCAGCATGGCCGCCTCTAGATGACAATACGACTATCTCGGGTCAAAAACCTCCACTCTTTAACGTATTATCTGGAACATCCATGTCTTGCCCACACGTATCTGGTGTAGCTGCAACCGTAAAGTCTTATCACTCGGAATGGAGTCCCTCTATGATTAGATCCGCCATAATGACATCAGGTGACATATATTATCTATCACTTCTTTAATCCTTAATTGCAAACAAAACCGTAAAATATATTTCGTTGTCATTTTATTTGCAGCAATCCAAACAAACAATCTGCATGCTCCGATTACAACGGACAACGGGTCCATAGCCACCCCTTACGACATCGGAGCAGGGGAAATAAGTTTGTTTGGCCTGTTGTGGACGGGGCTCGTCTACGAGACCGAAACCATCGATTACATTCACTTTCTTTGCAACATGGGGTACAACACATCCATTATTAGACTCATTAGCTCCACTGACTTTTTTTGCCCCGACAACTCTGCTCCTGATCTGATCTCCGATATGAACTATCCTTCGATCGTCGTTTCTGGTCTGAAGAAAAATGTAAAGAGAGCTGTGAAGAGAACCGTGACTAATGTCGGTGAAGAATACTCAACCTACACGGCCTCCGTGGTGGCTCCTTCTGGTGTCAAAGTCGAAATTGTGCCGAACAAACTACAATTTACGAAGAACATTAAGAAGATAAGCTTCGAGGTGACGTTTACACTCGCGACAACTTCGTTTGTGAATGAAGACTTGTTCGGCGCGTTTACGTGGTCCAGTGGGAAGCACAACGTTAGGAGCCCGATTGTTGTGCGCAACGCATAAGGAAACCATGCAAGCTTATGACAAGTGAAAAGAACACACTTAATAATATGAATAAAGCTTTTACTATCACTGCGATAAGAAAATAAACTCACTCATGTGAACAAAATAAATGATAACTATCTTTGTAGTTGTGGTGAAAATATCATTCTCAAAAGCAGACATTGCTCCTGCAATGGGACCATCACCTTACATTATCATTCTAAAAGACAAATATCAATAATATTTACGGTCTTAAAAGAATTAATTGTATCAAAGACATTTTTAATATAAAGCAATCACAAACTATAAACAATATATAAA
The DNA here is from genome assembly GCA_954870475.1 of Euphrasia confusa. Classification (NCBI taxonomy): domain Eukaryota; kingdom Viridiplantae; phylum Streptophyta; class Magnoliopsida; order Lamiales; family Orobanchaceae; genus Euphrasia; species Euphrasia confusa. Next base: position 1,195,929 of record OX940967.1, read on the forward strand.
AATAATGTAGTGTGAAATCATTGCGTTTAAATTTTGTGCGAAATAAATCAAAGAATAATAGTAGTAGTAATTGTTAATCCTAGACCAAAACTTTATATTCCCGTTAAAAATACAATATTTTTCTTTAATTTATTTTTCTCCATGCTAATTAATAAAAAAGTTATTATAAGCAGAGGTGCTATACGAATTTATCTATCTAGCTAGCTAGCTACCCAAATGATAAAAAAAAAAAATCTCCGATAGATTCATTCGATCAAGACTAATTCGATGGATTTTAATTAAAAAAAAGATAATTATAGTTTAGTACTTGAACTTAGATCACTTTTGTACTGATCTATGCATTTTTTGCATTTTGATGTTATTTTTACCGGAAAACCGGCGATAGTAGGTTTATAGTGGCATTTTAGTAATTTTTATGTATTTCATAAACTTGCAATTACCCTTATACCCTTGTTGTGTGTATAAAGAAAATAGTAGGTTTATAGTGGCATTTTAGTAATTTTTATGTATTTCATAAACTTGCAATTACCCTTATACCCTTGTTGTGTGTATAAAGAAAATAGATAAAATGTTTTATTAACAAAAATCTGCATACACACTAATAAAACAAATATAAATAATAATACAAAACATAAAAAAACACAAATAAACTCAATATTAAATTTATACTTAGATCTAAATCAGTATTTAATTAATCATAACAATATTTACATCTAGATCTATCTTTGGCGGCGAGAAACTCTGAATAGGTAGCAACTTCCTCTTGCATCGAGGACGAATGTTAGGGCTGAAAGAGGAGATTTAGATCTAAGCCTCACATTTTCTCGAGAACAACTGCACGATGCCTTTGGCGTGGGAGGAGCCAGCAAAGGGCTTCTTCCATTCATTGCCAAGAACGGTGGGACTTGAGCTTTCGACCGGCTGATATACCGAGCGTCTTCCTACAAAAACTACAAAAAAGGTTAACAAAAACGTGATACAGCTAACAATAGTGACTGTAAAAACTACTAATAAAAAACAACACATTAGCAATAATCTACAAATTCATCTAATATGATCCAATTGCCAGTAGCTGACAAAGACGTTGTAGTGCGTCAAAAATCAAATAAAAATAACCGAACTAATTGCCGTAGCAACTTGCCCGAGTCGATCTCACGAGGAACACTACTATCGGCTCAGTATATGTGTTTATGTGTTCGCAAAAGAAAAAGAAGAGAAGTTTATAGCATAATGAATTGTTGGTTTGATTTTTGTTTTTAAACTAAGTTCTATTTTATCAAAATAAAAACACATAAAATAAAGCAAGCAATAATAATAATGATTTTCAAATAAAAGAAAAGGACTAGAGGTCGGGATCCTCAATTCTCAACTTCAAAATTGAATTCGAGTTTGCGAAAGTCACACAAGAACGTCCGTTACCGGTTGGTTCGAATGCGGTTCGATTAAACCCAAGCACGTAATTGCTCCTAAGCCTCAAACGCAGTTGAAATTCAATTGGGCATTTAATCGAACACCTTTCGTGCAAAACCAAAATTCAAATCCTAAATGAGAACCAATTCACCCTAACCCTAGTTGATGATTTAGCTACTCATGGATGTAATTACGATGCAACTATAGTTTATGGAATTCATGACTATGCAATTAAAGATGAAGAACAATTAATCAAAGCGAATATAAAATAAAGAACAAACAATTAAAAGAAGAAACTTACTTGATTAATTAAAAAACCTAAGATGAACGATTACAAAATCAAAGTCTCGATCCGAGTTTCCGATCCCCAAAGTATGAAAAACGTGCTTGAAAAATAATCCAAAAGTGTCTAGGTCTAACTCTCTCTTTTTAGGTCTTTAGAGCCGTGTTTTTATAAGTCACCAGCCTAAAAATTAATGAAAATGACGTTTTAAAAAATCTGCCAGCGGAACCCTAGCAAGCTGCTAGATCCTAGCAGCGCGCTAGGTCTTCAGTCATATAGGAAAAGTGCGTTCACTGCCTCTCTGTTGCTAGGATTTAGTGCGCTGCTAGGGGCCTAGCGAGGCGCTACATCCTAGCGAGGCGCTAGGTCTCCAGTGTGACATTTTCTTTCGTCTCGACTCGTTTTCTCGTTCTTTTCGCTCTAATCACGTCCTCAAGCCTGCACACTACACAAAACATCAAAACACACCAAAACCAAGAGGATGACCCACATAAATGACTCAAAACGACACAACTCACACAAAAAGAATCCAAGAAAAACGACACAAAAACTTATAAATCAGTAGCTATATATCACACTGATTTAATGAGAAATACAAACAGTTTACGGACATTTGATCTACACACATTCAGTTCGAATACTAAATCAATGCGAAAACAGAGATATGAAATTAAATGAAAGAGGAGATTAATTAGATCTACCTCAATCTTCTTCCCAAGTTTTTCTCCAATTTCCCTATTTTTTTCTACACAAAAGATCTTAAATTCTCCTACGACACCTCCTCCTGCTTCGCGACAAGACCACCCACACTCCCTCTCCTCACCCGAAACCACCGACAATGAATTCCGCAGCCACAAATCAGGAATCTCCGACGTCGCCTTCTTCTCTGACAGTCGATTTCTCGCCACGAACTCCGACGACGACTGCCCCGTGCGCCTCTGAGTCATCGCCATCGCCATCGGCTCCCTCCACAAAACCCTAACCGGACACATCAACTACGTTTTATGCATCAATTTCAACCCCCAATCGAACATGGTCGCCTCCTGGTCCTTCGATGAGACCATCCGCGTTTGGGACTATGAAGTTTGGGAAGAACTTGAAGGTCGCCCCCAATTTGTTTTTTCTATATGTTTAATATTTATTTTATATTTTTATTTTTAAGATTTTCTAATATTATCATTTTTATATTGTTTTTTTAAAATAAGAGTATAAAATACATAAAAATTACTAAAATGTCACTATAAACCTACTATCGCCGGTTTTCCGATAAAAATAGCATCAAAATACAAAAAATGCATAGATCAGCCGCTAAAATGTAAAAAAAAAAAAGTTCAGTCATTAAAGTGTAAAAGTGACCTAAGTTCAGTGACTAAACTATAGTTATCCCCCAAAAAAATAAATATTTTTAAATGATCAATACCAAGTAATTTTTACTGATTTTTGGCTTCTAATTTTATTTTTTTTCTTTATTTTTATACTATTTTTTATGTCGTATATTATTTTTTGCTGTTTTTTTGCATTATTAATTTGTGTATGATTTTATATATTTTTTTAAAGCATCACGGTAAGTTTATTAGTCAGTGATATCATCATATATTATTACTAATTGAAGGTGATATTTTAATTCAAAGCCACTCCATGATGATGAAATAAATAATTGGCATCTATATTTTGATTTTGTTGAGTAGTAAAGACAATATGAACTGGGAAAGATTTTCCGATCGTCACAGTTTTGTTTGATGTTTTCCGGTTTGTTTTCAGTTTTATGTTTATGCACGGGCCATGAAAGTGTATGAGATATGCTTGGTTTCCTGTGCTCATTAATCTGAGTTCTAGACGCCATGTCTATTTTCTGGAATTTGAAAGAGACATCACATCAGTTGGCAATCTCTGCGCTTGACTGCTCGACTTAAATTGTTTTAGAAGTGCAAATGTGGCTTAATCATGTTAATGTCGTTGGATTGGTAGATGTTGGATATTATTGGTGTTTGTCAAGTGTAACTTAAATAGTTTGGGGCAATCATTTTATTTTAGTCAATTTATTATAAGATGTGTTAGATGTATTTGTCTTTATGAAATGAATGAGAATGCACAATTGTTTTTTATTTCTTCTCTAAACTCTCTTAAAAAGAGTCTGCTGCCAAGATTCGAGCTTCAATGCCAATTAGATAGGTTTAATCTGAGTTCCTTAGCAAAATGTCAACATGGAAAAGGAAAAGTCAAAATGTGACGCAACTTTCACTATGGATTGATGATCAGTGTGCCTTAGCAAACATTTCATTCATTACAAAAACTGACTTCATATATATTTCTTCATTTATATTTATTTGATTAAACTGACTTCATTTATATTTCTTCATTTATAATTATTTGTTTCCTATTTCATTTGTGTAATTTTTTTTATATTACGTATAATAATACTATTATAAATTATACATATATAAATTTAAAATTAATACTCAAAATATCATATTATAATTTTTATTTAAAAAATATATAATTATTTTTTATTTTTTAGAAGTTTTATATTAATTCTTATTATTAAAATTAAAAAAATGGTTTAATTTTTTTTATTAATTAACATGTTTATAAAATCAATTGAAAAATTCAAATATAATTCAAATAAATAACAAACAATTGAACATTGAGTAAAAAAATAATAGAAATACAAAAAAAAAAACAGTTATTCAACAAATAATTTTATTAACTATATAGCTATTCATTTTTTATAAATATTCACACAAGTTATAAGATTAAGTGAAATGAAAACTTCTAAAATTATTATTGAAAAATAATTTTAACACTATGTTTTCAGTTTTTGCATTAATAAATTAATTGATATTAATAAAAATTAATTGATAAAATAAATTATGACTCCTTTTTGTTAAAATAAATTATGGACGTACATTAATTTAATTAAGTATACAATTATTCATTATTTATAGAGTAATTTAGAGAAAAAATAAGAATGGTTTTTAAATTTTTTAAAAAATAACATACTTTAGCTTTCTATTAAAAAAAGTAATTAATTTATAGCATTTATATAATTAAATATCATGATATTTAATTTAATCACAATTTAAGTAGTCTATTCAAATTTGAATAGTCCTTTTTAACCTTTGTATTTTATCAAATTTATATGATTTTTATTACTTACCTTATATAATTTATTTACAAAAAATATCACATTTTTATTTCTAACACTACTTCAGTTTCAATTTCTCTTCTTCAACAGAGTCATCCCGTGTCGTCACTGCAGGATTTCATCAATTAATTCCACCATCCACGGCCGGAAGATCTATCCCCACATCCCCAAATTCGGCCTCGTCCCTAATCTGATCAACATCTCCATCAAAATCATCATACTCTACGTCAAGTCTCCCGGTTTGCGTTATGCGCGCCAAGTGTTCGATGAATTTCCCAACCGAACTATGTATGCATACAACTACACATGATATCGGGCTATCTGAAGCACGAGCTAGTCCAGCGATCTTTCGAATTGGTCAGAGAGCTATGCCGCTTGAATGAAAATCCCAACGACGGTACACGTTTTCGACTTGGTCATCACCATCTCCTCGCGTCGGGAACATGTGTTTAGGAAATGAGGTTCATGCCCAGATAATAAAATACGACGCCAAGGGCGATGTCGTGCTTTACACTGCGTTGGTCGACTCCTACGTCAAGAGCAGGAGGGGCGAGTACGCGAGGAGAGTGCTCGACTTGATGCTGGAACATAACGTGATTTGTGCTTTACATGTCATTGATCGTTTTTTTTATCAAACCTAAAACTTAAACGATCTAGTTTGAGTTCGGTGAACAACAGACATCGATCGAAGAAAATAAAAAGGCTCGACTATATTGTTGTAATTTGTAATTTCTAATTTGACTCCGTTTAATAAAAAAAATTTTGATATTACAAGTATTAAATTGTTGATAGAAATTTACATAGAAGTATTGTTTACCAAAAAAAAATTTTGATATTACAAGTATTAAATTGTTGATAGAAATTTACATAGAAGTATTGTTTACCAAATTCAAGGAATAAGGCATTGTCATAAGAGAGTGGCTGATAACATTATTAGTTGATGAAATAAGCAACTGATAGTGTCCACTTACTAGTAGTTTGCTCACTTTTATTCTCTTGTTTTAATGCAAATTAGAATGATATGTGGTAGCCGAGTGTAACTTTATTTGGTTTAACAGGAATACAATGTAGAAGATTCAATCATGCCCTTGCAGCCTTCTATAAACTACACTGCTCTTGAATTAGTTTACTAAATCTTGGTTGGAGATATAACACATATTAGTCTCAATAAGTAAACATTGACTACAGAGGTGCCTAGGGTAATGATAAGTAATGGTTTAACATTTCTGACAGTAACTAATACATACACTAATACTAATTGTGCAATGTAGTTGGTAGTTCACACCCCGTTTCATTTACTCGGTTTATCTTTATCGTCGTTGAGTCTCTCTTTTTTTTTTTCTTTTTTTTAGCTTGCCATTTTAGCTTGTGGCAACACTTGTTACTAGCACGATCAATCTCGCGGTGGCATGGTGGATGTTGGAAAGCATCGACAACATATGTGATATTGAGTCTGTGCATCTCGATAGCCCTTGGACCTGCCCTAAATTTCGAGTCACGAAATATGTTGAAATTTAGAAATATAGTGTAAACATATGTTGAAATGGTTCACGAAATATTCACGAGTGCCATATCGAACAAAATAAAACGAAAATTTTAAACGATGTTTTCGATCATACAAAGCATTTCTGCCTCTTTAAAGAATTCTCCAAGACTTGATTGCTTTGAGGACATAGAGTTATAGTGGAAAAAACAATTTGCCACAGTGTCAAAGGTTAAGAAAATGAAGTAGTGTTTCCCTATGTGCGTCAGCGGGATCATGATTAGATGCGTCAGCGGGATCATGATTAGATGCGCGCTCCCCACATAGTCGTACAACAACTCAAATATTAAAGAATGCATTGCCACTGTTTCCAAATTATCGACTGCTACCTGCATAAGATTGGCATGTAATTAGATGTCAATCATGTAACTCATTTTTGGAAAATGTCTTCGCACAAAATAGTCCAAACCCTCAAATATTGCACTGATGTTAAACACAATTTATCAACTACAATTGACACAAAAGTACATGTCATTATACTACAAAATACACTACATGAAGAGTTACAGTGTTTGTTATAGTGTTTGATATTAATATATTACATGGATAAAATGTTTGTTCGTAAATAGTAGTCTAGTTGAAGAACTTTGAACTACAAAATACACTGTCCAAAAGTTAAATCTGTTACCAGTAGTTTAAGAAACAAGTATTGTAGTAGGGTCTTAGATTAATTTCAAAACACCGCAGTAATTTTAAAATATGTACATGAACACGTCTCTAGTAAACAACTTGTGCGTGAATGATTAAACAACTTGATGCATTTAAAAATACATACTACACTACCCAAAACACTGCAGTGTTTCTAATATAATTTGAAAATAATATATTACACTACTACAATACTTGTTCGTAACCTAGCAGCGTAGTTGAAGATTTTTGAACTACAAGATACACTTCCAGTATCCTACTTAGTGTATCTTCTAGATTCTCTAATTATATTAAGTAAACTAGATTATATAATCACCCAAATCAATCCTGATATGAATGCTACACTAGTACACATAGATTAACCAATAAGGTAGTTCCTTATTAAGCTTTTAGGTCTCAATGGTAGCACTACATATGTAGTGTATGAACTACAATTGTAGTTCAAATATTCAGTCCCAGTCCAGTATAGCTTACAATGAATCATCCAAAAAAGAAAACAAGTTTTCATTTTAATAGACAAACAACAAATATAATAGGTTTGAAATTCTTACCCACGCGTGGCAAACAAGAAACTTAGTGACCAACTGAACTTCCTCATTGGACTTCACGATTCTGTACCTTTTTTTTCATTGAATCTGAACGAGTGGTTGGACACATTATTTCAAAAGCCTGATTCAAAATGGAATATTTTTAAATCTTACATTACCAAATAAATAATTAGCAACACATTAATATGAATATTAAACTATGATTACAAGTTCTGAACTATGTTATGTTCATAAACAAAATATCAACAAAAATTACATTAACGACACACTTGTTGATAAACCAATTGTTTAGAGTACAATTTCAATTAAGACTCTATGATTCAACTGATATCAGCACAAGATGTTGTTGAAAAACTATTTACAACTACTGCTTGAATTTGAAAAATAGATACATGCTCAAAGTAAAATCCCACACACCCAAAAGTAAAAAAAATATATAAATTTTCTATTACTACATATGCCAGTTACTCAGAAGGAAAAGAATATACCTGGGACTATAGACAATAACTGAAGAAGAACTAGCTGATGGATGGAATGAAAGGCTAATGACTTCCCCAGGAAATTCTTGGTACGCTCGAGGCAGAGAAAATGTATGACGGCATGGACCACTCTCCCAACTGCTTGGCCTCCACATCTAAAGCATACACATGGTTCGAAGAGGTGGAGATGATGAGGATGTTGCTATTCCGGGGAGTGAAGCCACCAGCAGTGATAGAAGCTCCATTCAATCGAGACATAAACCAATGTTGCCTGAAACAAAATAATTATATAACATCAAAAGATTATATTGACAATTCGGCAGGAAAAAAAGCAAACCCTGTTTCTATTATACATAAACTTCCTACAAATCCACACCAGTTGAGATACTAGCAAATTCACAACTAATAAGATTACGGTGGCTTAAATTTAAAACCACGTGTTTAAATTGGTTGAGCAAATGTGATCTTACATCCCACAAATAAACATTTCAAGAAAGAGGGTATTTAATTGTAGAAGTATTATTAACTTGAACTTTCAGACCCAAAACCAAAAATATGATCAAAGAAGAACCATATAAATTCCATGATATTTGCAAATACAAAGTAATTAAATCGATTGTTCACTTCAGCATATACAGAAACAACTTGATCCACCAAGCAAATGTACCTTAGTGTTTCAAGATTGAAAATATAGACATCTCAAAAACAGTTGATGGCAGCAAGCCACTGGCCGTCAACACTTGTAAACATTTTTGTAATGGGAGGTTCACTAGGCGGCAGACCCTCATCATCATCTTTGCGACAAGGAGTTAAAGCGTGAAGTACATTTGTACTGTCAACATCAACCATCTGCAACAATAGTATATTTCAATAATTTGTTAGGATTTCCATAAAGAAGCTAATGATAAACTGTACGAAAATAATAAAACTGTAGTGGTATTGAAACCTTGCATGGACAGATAAGGTAAAATAAACAAACAATAGGAATAATACAAGGAGCAAGCATAAAAAGAACCCGAGAATGAGTAAGACAATACATACATGTATTCTTCTGTCATGCCCAGCTAGTAGCAACCGTGAAGAATCAGAAGTGAAAATCATATAGTGCGCGAACGAAAGTACATGGAAATTTTGATAGTGTTGACAAGAAGTAGATGAAATTTTTGAAAATCTCACACTCCCTGATTCTTGTGATTGTGTTATTGGGACAAGAAGTAGATGAAAATTTTGAAAAAAACGACATGCAATTATTTCAATTTCTACACAATTTCAAGTTCAAACTAAGAATTACTAATTTGGGTCGAATTAAACCTTTAATCCAAGAACCCTAAATCCGACATGCAATCATTTTCACCAATACACAATGTCAATTCCCACCTAAAAACTACTAATTTAAGTAGAATCAGACAACAAATCTAAGAACCCTAAATCTGGTACCAATCTAATCACCCATTAATGTAAAATCAGTGATAAATAATTGAGAAAGTACCTTAAAATGTCAAAGCCAGTAGTTTTTTGGAAGAGAAATTGCTATGCCAACACTCTTGGTAGAAGAGAAAATTACCAATTTAGTCCCATAAAGATGGACCTTTTTCCTTTTGGTACCACAAAGAGACGTTTTTTCAATTTCATTCGCTAAAGCTTCAAATCGAGCCGATTACATCCAATTTTGGCCGGAAAATTCAAAAGTAGCCTGAAATTATGCACGTGATATGCACGTGACGAGCGATTTGGGAATTTCCGGTGACCTAATCCACGCGGCAAATTCTCATTGGCTGGAGCTGTTAAAAAAAGAGAAAATTACCAATTTAGTTCCATAAAGATGGACTGTTTTCTTTTTGGTATCACAAAGTCACGCTTTCTCAAATTAATCCAGTAAAACTTCAAATCGAGTTGATTTCATCCAATTATCGCCTGAAATTTCAAAATCTGCCGAAAATCGCCCGCGTGAGTCGAACGCGCCATTTGAATTAGGGATTCCTGGAGACCTAATCCACATGGCGACAGTTGATTGACTGATTTGAGTGTGGTGATGAATTTGGGTGATTTTTTTACTTTGAATTCGAGAATTAGGGTTCGTGTGGAGAGTACTTTTGGGGATTTAGAGTTTTTCGGAAAATAATTTGGTGTGAAATGAATAAAGCGCGACTATCTCTCGCTTTTTTAATCTAAATTCATTTTCTTTTTGTTTTTTTATTCATTTAATATCCACGTGGCGACATGTGGAATTTTTTTTAGTTTCTTTTTAACAACCATAGCCAATCAACTGTCGCCACGTGGATTAGGTCGTCGGGAATACCTAATTCAAATGGCGCGTGCGACTCATGCGGTCGATTTTCGCCAGATATTGAATTTTCAGGCGAAAATTGGATGAAATTGACTCGATTTTAAGCTTTAATGGATTAATTTGAGAAAGTGTGACTTTGTGGTACCAAAAAGAAAACGATCCATTTTTATGAGACTAAATTGGTAATTTTCTCCTTGGTAGAATCACCTTATGAAGAGAAGAATCGCCGGTATAAAGAGAAATATATGTTTCAGTTTAGGAGCTTGTGAGTTACGGTTTTTGTTTCAGTATAAAGAGAAATATATGTTTCAGTTACGGTTTTTGGTAGTGTATTTGTTATGGAAAGAATATATTTAATCATATTCAATTAAAAGATATCACATAAATTGTGTATAATAAAATATATACATAGTTTTAAATAATTAAAAGGATTAATTGGGTAAATCTTGTTTTTTTATAAATAGTGTAAAGATTGATATTAATGTATAATATAGTGTAAGTTAATTACCTTTTTTGAAAATCACCTTTATTTATAATTCACGCGAGTACACTTTTTAAGACATTTTTATTTATTTTATGTATCATAATAAATATTAATAAATTAATAAAATAAATTAAAATAAAATCATTTTAAAATCAACTGTCTTTCGAAATTATAAAAAAATAAGTATCATGATAATTGATACTCAAATAGTTACTTAACAATCTACGTCTTTCGAAATTATAAAAAAATGAGTATCATGATAGTTGATACTCAAATAGTTACTTAACAATCTATGTCTTTCGAAATTATAAAAAAATGAGTATCATGATAGTTGATACTCAAATAAATACTTAACAATCTAATTTTGTTAACAATACAACTATTATTTTTTTATAATTCACACGGGGGTGTTGTATTCATTCTTTATAATGATGTTAATTATTATTTGAAAACAATTTCAAGAAATAATTTTTTTCACACGGGTTATATGTTTCACGAGACCAATGAAAGGATGTAAATTATTATTCAAAAACAATTTCAAGACATTTTTTTGTATTAATATAAATATTAATAAATTGAGAATGAAAATAGTTAAGAAACAAATAAAAAAAATTCAACAATTTTATTTTATTATAAATTATACGACCATTCATCATTTATAATTAAAATTTTAAAAGCAATAATTAATTTATTACACTTACAATTGTATTATATGTGAGAACAAAAAATAAACCTTAAATTATTCTAAATTCAATTATAAGAGAAATATAAGGAATGAAAAAAAAATTAAATGATCATTATCTTAATAATTGATTCATTGAATTAAATAATTTAGATCATTTATTTGATTTATATATTTATAACTATGACACATGTATATATGCATCTCAACAGGATTTAATTATTTTTGTGGATTTATTTTATTATGAATAATAATTTTTTTTTAAAGTTGGAGTGACAACAATGTTGTTACGAAATATTGAGCATATTGTCGATTTATGTAATGATACTCTATTGGTAATGACAAAACTTTGAACTTAAAACTTAACTTATTTATTATTTTAACTATATTCACTATTAATATTTTGTTAATTGAAAGTTATTTTTATCCCAATAAGTTTTTATATTTTCTAAAATCAATAGATATATCCATTCATTTAATAATAAAAAATTATAAAAAAAATATAAGAAAAATAATAATGATATTGAAATTTTAAATATTACAAATAATTAAATATAACTCCTTTATATTTCTGGCTTAGTCCTGCTATTTATAATAGTATTAAATATTTAATATTTTATTTCTTTTTTAAGTTGTATGTTTTTCAATCAATAATCCACTTTAAACGAAAAAAGACTTTGCATTTTAATAATATTGAGTTATTTTAAAATGCGCTTCAAATTTCGAGTAAAATTTTCAAAAAACAAACTTAAAACTATTTATTAATTAATAATAATATTCAATTCAATATATCGAAAATTCGAGTTTGTAATATTTTTTTCATATCTATTTACAAAATTATATATTTAACAAAAAATTATATTAGAGGCGAATACAAACATGAGATTGTTTACATTTCAAGGTTGACACTTAGGACTTGTTCTTTTGAACTTAATTTCAGTTCAGTTCAGTTCAGATCGCTTCAGTTCAGTTCAGTTCGTTTCAAAATAAATTAAAATAAAATAAACAAAAAATAATTTGAACCAATAATTTTAAATATACAATATAGTTAATGTCACAATATTATTAATATTTTTAAAATAACATTTAATAATTTATAAAAATTATTATTATTTTTATTAAAAAATCAGTTCAGTTCACTTCATATCGCTTCAGTTCAGTTCAGATCGCTTCAATTCAGTTCAGTTCAGCCGATTTCAGTCCAAAAGAACAGGTCCTTACTCCCTCAGATTTTAAATTGTCATTTCGCTTTCAATATAGACAATTTCCTGTTATGATTTCGTATGCTATGAGCATTAACAAAAATCAGGCCATTGTTTATCAAAAGTGGGAATTCTTTTGAGACGATCACAATTTACACATGGACAGTTGTATGTGGCAGTTTGAGAAAATTATCAAATTAGTCCCATAAAGATGTCTGTTTTCCTTTTGGTACCACAAAGTCACATTTTCTCAAATTAAACCAATAAAGCTTAAAATCGAGTCTATTTCATCCAATTTTTGCCTGGAAATTCAAAATTGGGCGGAATTTCTGCGCATGACTCTCACGTGCCTTTTGAATTAGGGGTTCTCGGTGACCTAATCCACATGGCGACAATTGATTGGCTGGAGTTGTTTTAAAAAACAAAAACAAAAAAAATCCACATGTGTATTGCCACGTGGATATTAGGGTTTTTGTTCCAAGGGGAGAGTAATTTGGGATTTAGGGTTTTCTGGAAATACAATTGGCGGAAAAATGAATGAACCCCGCCCGCTCTCCTTTTTAATTCTATTTTCATTTCATTTTGTGTTTTTTTAATGCTCTAATATCCACGTGGCAATACACATGTGGATATTTTTGTTTTGTTTTTTAAAACGACTCCAGCCAATCAATTGTCGCCATGTGGGATTAGGTCACCGGGAACCCCTAATTCAAAAGGCGCGTGCGAGTCACGCGCAGAAATTCCGGCCAATTTTAAATTTTCAGGCGAAAATTGGATGAAATCGAATCGATTTTAAGCTTTAATGGATTAATTTGAGAAAATGTGACTTTGTGGTACCATAAGGAAAACAAGCCATCTTTATGAGACTAATTTGGTAATTTTCTCGTGGCAGTTTCAAGAGTCGCTACCAGAGCATGATTGAAATTGTAATGTTGCGACTGTTGGAGTTGTGTACTTAATGTCTAGATTTAAGTAACTGTAAACTCCCGATCATAGCATTTAATCTATTAAATTAACAAACAATTGTTTTGCGTTTAATTATTATTAATTAAATATATGCAAATTATAGTCCTGGATTTTATACGTTGTAGTTAGTATGGTGCAAGCATGGGCGCACAGAAGATCATACTATCGGTTACTCGTATTTAATCAAACAGTTGCTCACGACCTAGATGGACACGAACCAATCCATCGGTATAGTCGTTGTGTGAGAGAGAAAATAATTTATCTTAATTATTTTATCACACTTGTACACTTGGTGTATTGAGCGGATCGTTGAGATTCATCGATTAGGATTGCCGGCGATAATCGATTCGAGTCTCAGTGTATTTTATTCTTAATCCCCGATATTATTGCGGGTGTGTATATTTAATATAAGTAACTTTGATTTACCAAAGGAATTAACCGATTTAATTATTGGGTTAATTTCCGGTTAAGTTGGGTCACTATATTTCATATATGACATGCCGTGAATAATTGACCGGACAGTGTATCCCGTAAGGGTTGATAATATCCCCGAGATGAGTTCATAAGGAATTATTGTGTAAACCTCATGAGTGGATTCGTTCCGCACAATAATTAAGGTTGAATGGTACTAGTCTCGGATTAAAGAGATGAATAAATTAATTAGCAATACATTAATTTTATTCATGGATATTTAAATCTTAAATACACGGAATAAATAATACTACCGGAGAAATATTATTTGATATAATATGGTTTAATATTGGGAGTGCAATTAATTTATATAGTGGAAAATAAATTAATTAATATTGATAAGGATTAATGGACTTGGGCAGTGGGCTCAAATTAATCTTCAATATTGGAAGCCCAATATTCCACCTCCTTTAGATCCCCTACGTAGCCTATAAAAGCACTACATGGCCTTCATAAATCATAAGACAAGATTATCATACTTGATATTCTAGAGAGTTGAAGGAGATCCATAGGAGTTCGATAGATCGTCGCCCACCCGACGTTCGAACGAAGTGCAAGGAATACGTGGGAAGATCCAAAAGGTCTTCAACTTGATTTCGTTTCTCCGCACAACGAATCAAAAGGTACAATCATAAACTCCTTCGTGTGATTTTATGTGAATTAAATTGTGATACGTACATGAACACAAGATCCGGAAAAACGACGAACTTCGGGGACGGGGATTCGAGATCCCCGGCGAACGTTCGAAGGACCCTCGGCTGGGAGCCGAGGGGTGCGATCGAGCCCTAGGGGCGTCGATCGCGGGGCCCACACGAGGACGCCCCGGCTGGAGCCGGGGCATGCGATCGACCGCGTGGTCGATCGCCGGCCGAGCCGCGGCTGGTGCGCTGGGCGCACCGCCCTCCTCGGCGGTGGCGGTGAGTCGCCGGACTCACCGCCGGGGGCTGTTCGGAACAGCCCCACGGGGATGCGCGTGCATCCCCGGCGATCGCTAGGGTTAGCGATCGCGAGCCCCGTGCGGGGGCTCGGCTGGGCGCGCGGGTTCGCCCGTGCGGTGCTCGGTCGAGCTCCGGCTCGTACGGTGGTTCGCGGTTTCATCTCCGGCGACGGGATTTCGGTCGGGGTTATCGGTTCCGCATTTTTTGATACCCCAGGATATCGAATCCCAGCAATTGGTATCAGAGCGTTTGGTTTCGTGTTCATGTATGTATTCAATTGTGTTCTACCTTGCAGGGATTCCGACTATCATGGTTTAATTGATTGTTAATTATTCGTTTAATTAATTGCTATTTAATTTACCATGATTGTTCGTTTATTAAACTCTCGGACATGTCGAGATTCGTTTTGTGTGGATGAATGCTTGTAATAGTAAAAATTCGGGGGTTGACCGAATTTAGATTTATTATTATTGTTCTATGTTTTTCCGGAAAGTGTATAGGGTCGATTTCATGTATAGAATCGATACCGGAATTGTAAATTTATTTCTTGTAATTTATTTACGTTGGATCGATGCCGAGACGACCGCCGGAGAACGCGTGTGACGAAGAAGACGAAGAGGACGAAGGACCGGGGATCGATCAAACCCCTTGATCGATCCCAATCGATCGACCCAACGGAAGGGGGCGTCGCGCCCCTTCGGCCGTGGGCTGTCGCCGGCAACGGTGGCGGCTGGCCGGCTGGAGTGGCGGCGGCGGGTGCTCCCTCCCGGTGGTCGGCCGATGATGGTGGGGTGGTGCGGGAATCCCCATCCCGTGCTACTCCTACCATAGATTCACTTTCCTAATTGATTCGTTTTTCCTATTTGAGTTTTTCCTATTTTTGGGAATTCTCATGGATTAGGAAAAGAATTAATTGGAATTAATTTTATTCCTTATTCTATTATGGAAGTCTTCTAGAGTATTCCGAGTTCTACTTGGAATAGGATCCTAGAGATTTAATAGAGTTAGAAAGGAATAATAGTTAATTTAGGATTGATTTATTTCCTAATTGATTATTCCTATTTTATGGGAATTTTCATAGTAATGGAAATTAATTAATCTTGGAAAGTGGAAGAGTCCTAATTTATTTTATTTCCTTATTCTATTATAGAAGTCTTCTAGAATATTTCAAGTTTTACTTGGATAGATTATTCTAGAGATTTAATAGAATTAGATAGAAAAATAAATAAATAAAAAAAAAATATTAATGATATTTAATTTTATTTTTGATTTATTCGATTGACTTAATTTTAGAATTGAGTATCTTTTGGATTTATTAAAAATAAATAGATTTAAATATTGAGATTAATATTCTCGTCACATGGAGCATTCAAGAACGAAGACTGAAGACTAGAAGAAGCATACGGAGATGGAATAAGGCCATGATAGTCGGAAAAATAATTTTCTCTAGCATTATTTTGACTATGTGCTATGTGCTTTATTACTTGTATGCATGCTTATGTGTTTAATTATGCATTAGATAGCGTATCCCTTTGTTATAAAAAGCTAAGTGGGAGAGGGGATGGAAACATTCCCATGGTCTCCATTACTGTTCTCTTAGTGACTCTTATGGACTTTTGAAGTTCATATAGATGTGTCATTAGAGGAGAATTCTTGTAATTCCTTTTTACAAGGGACATTGATTAAGTTTATCAAACAATGCCTAATTTGTTTTTCTGAAACTGACTTCAAGTCGACTCATTCTCACCCCGGGGAGTGGAATGGAGCCAGAGCCACTTGGTCATGTGGATGACACAAATTAGAGACATTCGTACCATCCTTTTGAAGGTGGATCGATTGTCTGCTCGGCTCCCTCATCTAATGAGAGATAGGGTTGTTCGCATGGTGAATCACTGGTTAGAAACTTCGAGTTTCACTTATGATTCCCCGCGTCTTGATTTACGAAATCGAATGACTCAAGTAAATGGATGTCAATTGTAAAAGTCTTTTGGTGTGGTAAACGTCCACACTATCGTGGCTTGCTGCATTGAATGGGATTTTGGAACGATTGATGTAGACAGTTATAGAAGAAAGTGAAGGATCGTGTGTTAACGTAAACGTCCACACTATCGTGGCTTGCGGTGATATGCGAGTCCCAAACAATCTTCTTAGATACTGAGTAATGGTTTACACTTAGGTACGCTCTATAGTATTCTTCCCATCGAAGTAACGCTATAGTGATGTACGACCAAAGCAAATCTAATTGCTAAATCATTTGGATGGGTAAACGTCCACACTATCGTGGCTTGCCTTATCTAATGGGATTTTAGATGTGATTAGTAATTTAATGATATTATTATAGGGAGATGATATCGGATATTAAATTAATTGTTTGTTTAAATGTGCTTATAGGTTTAGAGAATTGCTATGAATCCACTTGAGTTAATACTTGAGGAATTTGACGCACTGGTTCCATACTGTGTTGAATGGAAAGAAGAGTTAGACATTGCTCAGACTGTAAAGGAGTACAAAGACGTACTCAGTGAAACTTGTCCTCCTGGACTCACCATTACCTCAACTGAGGATGAGATTTTTGACTTTGAAAAATGGGATAGTGCTCGTTCATTAGCCATTAATCATGATGTCATGCTTAAACTCAAGTTGATGTTTGGACATGATGGGGAGGCTAGAAAAGAGGCGATGAGGATACTCATAAAGATCTGTTACTTCGATGAAACACTTGATCATGTTTTTGAGATGATGGATCTTTTAGACGAGTTGAAACAATCGCAAGCTCTTATAGCCAAAGCCAAAGGTTTCGGACCTAAAGGCAAGGGAAAGGAGAAGAAGACAAGGGGGTCCGGTGGTCCTAAGGGACTTGGACCAAAGGGAGGGATAAAGAAGCCTTCTGGCAAATATCCCTAAGGGAAGCAGTCTGAGTACTGGGGGTCTACATCTTGTCCTCTCAAAGGTACGAATTTTTCTTTAGTCGAAAAAACATAGTCAGCGGTATTATCTACCAGAATTCTGGTGTGTAGATATGGAACCACTGACGGTATGTGCATTTTGAATGCAGGGGTTCCAGAAAACCCGGCGACTTAGAGAAGGAGAGTTCGAGTCTACACGGGCAAAAGCTGTAGAGGAGGCAGCTGTTGCGGTGGAAGACATTTATCTGCTTTAGTAGTTAAATAGGATTTCATTTCAAGATTATTGCATTATGTACCCTTTATTTTAGAAAGAACATTTTGTTCTAGATTTCTATTATTTATGAATGGATATTTTATTTCTTTAATCATTGGATGATTTTTGATAAGAAATAATGACATTATCTATTCTGGTACATTAGATAGCAATATATGAATGATAGATCCTAAGTCTACCACGATGCAACAAACCGTTCTATAACTTGTTTTACTTGATTAGATATGTTTCTTTATTAAATCATTATACTTGTGAATTCTTGTACTTAGTAGTATTTTCAAATAAGATTCAAAAGGTCGAAATTGATTTGATCAATTATAGTTGAAGGAATAGACCTTCCGACCTGAGAATTGAATTTGGAGGATAATACATCTAAGCAAACCTTTCTTCATAAAGGATAGAATTCGGACTAGTATTGGAAATGATTAGATATGCAGACACATGTGTAAATTAGAAAGGTATGAGTAGTTCTTTCAAGAATACTCAATGATGGATTAGAGTACTTAAATGTGCCATAAAAAGCAAAGTGTTTTGACTAGTCAATGGGCGCAAAGCTATTATGGGGAACCATTAAAGTATATCCATTAGAAGCCTGCGACTCGATCGCGGAGGCCATCACCTATCTAAATAACACATAGCATAATCAAATATTGGGATTCAATCCCAAAGGGCCGCGCCATACACTTACGTGTAGAGATGGTGCGTTGAAAATAAGAAATGGAAATCTAAAAGAAAACAAGTTGTTCGGAACTACCTATGTTCTATGGATATTTCTGGAGACAATAGCACATTCTGTGTAATTGTAGGATGTCCTAGATGAACGAAGTATTGTGTGTTCTATAGTACTGTGAACCAGGTTCGGTTCATAGAGGAAGACTATTAGATGAACCACAAAGCCTGAACTGAATTAATACCTTGGAATGAAAAAAAAGGACAAAAGACTGGGAACCAGCCAAGCCGAGTAGAAGTATACCACACACTGCACCTATTGTTATTACTGTTATACACCGGGACGCCATTGCAGTGGGAGGTTGTTGAACAACCGGAGATATTCATAAGACTAGAGGAGTTCGGACTCTGGATCTAGTAAACATGAAATCGATCCCTAGCTCTGCATAAAGGCAGTACTAGATCTAAATGAGCCTGCTTGGAAAACAATAAGGATTATTGTTAAGAGGCTAGATCATTTAGAGTACAAGCTTGGTAAATCCATTTATGGATGGTTACAAAGCTATGAATCGTGGAACTTGCGAATTGATGAGATAACCCATTCAATGGATTCATCAAAAGGCAGAGACGACAGGTGTATTGGAGACGTAATGGAAACAAGGTGGTGTTTCTCGGAATTTTGTGTAGATAACATTTTATCATTGGTAACAATGTAAAGATGTTGTCAGACATAGAATAATGGTTGTCTAAATAAATCGGAATATAAGATTGAGAAGAAGTTGGAACGTGTTCTTGAAGATCTTTCGATCTAGGGATAAGAACATTGTACTTCTCCTAGATATCTTGTACGATTATGGTTCGGTTTTAACAAGCATAGTTCTGAGAAAGGTTGTTGCCTTTCAGAAGCAGAACATGTATATCTATCTAAGGTCATGTGTTTCGAACACATAAAGGAGACAGATGATACTGAGCAGTTTCCTACACCTTGTGTGGAAAGCTTAAATGCAATGTTAGAAAACAAGAACCTGATATCAACTATGCGGTTAGCGTAGTGGGAGGATATCAAAGTAATCTGGATAAGAGATATTCGAATGCTGTAAGAGTACTTGGATGTACTGGATAACTAAGCAAGACGAAATCTTCTAAGATTACAGTTTCTCAGATCTCAAATCAGAGAAGGACCAGTGAAAGTCGATATCAGGCTATGTGTTCACTTTTGGAAAAGGTGGAACCTTTAATATGTAAAGAGTGATAAGCAGGATGCTTCTCAGGCTCTCTCATAACCGTATAGCAGCCTCAGAGGCAGCGGAAGTTTTGGTTAGGTTCCGGGATAACCTCTAAGACTTGGATATGACTCTTAAGTTTGCCAAAAGGCTATTTTATGGCGGTGCATGGTAAACCGGAAGAAGTCATAAGTCTAAAAGTGATGATAACACATAGTGCAAGTACCACCTGATACGAGTCATCGTCGGGGAGACGACGTAGTAGTCACCAAGATAACTTCAGAGCGGCAACCTAGAGTGCTCATTCACATAGTACTTCTCGGAAGTACACTTTAAGCACGTGATGAGTATGAGAACCGGGAGTTTGGAGGAAATGACTAGACCTTAGTACAAGTGGGAGATTGTTGGAGTTGTGTACTTAATGTCTAGATTTAAGTAACTGTAAACTCCCGATCATAGCATTTAATCTA
This sequence comes from Euphrasia confusa, assembly GCA_954870475.1. NCBI lineage: Eukaryota > Viridiplantae > Streptophyta > Magnoliopsida > Lamiales > Orobanchaceae > Euphrasia > Euphrasia confusa. The sequence continues at coordinate 1,216,557 of OX940967.1, forward strand.
TTAAATTAACAAACGATTGTTTTGCGTTTAATTATTATTAATTAAATATATGCAAATTATAGTCCTGGATTTTATACGTTGTAGTTAGTATGGTGCAAGCATGGGCGCACAGAAGATCATACTATCGGTTACTCGTATTTAATCAAACAGTTGCTCACGACCTAGATGGACACGGACCAATTCATCGGTATAGTCGTTGTGTGAGAGAGAAAATAATTTATCTTAATTATTTTATCACACTTGTACACTTGGTGTATTGAGCGGATGGTTGAGATTCATCGATTAGGATTGCCGGCGATAATCGATTCGAGTCTCAGTGTGTTTTATTCTTAATCCCCGATATTATTGCGGGTGTGTATATTTAATATAAGTAACTTTGATTTACCAAAGGAATTAACCGATTTAATTATTGGGTTAATTTCCGGTTAAGTTGGGTCACTATATTTCATATATGACATGCCGTGAATAATTGACCGGACAGTGTATCCCGTAAGGGTTGATAATATCCCCGAGATGAGTTCATAAGGAATTATTGTGTAAACCTCATGAGTGGATTCGTTCCGCACAATAATTAAGGTTGAATGGTACTAGTCTCGGATTAAAGAGATGAATAAATTAATTAGCAATAAATTAATTTTATTCATGGATATTTAAATCTTAAATACACGGAATAAATAATACTACCGGAGAAATATTATTTGATATAATATGGTTTAATATTGGGAGTGCAATTAATTTATATAGTGGAAAATAAATTAATTAATATTGATAAGGATTAATGGACTTGGGCAGTGGGCTCAAATTAATCTTCAATATTGGAAGCCCAATATTCCACCTCCTTTAGATCCCCTACGTAGCCTATAAAAGCACTACATGGCCTTCATAAATCATAAGACAAGATTATCATACTTGATATTCTAGAGAGTTGAAGGAGATCCATAGGAGTTCGATAGATCGTCGCCCACCCGACGTTCGAACGAAGTGCAAGGAATACGTGGGAAGATCCAAAAGGTCTTCAACTTGATTTCGTTTCTCCGCACAACGAATCAAAAGGTACAATCATAAACTCCTTCGTGTGATTTTATGTGAATTAGATTGTGATACGTACATGAACACAAGATCCGGAAAAACGACGAACTTCGGGGACGGGGATTCGAGATCCCCGGCGAACGTTCGAAGGACCCTCGGCTGGGAGCCGAGGGGTGCGATCGAGCCCTAGGGGCGTCGATCGCGGGGCCCACACGAGGACGCCCCGGCTGGAGCCGGGGCATGCGATCGACCGCGTGGTCGATCGCCGGGCGAGCCGCGGCTGGGCCGCGGCTGGTGCGCTGGGCGCACCGCCCTCCTCGGCGGTGGCGGTGAGTCGCCGGACTCACCGCCGGGGGCTGTTCGGAACAGCCCCACGGGGATGCGCGTGCATCCCCGGCGATCGCTAGGGTTAGCGATCGCGAGCCCCGTGTGGGGGCTCGGCTGGGCGCGCGGGTTCGCCCGTGCGGTGCTCGGTCGAGCTCCGGCTCGTACGGTGGTTCGCGGTTTCATCTCCGGCGACGGGATTTCGGTCGGGGTTATCGGTTCCGCATTTTTTGATACCCCGGGATATCGAATCCCAGCAGCGACGATAAAGGAAACATCACAAATAAGATCTTAATGTAGTTTACAAAGAAGTATTTAGAAATTTGCAATGAAATTGTAACAAAATTTATTTGTTTTTTTGTTTTTTCTTTGGAGTTTTATTCTTTTCAATAATTTAATACGGTAAACGAGTAAATTCCTTACATTTTAATAAAATTCTATTCAATATTTTATCAATACATGTATATTTTTCTAATGAAACAATGAACTACACAATGAAAACTCTAAATTAAGATTGTTTATTAATAAATAAATTTGGAAATTTAGAAAAATTTGAATACAAATTTTTATATTTATTTTAAAATAACAGGCAACGTTTTAAAAAATATCTCGATACATTGCACGGGCTGCTGAAGAATTTTAATTTCTGTCAATTTCTCTAATCAAAGTTTTAATGGTGGGCTAGCACGGTCGGCATAACCGATGGGCCATTTTGGCCGGGTGACCCGGTAGGTGGTAGCCAAGTTCTAGATTCTGAACTAATTATTTATTTAATTATTTATAAACACCGGGTCATTTTGGCCCGGTGACCCGGTAGATGGTAACCAAGTTCTAGATTCTAATGAAAATAATATATTAAATTTAGATTAATAAACAATTAAAATTTCTCATTGAAATGATTAGATTCTTAAGAAAAACATGACATTTGATATTTAACAATTATACTTATAAAATATATCTTTTATTGTTTACTTATTTATTAATGCTCTTCAATTCTATTGAAAATAATATGTTTTAAATAAGTAAATTAAGAATATTTATATGGCTCCAAATTATAGAATTCCTAAAAGATTCATAAAAACAAGATTTTTTTAATTTTTTTGTGAATTATTCTACAAGAATTTTAAAATTAAATGTGTTTGCTCTATAAGACTATAACAATTGTGACTCTCTGAGCGCACAATTGCATACAAAGTTAATTTGCGAAATTGACCCGACTCATAAAAGTCGAGCCTCAACTTGACCCGCAATAGATTAGGGACAGGGAATATATACTATAATAATTTAAAATTATGAGAGAAATTTAGGCTTTCATCGACAATTTATTATATAAAGGGGCGTTTGCATTTGAGGAAATTCATTAATTCATTGTAATTCATAATATATATGATCACGAAAGCTTATTATAATTTTCTTTTCGGTTTAATAAGTCTTATGCTTGTTAATGTCTCATTTTTTAGAGAAGCTTCTTCATCAGAAGAAGTTGATCGTGAAGTTCATATTATATACATGGGAAAAACAACTCGTTCAGTTATGAATGGCGATTCCTTCGATCCAAGAAACGACCATACTCACCTTCTCAACGAGCTACACACAACAAGGTTCGATTCGATCGATCTACTATTAAATTCTTTTTTTAGAAGCACTATTTCACATTATTATGTCCGCACATCCGCAGGAATGAAAAAGATGTAGTCGTTTACAATAGAAGCTTTCTAGGGATTGCCGCTCGCATGTCGAAGGAAGAAGCGCAATCGTTGGCACAAAGACCTCAAGTGGTGTCCGTTTTTCCCAACCGAGCTTTGAAGCTCCACACTACTCGTTCGTGGGATTTCTTGAAAAACCAAAATGTCGGTTATGGAATCACTCACACAGACTCCCCTTATCATGTATCAAATCGGTCGTTTGGAGCCCACGACACTATCATCGGCATGTTAGATTCTGGTGAGTTGACACACATAAATATATATATTATCCTATGATCAACGGAAGTTTCCTCGTATTAATATTGAAAGATCGATGGATTTAGGAGTCTGGCCTGAGCATCCGAGTTTCCGTGACGAGTGTATGGGTCAAATCCCTCCACGCTGGAATGGGATATGCATGTCTGGCAAAAACCCCACCAACAAGTTCATCTGCAACAAGTAAACAAAAATTATACACTATTTCTTTGTAATTTACAAAATAAATTAACAAAAATACATAAATAGTTACTACTCAAAATATATTTCGTAACAATTTTTTGACTATATTAGGAAAGTAATCGGTGCAAGGTACTACGATGATCCCGACCATCCAGGTTCTATTACCACACCCATGGACGACGAAGGGCACGGTTCACACACTGCATCGACCGCAGCTGGGATGCCAGTTCGAGGTGCATCGTTCTACGGCCTTGCTGAAGGGATCACAAGAGGAGGCTCCATAGGTTCTAGGCTCGCTGCATATCGTGTCTGTAGTGAAGACAGCTGCTCGGATGCTGGTATCCTCAAAGCATTCGACGATGCTATTGCTGATGGTGTCGATTTGATATCAATATCAGTAGGTTATGAAAAATTCGTCGACTTCTTCAACGAACCTATTGCCATCGGAGCGTTTCACGCAATGGAGAAGGGGATCTTAGTGGTGGCTTCCGCGGGAAACGGCGGTCCTCATCTCGGGACAGTTGTTAACGTCGCCCCTTGGATCCTAACTGTTGGTGCAACATCTATCGATCGCGACTTTAAAGCGCCTATTCTATTAGGTCGGGACCATAAAATAATTAAGGGCGGAGGCATTAATGTTTTCGGTCTCAACAAAACTGCGGTTCATCCCTTGATAGACGGACTCTCAGCCAAATCAAAGTATGCCGATGCAGCCAACGCAAGGTACGTACGATATAATTATAAGTAGACATGCATTATACATATATATTTATTGAATTTGTTTGTTTTTCGTTTCAAGCAATTGCGCTCCGGGTTCATTAAATGTTGCAAAGGTCAAGGGGAAGATCGTACTGTGCAAATTCAAGGCCGATGGGCTTGGTCCATTATATGACATGATTTATAAATTGGAGGAACAAGGTTCTGTCGGGATTATAATCATTAACGAAATATTTAGGCGGTTTCCACAAAACTATGGGACTAGTCCAGTTGTTGCTTTTGTCACAATAAAGGATGGAGCTCAAATACAATCTTATATAAACACCACAAGGTACGTACGTACGTAATAGGGTATATACGATCATTGTTTACGAGTACTTGCTAAATATTATTCAAATGTGCGAATATATATAAAGCAAACCGCTAGCAACAATCTTGCCGACTCTAGTGACACTGAACGACAAGCCGGCTCCTGTTGTTCCGTTCTTTTCTGCAAGAGGCCCTATAAACGAGGTTGGAAACCTTCTGAAGCCTGATGTTACAGCCCCAGGAGTAGGAATACTTGCAGCATGGCTGCCACTAGATGACGATACGACTATCCCGCCTCTAGGAATACTCTTCAACGTACAATCTGGCACGTCCATGTCTTGCCCACACGTATCTGGTGTAGCAGCAACAGTAAAGTCTTATCACTCGGAATGGAGTCCCTCTATGATAAGATCGGCCATAATGACATCAGGTGACATGAATCGTCAAGATATATTATTATTTATCACTTCTTCGATATTTGCAAACAAAACCATAAAATATATTTCTTTGTTGTTTTATTTGTAGCAATCCAAACAAACAATCTACGTGCTCCGATTACAACAGACAACGGGTCTATAGCTACCCCTTACGACATCGGAGCAGGGGAAATAAGTTTGGATGGTCCGTTGTCTCCGGGGCTCGTCTACGAGACCGAAACAATTGATTACATTATGTTTCTTTGCAACATGGGGTACAACACATCCATGATTAGACTCATTAGTTCAATTAACTTTGTTTGCCCTGGTAACTCTGCTCTTGATCTGATCTCCGATATGAATTATCCTTCGATCGTCGTTTCTGGTCTGAAGAAAAATGTAAAGAGAGCGGTGAAGAGAACCGTGACTAATGTCGGTGAAGAATACTCAACCTACACGGCCTCCGTGGTGGCTCCTTCCGGTGTCAAAGTCGAAGTGGTGCCAAACAAACTACAATTTACGAAGAACATTAAGAAGATAAACTTTGAGGTGACGTTTACACTCTTGACAACTTCGTTTGTGAATGAAGACTTGTTCGGCGCGTTTACGTGGTCCAGTGGGAATCACAATGTTAGGAGCCCGATCGTTGTGCGCAACGCATAAGGACACCATGCAAGCTTATGACAAGTGAAAAGAACACACTTAATAATATGAATAAAGCTTTTACTATCACCGATAAGAAAATAAACTCACTCATGTGAACAAAATAAATGATAACTATCTGTGTGGTTGTTGTGAAAATATCATTCTCAAAAGCAGACATTGCTCCTCCAATGGGGCCATCACCTTACAATATCAGACAAATATCAATAATGTTGGTTATTTTTGTACAAAATGTCTAAATCTGAAACATAAATAAAATAAAATATGGACTTGAACAGTATTACTGATCTTTACAATTCCAGAATAAAATAATTAAATAACATAACCTTTAATTGCAGGTAGTCGAGGCGCTTTCTCTATCCGCAAGACTAAAACGCCCCGTGTATGCTACGGTTTTGCGACGTTAGTCCCCAAAGATACAACGACTTCCAATCATCTACTAGTCTGAAGCATACCAGCTAGAAGCTCCGGCGAACAAGGAAAGAGCGGGAACCGAGCATATGCAAATGCAAAGAACTAAATATTGCCTACACAATATTCTTACTATATGAGAATGCACTTAGAGAAAAGATGTGGGATATGTTCAATGGAATGATATATCTCTCAACTAAGATGCTTTATTTATACTCATCAAGGGGATAGTATCAAAAGATAAAGGCAACTCAAAAGTCACATCAATTATGAGAAATTTATTTATATATTTTATTAAATATATAAATAATTTTCGGATGACTTTTCAAGTCTTTGAGTCGACTATTCAAATTTCGTACAATCCATATTGGACTGATTATTCAAATTCCATACAACCCATTTAGGCTATCCTAAAAGCTTAAGCCAACTAAAATGTTTCAACTATTTGCGAATAGCATTAATTTGTCACATTTCACTATAAATTTCATAATTTTTTGTACAATACTATGAATAACTTTTCGTTTGTTCCGTAATATAGTAATCTCGGTGTGTTTTAAAACCATATATGATATGAAATTCAAATCTTCTCGAGTCAAAGTCGCTAATTTTTTATATGATTTTAAACTTGTGTTTTTAATCAACTATTTCTAAAATTTTAATAGTAAGAATTACATGAACATGAACGTTGTTATATGTTTTTCAATTAAACGTTATAAAATGATAATTTTCAAATAAGATCATTTCATTTAATACAATATATACATTAATATCAATAATAATCGTTTCAATTTGAATATCATATAATTTCTACTAATGTGGTATAGGATTTAGTCGAACGAAAACAAAAAATATCAATTAAATCAATTTTTAACAATCAAATTAGATGTTTTTTACTCATTACGATGATTATTCTTGATTATAAATCAAAATATCACTTATTAGTTCAACAAAAGTGAAAAGCCACGCTTAAATTGTTAATGTTTTTCAATTAAGCCACGCTTAATTGAAACGATTATTGTTGATGATAATGTATATTATATTAAATTAAATAATTTTACTTGATAATAATCATTCGATAACGTTCAATTGGAAAACATATAACAACGACGTTCATGTATTTGTTACTATTACAATTTTAGAAATAGTTGGTTGACAATATAATTTTACCGTTATATCAAAGATTAGCGACTTTGACTCGAGAATATTTGAATTTCATATCATATATGGTTTTAAAAAACATCGAGTTTACTATATTATGGAAAAAACGAAAAGTTATTCAGAGTTTTCTACCAAAAATTATGAAGTTAATAGTGAAATGTGACATATTAATACTATTCGCAAATAACACAATTTTAACTAATAAACTGATTTCAATCGTGATTATTCTGAGACCTTCCGGCCCATCTCAAGGTCCTCGGCCCCCTTACAATGAATCTCAACCTCAAAGGCCTTCTTTAATGGAGGAGTTTCGGGCTTACGTGAACATTACTTCTAGGAAGATGACTGAGCAAGATCAAAAGATAGCCGCCCTAGAATTCGCCGTGAAGCACCTCGAGACCCAAAGTGGCCAACATTCTACAAGCCTTGGTGAGATCCACCAACAACTTCAAAAGGGGAAGTTTCCGAGCCAACCGTCACAAGTAAAGGCCATTACTATGCTTCGTAGTGGTCGGATGGTGGACAACATGGTTAGGGATCCTATACCAGAGGATGAACCCGGAGGAGTTCCGGTGGAAGAAGAGAATGTAGAGCCCGAAAAGCTAGCCGAGGAGCCAATGCCGGCTAAAGAGCAAGTGCTACATAAGACGGACAATCCATATCGACCACCGATTCTGGTGACACTGAACGACAAGCCGGCTCCTGTTGTTCCGTTCTTTTCTTCAAGAGGCCCCACAAACGAGGTTGGAAACCTTCTGAAGCCTGATGTTACAGCCCCAGGAGTAGGAATACTTGCAGCGTGGCCGCCTCTAGATGACGAAACGACTATCCCGGGTCAAAAACCTCCACTCTTCAACGTAATATCTGGCACGTCCATGTCTTGCCCACACGTTTCTGCTGTAGCTGCAACAGTAAAGTCTTATCACCCCGACTGGAGTCCCTCTATGATTAGATCCGCCATAATGACATCAGGTTACATATATTATCTATCACTTCTTCGATCTTTGCAAACAAAACCGTAAAATATATTTCTTTGTTGTTTTATTTGCAGCAATCCAAACAAACAATCTACGTGCTCCGATTACAACTGACAACGGGTCTATAGCCACCCGTTACGACATCGGAGCAGGGGAAATAAGTTTGGTTGGTCCCTTGTCTCCGGGGCTCGTCTACGAGACCGAAACCATCGATTACATTCACTTTCTTTGCAACATGGGGTACAACACATCCATGATTAGACTCATTAGTTCCATTAACTTTGTTTGCCCTGGTAACTCTGCTCCTGATCTCATCTCGGATATGAACTATCCTTCGATTGTCGTTTCTCGACTGAAGAAAAATAGGAAGAGGGCGGTGAAGAGAACCGTGACTAATGTCGGTGAAGAATATTCAACCTATGCGGCCTCCGTGGTGGCTCCTTTCGGCGTTCGGGTCGAAGTGTTGCCGAACAAACTACAATTCACAAAGAACATTAAAAAGATAAGCTTCGAGGTGACGTTTACACTCGTGACAACTTCGTCAGTGGATGAAGACAAGTTCGGCGCGTTGACATGGTCCAGTTGGAAGAACAGCGTTCGGAGCCCAATCGTCGTGCGCAAGGCATAAGGAAACCATGCAAGCTTATGACAAGTCAAAAGAACACTTAATATAATATGAATAAAGCTTTTTATGTCAACAAAATAAATGATGACTATATTTGTGGTTTATTATTCTCAAAAGCAGACATTGAAAGACAAATATCAATAATAATGTCTTTGATGCAATGGGGCCATCACCTTACAAATACAATATCATTCTAAAAGACAAATATCAATAATATTTGTGGTCTTAAAAGAATTAATTGTATCAAAGACATTTTTAATAGAAAGCAATCACAAATTATAAATAATATATAAAATAATGTATTGTGAAAACACTGCGGTTTAAATTTTGTGGAAAATAAATCAAAGAATAATATAGTAGTAGTAGTAATTGTTAATCCTAGATCAAAACTTTATATTCCCATTACAAATACAATATTTTCTTTAATTAATTTTTCTCCATGGTAATTAATAAAAAGTTATTATAACCAGAGGTATACTATGGATCTATCTAGCTAGCTAGCTAACCAAAGGATCAAAAAAGAAAGATATTCGATCAAGCCTAATTTGAAAAAAATGAAAAAAATGGTAGAAAAAAACAGTGTGCTGCTGGGATTCGAGCCCAAGTCTACACGGCTGACGAACCCGTATGCTTGTCGTTAGAGCAAACAAGCTGTCAAAATGATATTTATATTTAGCCAGTACCCTTATAACTACAAAACGTAGATAATGGTAAGTACGTGGGGTCGGTCCCACAAGGAGGCAATTACAGTAGGTGATCTCGACTTTGCCCAAGGGGTTGTCACAAAAAGATTTTGAGTTTGGTTGCTGTGGGCACAGCGGTTTTGCAATCGTTTCAAACACTTTGATCTAACTACATCTAACAGAAATAGCATGCAAATAAACAAATCTAAAAGTAAACCAAGCAAACACTCATATCTAACAGAATACTAAAAGAGAAACTTAAATCAAATAGGAAACATAGCATCCGGGCAGACGACTTCACTCAGGATCATTAGGGCAAACTACCGGTCATAGGCACTAAGGATTTCTACCAGCGGTTTGTCAGCAGTTATAAGGTGCTATAAAAAGACAACAGTGGTCCTATTGCGTCACGCCCAACAATTGCCCCACCCCTTATCTATCCTTACAGTTTAAAGAGAAGGCAAGCTAACGGTATGCCTAAACCCCTAGATCTGAACAATTCGATAACCTATGCAGCCATACATGGATCTAGTTTGCCCAAACCCGCATTACTCTCTAGACAGACCCGCTCGGCCCATAGCATGCCCGGAACTCCGAGTCATACGACCGCAATCTCCAGCAAGTTCTAGTGCTATGCCCGCAACAATACTACAAGGTACATCTATGCGGTTTGCCAATCACCAGTATCCCAGTTTGCAAGGGTTCACTAGTGGCTGTTCTAGTTTGCCCAGACTCCCCAGAAATAATCCTCAACCAACTTTGCTTCGGGAACAAACCCCCAACCGGCTACTCTAGCCCCATCAACCTCTCGGTTTTACTAAACCCTAAATCTATTTCGATCCGCCCCTGCCCAGATGCAAATCAATTTAGCTACTCATGCTGAAAATTAAAGACAAAATAAATAAGGAAAAGCAAGCTATATTATTCATAGTTCAAACTGAACTATTTTGTGAATTCAAAGTACGAACGGAAATAAAAACGGAAATTAAAACATAAAGCAATTGAAATTGTTTCTCAGCCCGAAGGCTGGATCTACTCAAAACAAATAAAAGAGACTCGGACGAACAGCTCCGATCTCTCTCCGGCGACTCCTCCGGCGACTTGCTACGGGACCGGCGGCTTTCTCAATCTCTCGTTGCGTAATTGTTGTCTTTTCTTGCTGCCCACCGCGCCCCGTCTTTATAGACTTCAATTTGAATTTGAATTAGCGGATGTTTCTCCTCCCTAAAGAATAGGCGTCCTTGGTCAATGAGTTGGGGGATAAGTCAGATCCCCCGAAATCAGGGATTCTGGTATGCTGCCAGCTTGCCCGCAGCGAATCTCCTGTCAACAGCCGCTCTCTGCCCAAATCTTCGTCTTCAGGTATCTTCTCCTCCACAGATGGTCGGACCAGGCACGGTACTTGATAAGAATTCTGGTTCTTCTGCTTCATGACTTTACCCATTTGCCCGATGTGGTCAAACTGTTGCAGTCACTACCCACTCCAGAATACTTCTTTGCCCAAAGAAGGGGATTTCCTTACCTCTTTTGCCCAGTGCGCCACCTGTTACCTGCATCAACACACACTCTGCCCAAACACCTAATTGTGCCCTCCCAGACACGTTAATGACTCAAACTGACTCAATAAAGAGTGTAAAAATGCTCTAAGATGAGCAAATAAAATGGCTCATCAACGGCCACAACGTGGAATTCTTTCCACTAAACTACAGCCACTTATTTGAAATAAAAACACTGTTGTATTTATATATTATTGTAACATATAAAAAGAAATTAAAATATAGATTGAATTTTGTATGTTTATTTCGATGATGTTTTAAATAAATTAAATTTTATTCGCAATAAAAAAAATATGATAGATTGAGAAGTAATTTTTGTGGTTGATGGACTTGATAGTATACATACTTCGAGTTAATTTAAATTCAATTATTTTTCTATTTTCAAAAAATAAATTATAAAAATAATCAGAACAATCTTTCTTAAAGAAAATAAATTAATGATTTATAGTCTAAAAGTAATAATTGTGTCAAAAGACATTTTTCATAGAAAGCAGCCCCAAATTGTTAGAGCTAATTAAAGACATTTAATTATTATTTTTTCAAAGTGTGAACTATTCGTGATTGCTTGCCTAACAATCGTTATAAATCAAAAGAAAATCAAAGACTCATGATTTCTTATCGTTTATTCGCGGGATGCTAATAATAAAATTAACGTTGATTACTATCAAACAAATGTGGAGAATATCTTTTCAATAAATTGTGATGCTTTCAACATCAGTTGTTTAATCATATGAAATAAATGATGGTATATATGATATATGATTTTGATACCAACACCCAAATAATATTTAAAATAGAGAAAAATATGAATTTTTTAGTTTGTAAGTTAATTTAATTATGCTTAATTTTTATTTAGACATTGTGACTAATATATTAAGTACAAACTATTTACTATTAGTTTGTTATATTCAACAACTTGGTGGAGTAGAAAATAAGGTAATACGAAAAAAAAAAATTAAGAACAATTTAGGAAGAAAAGTATAATAGTTTATATTATTTTAATTTATACCCCATAAATTTCCGCTTACAATTTAATATTTATTTTTTTATGTTTTTTAATAAATAAGTGTATTTTAAGATTATAATTAGTGTTAGGTGTAATAACCATATGCCTCATATTATTAATAATAATAAATAACCGTTGTGTAAATTAATAAAAGTGAAATAATATTAATTAAAGTGCTCTTCTTAATAATTAAGATAAACTAGATTATTTAATTCTAACTAAGTTTTAAAATTTTCCTTTTATAAAAAATCTCCCTATTTTTAATTAATTTGTTTAGACGCCAAATTATTGGTCGCTTAGCGCCTTTTTAGAGCATTGTTTTTTATGTACTAAATAAAATTGCTTCATATATTACTTAAAATTTGGCTTAGAAAAAGGAGGTCAAAAATAAAAAAGTGTAACAACCTGATCCAAAATTAAAATCGCATACGCTTCCTGTATTACTGGGCCTCAAGAGCGGCCCAGCCCAAATACACAGAAAGCTAGCTAATATCCAAAACTAGCCCAAAACAATTTCCAGCAAAAAAAAAAAAGAGAGAAAATGTCACCACCACCATCAGCAACCGATAAACCTCCGTCCGCCGCCGCCGAAAACCCTAACTGGTGGCGGTTCACATGGGAAGCCCAATCACACACCTCGATACTCCGCTTGCTCTTATTCAACCCAATCACGAAGCCCTCAGGTCAGTTCAGAGACCTGAAACTCGCCCTTCTCCCACAGCAATTTCTCCTTACGGTGTCGTTTCTGGAAGGCGAATCCATAACAGACACCTCCGTTCGGGTCCCTGTCCCTCGGGTCCTGGTCGACCCGGAATCCCCGATCTATTTCAAGGCGTTCGACGACCATATAGAGGCCAAACTCGTTTTGCTGCTGCCCGTTGACCATCCTCTCGTTTCCGGTTTCGATTCGATTCTTCGTGCCGATGAAATTGCGGATGAATTTCGCCCGTTTTCATTGGACTCTGGTGAGTGGATTTTTTTTTCTTTGTTTGTTGATTCTTGCTGGGAATGTGACGTCCGATGTTGAGTAGTATTTATGCTTTTTCGATTGTGATATGCTTATATTTTTATTTCAGATATAAAGAAGTTATCTTGTTTGGAAGAGGTACACTTTTACTGCAGAAATTGCTCGAATAAGTTGACGAATGGTCTCAGGTTGAACCCCAGAATAAATTCGACAGGCCTCTTTAATATATGCCTATTTCTGTTATTCAACTTCGTGTTTTTATGTTTAGATATCGGACTGTTAGTTACTTTCTGCAGTTTGTTATAGTTGTTTTAAGGAAATGCCATCTGTCAACTGGCGAGATGTGGCTGACAACTGGTTCGGAAACTGCTGCTGCTCATTCGGAGGTGTTAGCGAGAAGCTGGTCGCGGAATACGTGAAATCCTACACTTGCACTCCAGGCGTGTGCCTTCTAAACACGACATCTGTCCTTTTATGCAAAAACGACCTCTTGGGATGTGAATTTCCTGATGTGCATCCCGATCCCGATATAAATCAGGAAAATGGGACTTCAAATGATTTAGCTGATGGTGATAGTTTATCGTGCGCCCTTCATTCATTGCAAGTTGAAGAAAATGGTCGGGATTGTGATAATGGATTATGTTGTTCGGATACAGTGCCAAAGAATGAAGGAAATATTGAACTTCTTGGAAATCAAAGAGTGTTTCTCGATGGTTTTCTTGGGAATGGTTTCATGGTTAATTCTTCAGGGCTCTCAAAAAATATTCGGTGGGTTGAATTCTCATGCCCTCAATGCTCATGCCTTGTTGGGGCTTATCCTTGCATTGATGATAACAAACCTTTAGATGGCGGAATTCGTCTTTTCAAATGCCACATTTCAACTTGCTGTGGCGGAAGTGGGTCTGATGACACATTTAGGTGAGTTCCATGAGCTATAAATTTCTTCTTCTTTCTTTTTAAATCTTCGTGTGGTTTTTGTTTCTCCACGTTTAATTCCCAGTGTTAGAAAATGTATACTGATCTTTTATCGGTTTCTTGTTTGGCGTAGTAGTCGGATCAGGCTCTTGATATGTTAATTTGGCGTGTAACATATTGTATTAATAAAAAACCATATGTGATAATTCCAATCAAGTCGTGTTTGGGGTTCGTGTTTTTTTTCAATGGGTATTATTACACGGGAGACATGAATTCGAACACGACCTGAAATGCCTATATAATTATAAATGGATGATCATTCACTTGATAGGTTTGAGGTGTTTTAATGTGAAAAATGGGTGTTGAAAAAACCAAGTAATTCCACAAAAATATGTAATAAACGAACAAGATTTCCATATTTATGATTAGTTACAGAACGTAAATAGCTGGTTAATTCCTAATGCGTAATTGCACTGTAATTCTTGCCTCTGATCAGGAATTACACCCTCGAGAGGATGTTTGCAAGTCAGTTGCTGGAAAATGCCGAAGACGAGTTATCATTCAGGACAGTAGTTAGAGACTTGCAAACCAAATCGCCGGCACTGCAAATTGTTTTACTGAATCCAAACACATGGGTCTGTGCTGGAAGCTTAAACCCCGAAAAACCAGCTGAGAAGTTGGTTATGCATCCCAGCATCAAATTATTGTTTTCTGCCTCTACCCATGGCATGGAATTTGATTCAAGGTAAATGACTCTTTTTACTTCGAAACACTTTTGATAGAATTTTTCGTTAATTATAAGAATGCCTATGATGTTTAGTCTTGTTACTGGTTTCAAACATTATTTGGACTTATTTTGTAATTTGGGTGAACCTCAGGGGTAGTTTTATGTAATTTTACGAAAACCATCTGGAGATTGATTGTTTTCCAATTTGTATGCTGATATGTTTTCTATGGCATGAATGTTTACATAGGAACCTAGACGACTGGGTGCAAAAGAATCAAGCAGACGAGATTTACATGTTCTCGTCTCAAATAAGCGAGTTGACTCGGGTTTTGGAGGTGGCCAAGAATCGGTCTCCCCCATCTTGTACTGTGTTACAAGGGTTGTTTTTGTCATCTATGACGAGATGAAAGCATTAAAATTACACCTCTATTATTGCAAGCTTGAAGATTAATGTTCGTCCTCTAATCCTCTTTGCTAACTTCAGTGTAACTTGTACTCTGAATTTGAAGCCGATGTAACATAAAACGAGTTGCCGAACTGTAATAGAACGTTTGCTATCCGTCCGTCTAATAGACGGATGTACTAGTTAGTATAAAACGGGTTGTCGAACTGTAGTAGAATGTTTGCTATCCGTCCGACTAATGGTTAGACGGGTTATACTGATGTATTTGAGTATTAGCTACTTGTAAAAGCGTGTCAACTTTTTTGAGACAATTTTCGAAAAAGGATTCGATCTAGGCTAATTTCTCTCATTATTCACACACAACCGATGGACTATTCATACTTTATTGAGAAAAATATTTTTATAAATACTCTATAAATTCCGTAGTACATATACTACAATTTGTTTCAAAGACGAATATTCAATTTGACAAGATAATTTTCTTTTTATCGAGTTTATCTAGGAAAAAAAACTCCAAAACAAGATAAACTTGGGAACAAGATTATCCAAAACTCAATTACTACAATACAATACTACATCCTTGCTGCCACGTGACGGGCACGTGTCCTAACATGCTTCGTTCTGTCTAAATCCCATGCACCGCTCAACCCACGTGTCCCCATGGTACATTTATTTAATCCGTTTAATCCCGACACGTGTAGCTCTCACAATCAATCCACTTTCGAGTCACTACTTCTCACTCCCTTATATAATCCCACGCAACTCCACCACCAATTCACCACCATCATCATCTCATAATCACTTCCAAACAAAAAGAACAAAAAAAACACTCAACCCTTTTTACTACAATCAAACATGGCACAATACGGCGGAGGCATCGGCGATACCGGGAGGCAAACCGACGAGTACGGCAATCCCATCCGCCAAACCGACGAGTTCGGAAACCCAATCCACCGCGCCGGAGCTGACAAGTACGGCGCCGGCGCCGGCGCCGGCACCGGAGGAGGGATCGGGACCGACCCCTACGGCGCTATTGGTAGCGCCGGACATGGTGGGCCCGGCGCTCACGGCGTTGGGACCGGGACCCACGGCATAGGGACAGGGGCCGCAGCCGTTGGTGGGCTGGGTGCCGGAGGGGGCGGCCGCCACCGCCGCTCCGGCAGCTCCAGCAGCTCGGTAAGTGAATTAGGGTTTGAGTTGACTTTTCGGTCAAATCTGTGAAATTAGGGTTTTGACTTTGACTATTTGTGTTTTGTTGTTGTGCATGCATGCAGTCTTCGGAGGACGACGGGTTCGGCGGGAGGAGGAAGAAGGGTCTGAAGGAGAAGATAACTGAGAAGTTGCCGGGCGGCCATCGGAAGGAGGAGTATCCGCCGAGTGCTGCTCAGCCGGGCTATGGCGGCAGCGGCTACGATGAAGGCACCGAGAAGAAGGGAATGATGGATAAGATCAAGGATAAGCTTCCTGGAGGCCACCGTAACTAGAGGACTTCGATCTACATACATATGTTGTACGATAATAATAATTATTATTATTATAAGTTGCATGTGTAATAAAATGTGCCACTTCTCGGCTCGTAGGGGAAGTTAGTTGGCGAAATGTGTGTGGTAAGTTGTAACGGAATGATGTGTGTTTGTAACGTACAACGATATGTGTAACGAATCGAATGAAAATATTTAATTATTTTAAGTAATTTTGGTGTAATTAATTTTTCGAATAACATTGAGTCATTGACCACCAAATTAATACACTTAAATTTATACCATTAAATTCAACCCATTTGTTTCGAGCCCACTTCTATCATCTCAATCCATTTAAGCCCAACACAACAAATTAAAATTTTGAGGTCAACTATTAATTTATTTTAATATATGGTATACTTAAAATAATTATTGATAAAAATATAAAATATAAAATATATAAATAAATAGATAGATAAATAGTACATTTATAAAAAAAATTATTGATAAAAATATATAATATGTAAATAAATAGATAGATAGTACTACATTTTTACGGAGTACAAAGTGCTACTCCTTTTTCACACGTAATTTATTTATTTTTTGTTTTTGGAGCTACTCTTTTTTGTAATTGATATATTTTGTTTTTGGAGTGTTTCACATCGGAAGTGGGATGGAATCGATCTCCCGCTTTAGTTTCACTCTTACCTCGGTTGCTAATGAAAGTGGGATGGAATGGATCTCCCGCTTTAGTTTCACTCTTACCTCGGTTGCTAAGAGAATATTGTATTGATATGGAAAATTAATTAATGCATGTGATGACAATATCCTATTTATATTCCATCCCTTAAAAACTTTCGTCTGAAATACTTTGACCATAAGAAACATTCTAAACAAATAAAATACTCTCTCCCATTCTTTTTATAAGTGTTGTTTTAGAGTTTTGCACAATTATTAATGTAATTTTTTTATTCCTATTCTAACCTTATTTATTGATTTTTGATTAAATCTATTTATTTCAGATAATTATCATTTAACCTCATCTCTTAACTTTTTTCTCTCTTTTTTCATAAATTAATAATGCATAAATCAAAAAATAAATCTGAAAATTATAAACAAAATAAATAGCGTCAACCACAAAATTTGGAAGTGAGTGGAAAAATAAAAAATGAATTTTAATATAATTAATTTAAATTTAAAAAGTATATATTTTTAATTTTTTCCAAAAAATTAATTTAAAAAAATATAAAATTACACAAAAATTATTAAATGATAACAAAAAAATGAACAGTTACCGCAAAACAAGCCGTTATCAAAAGATGAGCAGAATAATTAATAAACAAGTAATAAATAAAGGTATAATAAATAAGGGTATAGCAAGCTAAAAAACATAAAACGACACTTAAAATGAAAAAAATTAAAATGATAAAACGACACTTATAAATAATGGGGAAAGAGTACAAATTAAAGAAATTCGTACTCTCACGCCCTCACTTGTGGGTCGGTCAACTTCTTAACTCAACGAGTGAATAATTAATTTGAATGAAGTCGTTTTTGGCGGGAATCGAACCAAGAATCTCGACTTAGCTTAAAGTTATTATTAGGGGTGTTCATCGGTCCAAAACCGGACCGAACAGGACCGGAACCGGCTTGGACCGGAACCGGAATCGTGAAAAATCAGGACCTGAAAACCGGACCGGAATAATACCGGTCTGGGCCGCAGCTGTTGGTGGGCTGGGTGCCGGAGGGGGCGGCCGCCACCGCCGCTCCGGGAGCTCCAGCAGCTCGGTAAGTAAATTAGGGTTTGAGTTGACTTTTCGGTCAAATGTGTGAAATTAGGGTTTTGACTTTGACTATTTGTGTTTTGTTTTTGTGCATGCATGCAGTCTTCGGAGGACGACGGGTTCGGCGGGAGGAGGAAGAAGGGTCTGAAGGAGAAGATAACTGAGAAGTTGCCGGGCGGCCATCGGAAGGAGGAGTATCCGCCGAGTGCTGCTCAGCCGGGCTATGGCGGCAGCGGCTACGATGAAGGCACCGAGAAGAAGGGAATGATGGATAAGATCAAGGATAAGCTTCCTGGAGGCCACCGTAACTAGAGGACTTCGATCTACATACATATGTTGTACGATAATAATAATTATTATTATTATAAGTTGCATGTGTAATAAAATGTGCCACTTCTCGGCTCGTAGGGGAAGTTAGTTGGCGAAATGTGTGTTGTAAGTTGTAACGGAATGATGTGTGTTTGTAACGTACAACGATATGTGTAACGAATCGAATGGAAATATTTAATTATTTTAAGTAATTTTGGTGTAATTAATTTTTCGAATAACATTGAGTCATTGATCACCAAATTAATCCACTTGAATTTATCCCATTAAATTCAACCCATTTGTTTCGAGCCCACTTCTATCATCTCAATCCATTTAAGCCCAACACAACAAATTAAAATTTTGAGGCCAACTATTAATTTATTTTAATATATGGTATACTTACAATAATTATTGATAAAAATATAAAATATAAAATATAAAATATATAAATAAATAGATAGATAAATAGTACATTTGTAAAAAAAAATTATTGATAAAAATATATAATATGTAAATAAATAGATAGATAGTACTACATTTTTACGGAGTACAAAGTGTTACTCCTTTTTCACACGTAATTGATTTTTTTTTGTTTTTGGAGCTAATCTTTTTTGTAAATGATATTTTTTGTTTTTGGAGTGTTTCACATCGGAAGTGAGATGGAATGGATCTCCTTCCCGCTTTAGTTTCACTCTTATCTCGGTTACTAATTCATTGGAGCGAATATTGTATTGATGTGGAAAATTAATGTGATGACCATATCCTATTTATATTCCATCCCTTAAAAACTTTCGTCTGAAATTATTTCAGACGATAAGAAACATTCTTAAAAAAAATACAAATTAAAGAAGTTCGTACTCTCACACCCTCACTTGTGGGTCGGTCAACTTCTTAACTCAACGAGTGAATAATTAAATTGAGTGAAATCGTTTTTGACGGGAATGGAACCAAGAATCTCGACTTAGCTTAAAGTTATTATATCATATTAGAAAAAGTCGCGTCATCTAAAAGTATCATTTAAAATCTTGTATTTGATTGAATATAATTTATAATATTCTAATTCTTTTACTTTAAAACAAAAGAATTATTTGAAGAGAAATAGTACTAATTAACACTAAGAATTATTCATAAATAACCACAAAGAAATTCAAGTTCACGAGTTCCTTATGTTTTGGACTGAGTTCGTTCCTTATGTTTTCAATTTCCGGTAACACGTTTAGTGATCAATAAATTGCACTTCATCACACTCCATTTAATGTCGTGTTTTCAGCTTTTTGTGTCTTCGTAGTTTTGTTTCCAATGTTTCGTGAGTCCAATTCGGTAAGCTAAACATGTTAAGTTCAGCCAAAAGCCAAATGCTTCAACTAAAGTGGACTAAACTGTAAGTATGTAGAGACTCGATTAACCTTTTTTAATTTTTGTAACTTGAATAATTTAAGTTGATTAAGTATTGATAACACACCAAAATTGGTTTTTTAAAATTTGATAAGAAAATATTTATCATAAGATATTTGATACAGAATATGAATTTTAAATGTAAATATGGGTGAAATATTTTAATATTTCTACATTTTTCTTAGATATTTTTAATATATCAAATCGACATCCAATTTTATTTTTCACTTTTTCTTTTTTTATCACTATCATAATTTACAAATGAAATTGTGCAATTTATTTGAAATTGAGGGATGGTTTTTTTATTATTTTTATTTTTTACTTTACAAACCTAACCGCTAAATTGACGGTAGTCGGATATATACGAAGGCTATTTTTTTAAAAAACTAATTTATTGGGGTGGAATCCCGAGTGCCACGTAGGGGACACGTGTCGAAAGACAAGCAGCACGTTGCATGCAAAAAATCTTTCTTTAATCGTTGATTGCAACACGTGTAATCCTCTCCGAAGTCCTCCGTCGAGTCACCGCTTTCTCATCTCGACTATATAGTTAGATAGATACAGCATAATCAATCTCACCAACTTTCATCAATCCGAAAAATAAAAAACAAAAAAAGCGCACGTTAGCCGAAGAGAGTAATTAATACCTATGGCACAATACGCTAATCAGACGGACGAGTACGGCAACCCCATCGTCCATCCCGGAGGAGGAGCCGGAGCTGCTCCTCAGTACGGCGCCGACTCCGGCGGAGGAATCGGGACGGACCCGTACGGCGCCATCGGGGGCGGAGGGCAAGCCGTTGGTCAACGTGGGATCGGAAGTACCATCGCCGGCCTTGCTTCCGGCGGCGGCGGCGGCGGAGATCACAAGCACCACGGAGGAGGAGGAGGAGGTGTTGGAAGTGCGATTGCTGCTGCTGGGCTAGCCTCCGGCGCCGCCCACCACGGCGGCGGAGGGCACGGGACTCACGGCGGCGGAGGGGTCGGGAGCACCATCGCCGGGCTTGCCTCCGGCGGAGGCGGGGGCCACCACGGAGGCGGAGTGCACGACACTCACGGCGGAGGAATCGGGAGCACCATTGCCGGGCTGGCTTCCGGCGGCGGCGGCCACCACGGTGGCGGCGGCGGAGGAGGATATGGGACTCACGGCGGTGGAGGAGTTGGTAGTACTATTGCTGGTCTGGCTTCCGGAGGCGGCGGCCACCACGGTGGGACTTACGATGATGAGGTACATAAATTTTAGTATAATATTCATTTTATTTTTTACATTATAAGAAATCATGCTATTTAATTATTATAATTATTATTAGCTGTACGAGGATGACGGGCTAGGCGGGAGAAGAAAGAAGGGAATGAAGGAGAAGGTGATGGAGAAGTTGGGCGGTGGAAGCACCGCCACCGGCCCTAATGACTACGGCGTGGCCGGCGGCGACCATCATCCTGAGAAGAAAGGAGTGATGGAGAAGATCAAGGAAAAGCTGCCATGTGGACACCCTTAATTTTATAATTACTAGCTAATTATCATCGTCTAATTACTATGTATGTGGGAGGTCAATTTGGGTGTGTACCACGTTAAAACGTGATGATCAATAAATTTGTACTAGTACTTATGTTGTGTGCATTGTGATTCATTTGCTTACAAAATTTTATTTAAATCTTGTTGGACTTCAATTTTATACTCTTTCTCCTCTAAATTAATATCATAAAATACAAAAAAGCGTGATTATTCATTGATTATTCATTAGGTTTGGGAGAAAATACAAAAAGAACGTGATTATTCATTAGGTTTGGGAGAGAAAAAATTGTGACTATTCGTTATGTCGTGAGAGAGTACGTGATAAGTATAGAGATCAAAGAGAAATCGATGTGATTATTCATTAGGTTTGGGAGAGAAAAAATTGTGACGATAAGTATAGAGATCAAAGAGAAATCGATGTGATCATTAGGTTTGGGAGAGAAAAAATTGTGACTATTCGTTAGGTCGTGAGAGAGTACGTGATAAGTATAGAGATCAAAGAGAAAGTATAGAGATCAAAGAGAAATCGGTCGTGAGAGAGTACGTGATAAGTATAGAGATCAAAGAGAAAGTATAGAGATCAAAGAGAAATCGATCCGTATAACAATTATTTCAAAGTTGTCTCTAAATCGGATTACTTTTAGCTTCCTCGAACCCCAATTGAATGTGAGCACAGAGTTTAAGTACCCGATTGAATGCGTGGCTTGACCAAATTGATTTTTCCTCGACCCAATTGAATGAATGCACTCCGACTTGAATCTTCCTTTGAATTGAGTGTGAGCACGAGTGAAATGTATATTTCACATGATAAGATCAGATAAATTGGCAAACATGATTTTGAAGTACAATTGTGAGTGAAATGTACGCTTAAAATATGACTTTAAAGCACGATTGTTTGTGTGTCATAAGACTAGATAATTTTTCATGCGACTTTTAAACGTTACACAAAGAGAATGTTAGATTAACTGTAACATAATTTTTTTTCATTTTTTTTCAAACTTTAATCTATTTCCAATACATTTACAATAGTAGTATCGAGTTCAAAGTTCAAACGCATCCAATAATTGGTATCCGATTGAAACAGAGGCTGGGCCGGGCTGGAGACAACTCTCAGCCCAATATGTAAAAGCCTGCAATCGAATATGAAACCGAAAGCCCATTATAGCTGGCGGTTGCCGGTTGGCTCAAACTTCATTTGCATCGCTGAACTCCCGATACGACGTCGTTTGGGATTTGTTCGTTCTTTTCCTGTCAGATTCACCCTCCCTCCGAACCACGACGGTATAGTCGATTGACATTGAGAAGAAAGAGCTGAAAAACTCATCAGCGGTAGGAATTATTTAGAATGTACGAATTTATTGCCGCTGTAATTTCAGGTAAAGCTTCCCTCAAAAAAATAAAACTAGGGCTATTATTTATATTTTATTTTTCAATTTTTGTTCATTAATTGATGCATTTTATTTTTCTTATTTTATATTTCATTTTCAGTTGTTATTGTTTTCGGTGCATTTGGAGCTAATTCGGTGTCTGTGCCGAGTACCAATTGTTACGCTATCGATAATACCAGTTACCTCCATGATTTTGTATCCTTCAAATGATGTAGATGTTTCAGAAGTTATTAGTTTACTACTACATTTAAAAAAAAAAAAATATATATATATATATATATATATATATATATATATATATATATATATATATATATATATATATATATTGGTTTTTAATTAAATGAAGGTAGAAAAAGGTCGAATGCCTGTATTGGTTTCCCTCTGCCTGATTTTGAATTGTTTTTCCGCTTAGTATCGACTTAGAGTGTTTTGGTTGGACAACTTTTCGAGTATGACGATGATAAGGTAGTGTTTTCATTTTGAAGTACTCTTTCCATTGATACATTCTTTAGAGATGTTTCGATTACTGACTAAGCATTGTATATCACTATATCCATGTAGGATCCTGATCTGGTCGTAAGGTTCTGTAAAGATGTCGAGACTAGATCACAACCGGTAATTATTATACTATTAGTTTTGAAGTAGTAATTCGAGTAAGCATATGGTTTTTGAATATTATTTTGCCCACCGATTTCAGTGAGTCTCGATATTCATTTTGGTTATCTTGATATAATATGCTTCGATGCTATTCATGTGTTCGTGCACTCATAGGGATATGTGGATTTTGGAAGATTTGACAAGTTCAATCCTTTTACTGCTGCCAGTTCAGGACAAGCCAACTTTGTGCAGGCGAGTTTCAGTTCGTTATCATAAATTTCAGTTTATTTGCTTAAGTTAACGCAAAGTGGTTATATGCACACATTTAGGTCTTTGGAAGACCCCTGTATATAAGACTTGCATGGAATGGTTATACTCGATGTATTTCCTATTATTTGAACTAAGATTGTGATGGTGGTTGTCATCTGGAATATCTTTATTTTTAAAGTGACTCGCTAGTTATGAAATCATTTTTATGACTTCTAACAAGACTTGCTTTTATCTAAATATGTTGTGTTACATTTCTAGGAATACTATAATGGTGACCTAATGAAGTGCGAGAAAAGTTATGATAAATTGGGACGCACGGCTCAGGTCAGATGAATAGTGGTTGTACAAATTTGGTGGTCTTACTGCAGCATACAATATTTAATTTAAAAAAACTATTTTTGTCAACATTTTTCAGGTAAATATCATTTGTGGAAGTTGTCCAAATGGACAATGTGTAGGTATGTGAAGTTTCATTTATTAATTTTTATTATCTCAAAAGAAATTACATCTGTCAAAGTCGACTCGAATGTAATATTATTATATTACTAGTTGTGTTTTTATGTAATTATTAGGGGTATCATTTTATTGCAATAGAATTGCTTGTTTAAAATTTTGAGTCAGGTAAAAACAGTGTTAACTTTAACTACAGTTTAGTTCTATAATATATGATACAAATTGAAACCAAATTGTATGACAGACAGGTCTTGTCTGAATATAAATCCTGAAAAATAACAACTAAATTTATGATAAATGTCATCTTTCTTATAGTATTACTATTTTATACCATGATACTTGGATTTGAAATTTTTAAAATTTATTGCCTGACATTCCAATAGCAGTGACCTATTGTGCATGCGATTCTTGAGAGGACATTTGTGTAACCTTAATTTTTTTTGTGAAGTATTACTTTTGTGGCTAAGCTCTCTAATCTATATTTGTTACTTTATACGTGCATATATTAGGTGGACTCGGTTGCATCTGCAAGGTTGCCTATGAATCTACATGCAGGTTTTTTCATACAGTTTTTTCTTATGATTTTACATATCTCATATTCCCCAAGTCAATTTAAGCCTAAAAAAAGGACGTCAACCATAAACTAATGCACACATGAAACTATTATCATTCATGTAATACACAAGCAGGGTTAACATTTTGATTTATTCTACTTATTTGCTTTTTCAGGAAATTTGAATTCCTTCTAAATTGTTTATAAAACAAAACATCATTTTAATGTTTTCACTAATTCTGATTATGTGGTGTTTTGTTTTGTACTTCTTGAACAGAGTGATCATTGATCTAGCCATCCCATGTGTGAAGCCAGGTTTGCGGGTCTTTGAAGGCTTCACAGTTGGTTTTCACCCAAGATCATGGGAAATTGTAAAGTAGCTTTCTATTCTGTAATACTTTTGCTTCTTATTTAGTCAATCATGTTATAGATCACCAATTTTTATTTACAAGTATGTTTTTTATCGTAGGTCTATAATGGCTTGACCCAATTGGGTTACGAAAAAGCTTATGATGAATTTAGGTACTGATATTATCATTTTCAACTTTATATTTATTTTTATTTTGGCTTCAATTGAAGTTTTGTTTTAGATTTATGTTCCAAGAGTAGAGTTGGCAAAAAATCCAGCATGTTTTGGGCCTATGAAATATTGTCCGTGTCGGTAAAATTCAGGCCATGTTTTGCCAGGTTGAGATTCTTCTTCAAATATAATTTTAACACTCAAATTCCTTTCTTCTAAATACAGCTTCAGAACCGAGCAAGACGTAACCCTATACTTAACTGCAGTTGCTAACCTCTCGAATTTAGTACAAAAACCCACAGTCAAGGTTCGTTATTTTTTCATGCCTAGCCATATCTATTTGCCTGAGTGCATAATACACACCTTAAGTGTCTTGCGTTTTTTGGGTCACTTTGTCTTCCAGATTTCTCCGGAACAAGGATTAGTTGTTCAGTTGTCTGGCTCAGGAGCAAATGGAAAGGCACCAACTACTTTGTCTCCAAGTGTAATCTTTCTAGATTGGACATGTAAATATAGATTCCAGTAATTCTTATAAAATATAGTCTGATCATGGTGAGAGGATCCCCACTTATCTTCTGAATTTCCTCGTGTTTTTTAGGTGAAAAGGCTCGCGATACACCTTATGAAGTCGAGATCACCATCCCAATAGAGAATTATGATCCGGTTCAATTCACCTTTTCAAAGTTGTGCGGTGAGCATGGATGAATTTCCTAATAGTAGACTGTAGACATAACTTAAAGAACTACCCCTGAAAAAAAACAATGTGCAATTTGTCCAATGGCAACAAATTTCCCCGACTATATATATATATATATATATATATTATGATGAATATTAATATAGCCTGAAAAATTATAGCAGTTTTGCCTTCTTACATTTGTGTTTCATTTTCCCCATAACCCTATAGAGCGCAGCGAAGATGAAAGTGGCGAGTCTAGAAAAGGATGGGCTATATTTGGAATCATATCATGCGTGTACGTCATTTTTTTTTAATCTGTTAAACTATAAAGTATAGCATCTGGTATCACACTGATCCTGTAGCTAACATGTGTTGTTTTTCTTTGCATGTGCGTGTAAACAGATTAATCGTAACACTTACACTGTCCTGCATTGGAGGATTTATTTATCAGACTCGAGTGAGAAACCTGGTAAGTAATTTACATTAACACCTCTTATTTGTAGATTTAGCATCAATCATAATGTTTTCGGTTACTCTTCATGATTTACATTCTGTAATCTACATTTGCAGCGCGGGCTTGATGCGATACCCGGGATGGCGATACTATCAGCATGTCTAGAGACCGTAAGTAGACTTCACTCGTATTGCTGTGATTTCAACACCCTTGAGCTTCAGTCCAATCACAGTATTATGTATTATATATATATATATATATGCAGGCGAGTGGAGGTGTGCATGGCTATACTCGTCCCGATGATGCGAACAATGCTTTCGCGAATCAAGATTCGTGGGACCCAGAGCCAAATTCGAATCAAGAAACTCGGAGAACCAGTGAAAGAACGTACGGCTCGATTTGACTTGGTTGAACAATTCACACATTGTCATTTTTTCTACAATCTATTGTTTTCAAAGGATTTTTTTTAATTTTTGTTGTGAAAGGAATCGTGATTGTTATCTATTAAGAACATTTTTATACTATGTAATTAAATTAGGAAAATGAAGAGGAAAGAAAAACAAATAAAATATCCCTCCCTTTGACAAAATCATAAGAGTAGTTGAACTACTTTGTGGTCATATTTCTTACTATCATGTATGCCCCTTCATGCAAGTCAACCTTTTACATGTCAAAGGGAGTCGAAGAAAATCACCATTCCATACCAAAAATGTGTACAAAAAACTGAAAATCGACCAAAGAAAAACTATAGGCATGAGCAAAATCGTCTTTTTTTCCGGTTTGTTCGAGTAGAATTATGGAGCAATGTTTGAGTTGGATCTTGCAAGAATTATGATCCATGTGATTTCCCTTGTCACCTTTAGCTATGGTGGTTAGATGCACATTTTATGGTCAATAAATTATTTGAAACTAATCCCATTTCGGTCAACATAGCAGGTACTTCTAATCCAACAATTATTACTCACTCTCAACCTTATACAGACTTGGTCTTTTCCCCAAAAGGCATTGCCACCAAATACTTCCTTAACAACCCTTAACTATCAATACTTGTCATCTTTCGATTTTTTCCGATTCGATACCTCGGTGCAGAACTTCGAAAACTTACTGTCGAGGTATTTGAGGTCGGAGGGCTCGTGTGTTTTCCACATCAGACGCCACGTGTGCAATCGGTTGGAGTAAAAACTCGGGCTTTTCAAGGTTTCAAACTCTTGGAGAAAGTAACCAATTCAACTCAAAATCACACCAACTCCAATATTCTATGGCTCCCCTTTACACCCATTCTACATAATAGCTCTATAAATATAATCAATACTTCATTTCAAATTTCATTCCACAACAAACATCTTCATTCCACAACACATTTCCTTCAAAATGGCCAAGTCCTTCAACTTGTTCTTCACTCTAACTCTGCTTGCTTTCGCACCCCTTTGCTTCTGCGAAGATAAGCTGCATGGAGGCTATCTGTACCCACAATTCTACGACCGTTCATGCCCCAAAGCACACGAAATCGTGAAGTCCATTGTAGCCAAAGCAGTCGCTAAGGAGGCTCGTATGGCAGCTTCGCTAGTTAGGCTTCATTTCCACGACTGCTTCGTCAAGGTTCGTCACTAAAAATCAAAACTTTATATCAATAATCTACATTGCATAAACTATTATCCACGATGTGATAATTTTTTCTTGATAACGTGAAGGGCTGCGATGCATCGATACTCTTGGACACTTCCGGAAGCCTAATCAGCGAGAAGGGGTCGAACCCGAACCGCAACTCGGTTCGCGGGTTCGAAGTGATCGACGAGATCAAGTCCGCGCTCGAAAAGGCGTGCCCTCAAACCGTTTCGTGTGCCGACATCATGGCTCTAGCTGCAAGGGACTCCACTGTTCTTGTGAGTCAAAATTCATTAACTTTAAAAATTATAAAAAGTACCCCTCAGAATTCATTAAATCTTACAATCTTGTCCCTCCACGTAGGCCGGCGGGCCCGACTGGGCGGTCCCACTCGGAAGAAGGGACTCGAAAGGAGCAAGCTTGAGCGGCTCGAACCAGAACATCCCTGCTCCTAACAACACTTTCCAGACAATCTTGACTAAGTTCAAGCTGAAAGGATTGGACATTGTCGATCTCGTCGCATTATCCGGTACGAGTCGACCTCACTGTAATTTGACCGAACATCGGGGTGGTTTTTGCAATTAACAAAAAAAAATGTATTCTTTTTTTATCAGGAAGCCACACCATAGGGAATGCAAGATGTGTGAGTTTCAGACAGAGGCTCTACGGCCAATCAGGGAACTCGCAACCTGATGTCACCCTCGACCAATCATACGCCGGTCAGCTTCGGGCAGGGTGCCCGAGATCAGGCGGGGATCAGAATCTCTTCGTCCTGGACTTCGTCTCCCCTGCCCGATTCGACAATAGCTACTTCAAGAACTTGCTTAGCTTTAAAGGGCTCCTGAGTTCTGACCAAATACTGGTCACCAAGAATCAGGAGTCGCTCGAGCTGGTGAAGAGATACGCGGGGAACAACGGGCTTTTCTTGGAGCAGTTTGCGAAGTCGATGATCAAGATGGGAAATATTTCTCCATTGACTGGTAACAGAGGAGAAATCAGAAAGAGCTGCAGAAGGGTCAATGCTTAAAGAGTATAAATGTGTGTGTTTCTTTGTCATAATTATTATTTAAATGTATTTTTCATGTGTTTTCTTGAATTTCTTCTCTTGGTTTATGAGAAGAATTCAACTATTATATCTTGTTCTTGTTATGTGGAATGAAAAATCTACTTTCTTACTTTCTTCTTAACAAAATTTATTCAATTCACGTCGATTATCGCAAAGTTTAAGATCGAGTCGAGACTCGATTATAACTTTGATAATTGAAACAGAGGTGAGCACGAGTCGAGCCGAGCCCCGACCCAAAACTCGTGCTCTTTGGTCGAGTCGAGTCGAGTCGAGTTTTCGAGTTCTATTTTTTTAGTCAAAATATAACAAAATAACTAATTTCGGATCGACCCGTATTCGACCCGACCCGCCCGAACCCGACTCGGCTTAAGCAGTTAAACCCCCAAATCAGCATCATCTTCTTCGTCTCTTCGAGTACAAATTCCATAAACCCTAAAAGGAGTAAATTTTGTATCTCACTATGAGACACAGCTACACTCGCTTCGTTTCACAAGCGCTCACCCGCCTCGGCAGACCTAATCCCCAAATCGAAGCGCCGGCGATAAATCACAATTCGATCCGGCGATTCTCGGCTTCGGTTCAGGAGTCCAAACCCAAACCCGCCCCGTCCGCGGTGGTTTCCGGCATCGCCGATGAGATATCCGGCCTCACGTTGCTCGAGATCTCGGACCTGACCGAAGTTCTGAGGAAGAAAATGGGGATCGAGGAGATGCCGATGATGGCGGTCATGATGCCCGGAATGGGTTTCTCGCCGGCGAAGGGGAAAGTCGGAGGAGGTGCGGCGAAGGAGGAGAAGAAGGAGGAGAAGACCGCGTTCGATTTGAAGCTGGAGGGAGGTTTCGACGCGGGTGCTAAGATTAAGATTATTAAGGAAGTGAGAGCTTGCACGGATCTAGGGTTGAAGGAAGCTAAGGATTTGGTGGAGAAAGCTCCGACTCTGCTGAAGAAAGGGGTGAGCAAGGATGAAGCCGAGAAGATCATCGAGAAGATGAAGGCGGTCGGGGCCAAAGTGATCTTCGAGTGAGGTAACAATGTTGGTCGTTGTTTTCGATTTCTTGGCTTGAGGATGTTTCCTGTTTTATTTTTTGTTTTTGCTATCTGCATATTAGATTTCATTGGATTCATAGTATTGAAGCATTTGATTAGACGATTGGGAACAGTGTTAGCAAGAATCAACGGAACTTTTGTTTTATAGTTTTCTGACTTAGTATTGAGAACAAATTTTGTGTGAAAATGGTTGGAAAGCAAGATTTTTGAGGTTTTGTGGAGAAGAAACGAGGCATGATCATGTCAAAATTGTGCCTTTCGTTTGTGGTAATTGTCTGAACTTAATAGTAGTCAAGTGTGTACCAAAAGATTAGCATTACCCTTAGATGATTCGGTGATATTATGTTCTGTGAAATGTTGAGTTGTTTGTGTCGGTCATTCTGGGGAATTATACGAGGAGTGATTATAGCATCATCTCGACCAGAAAATGTACTTCCAAAGTTATGTTTTTTCCCTTCGGGTTTTAACGTATAATTTATTCAAACTCCGGTTAGTGTACTGTTGCCTATAGCAGCCAAATCTTGTTAACAAACAAACAAATTTTGAGAAAAATATCGTATACTTAAATCTAGTTTTCGTTGATGTAAGTGGTTCCATTCATACTACAGAGTACCACAAGAACCAGAATTTGTGTAGAGTTGAGATTGATTGGAGTTTGTATATATTCGTTTCGTACTTTCTTATCCAAAAACCTCGAGACAACTTCTGATATTTGCATATTTGCGTGTTCTTCTTCTCAGCTATTCTTGCTGCAACCCAGAAGGGGCATTTTGGGTGACGATAACGATGAGGGTTTTCAGAATCGACTCTTACTGTGTTTAGTTAATAACTTTTTATTTGTTAGAAATTAATTTCCTGCAACTGAGAAATACATGTGAAGTCTTTGTTGCAACTCGATTATAAATTTCTTCTTAGTGCATTGGATTAGTGAAACAAAGACTGTAAGACGTTCGTTTAGATATCATTAGTTGCAAAATCAATCTTCAATATTTTGCAGAGTTCATATCAAAAAGTAGTAAGCTCAACATAAGCTCGATTTCAAATTAACATTTTTCAATTGTAAAGTCATGTTTAAGCAACTTGTATTGTTTAAATTGTAGCAAGTGTATTGTTTTGGGCAAGGGAATTAAATAAATAATGTTTTATTAATTTTTAATAAAAGTAAAATAAACAGTAAATATATTTTTTAATTAATAAAATAAAATAATAAATTAATATTTTCGTGCTCGAATATATATGACAGTAAACATATGTATATTAATTCAATTGACCAAGAAGTACCAAACAATAAAGAATTTACGAATATATATAAACATAAAAGCATGAGATGACACAGCATGAGTAAATGAAAAGTGAGTTCTGTGATATGCGCAGAAGCGGAAGAGAAGACAAATTCGATTAAAGTGTGTGGCAATTGTTGCTCCCAATTTGCCCTTTGTATTTATTATGACCTGCTAAATTTTACTAGTAAATTTTCAATTTAATGATTTTGTTGACTTTTTATTTATTCTCCCTTGTACTCTTTATATTTAATTATTATTTTTATTTATGTGCATAGATTGTCATATACATATTCGATCACGAAAATATTAATTTATTGAATTTTTATGAAAAAAAAAATAATTTTCCAAAATAATTATACTAATAATATTTATATTATATTATATATTGTCAAATCAACAAGATCCAATCTCCCTCACTCCTCACCTAGTCACCTCACCCATCCTCATTTATTTCTCCTACCCATCACAAAATGAATAGATACTTAACCCATCAATGATCAATCAATCAATTAATAAAAAATAAAAAAATACCCTCACCCTCCTTATAAAAATAAATTATTAATTTTATACTCAATTTACTATTTTTAATTTTACAACATTACTATTCGTCTCAATAAATTATGTAAACTTCCTTTATAAATTGTAAAGTGTGCATAATTTTTTGATATTGAAGTAATACTATTTTAGTCCCAATTAAATGTTCACATTTTTATTTTTTAGTTATTTCACATATATTTTTACACAAAAAAAATATTATATATCAATATTTATATTTTAAAATATAATTATATTTTATTTTATTAAATTACAAAAAAAGTGAATCATTTTTTCTCAAACCGAGAGACTATTCTATTTCTTTACAAATAGCCTATAACAAGAAAAATTGCATTTTTATTTTTCCTCACTCGCCCTATGCTTCTCTCTCTCTAGAGTAGAGTTTGAACTGCACGTGTGCAGTGTATAGCTCTCACCCCCATCATCATCAATTCATACCTCCTTCTTCTTCTTCTTCCCTTCAACCAAAAAAATATATTATTTTTTTCTCTTTGATCAAAATTGAAAATGGAAAGATTTGTCTATTTTTTAGCCACGGTTACTTTTGTGTGTTGTGTTTTATTGTACAAAGTGTGGAGGAGGAATCGATTCGTCGACGATCACAACGTCCGACGAATACGAGGTTCCCGGGGTTGGCCGGTGATCGGAGAGACCTTAGAGTTCATAGCATCCGGCTACACATCTAATCCGGTTAGCTTCATGGATAAACGCAAAGCTTTGTAAGAACACATTAATTAATTATGCCCTTTTTTTTCTTTTTGAATTAATTATAAAATACGTAATTTTATTAGAATGATTTAATTACTTAGCTTGTTGTTGCTTTTGAGAGAAAATGAGATTTTTAAAAGACTTGTTGAGATTTCGTTAATTAAGGCTGTAGTTCTGATTATTTTATTAACACTTACTTAGAAATTAATTAATTCGACAATAATAATTAATAATTTTATTTATTTGATATTGTAATTTGCCATCAATGGGCATGCAGGAAGGCCAATCTTAAATCCATATGGTCCTCATTAACCAATTTAATTTCTAAAACAATAAATAAAATTATATATTTATTTAAATTAAAATTTTATTTTTTTAGGTACGGAGATGTCTTCCGAACTCACATACTCGGTACTCCGATCATCGTCTCGACCGATCCGGAAGTGAACAAAATCATCCTCCAAAACCACGGCCAAGTCTTCGTCCCTTGCTACCCAAAATCGATAACCGAGCTACTCGGAAAATCCTCCATCTTGCGAATAAACGGGCCCTTGCACAAACGAGTTCACGCCCTCATCGGAGTTTTCCTCAAATCGCCTATCTTCAAGTCGAACATCACCCGAGAAATCGAGAACATAGTCAAGCTCTCCCTATCCACGTGGGCCCACAACTCCGATCGCCGAGTTCTCGTCCAAGACAAGACTAAAATGGTTCGTTTTTTAAGTTTGTTTATTTTGATTCTCAAGAACATGCATACGCATGATTATTTAGGCACGTGAGAGCACGTGCCTAAATGTTGTATGGATCATTGTGTGTTTGAATTGTGATGACGTGGCAGATTACGTTTGAGATTCTCGTCAAGGTGCTGATGAGCGTCGGGCCCGGCGAAGAAATGGAGTTTCTAAAGAGGGAATTCGCGGAGTTCATCAAGGGTTTGATTTGTTTGCCCGTAAATCTCCCCGGAACGAGGCTCTACAAGTCGTTGAAGGTATGTGTTGCGTTGCACCACTTAAACTCTGTTATTTTGAATTTAATTTCAGTTCAGTTTATATCGTTTCAGTTTAATTCAGCTCGATTAAATTCTTTCAAAACAAATTTAAAAACAAAATC
Source organism: Euphrasia confusa (assembly GCA_954870475.1). NCBI lineage: Eukaryota > Viridiplantae > Streptophyta > Magnoliopsida > Lamiales > Orobanchaceae > Euphrasia > Euphrasia confusa. Next base: position 1,250,342 of record OX940967.1, read on the forward strand.
GGAATCAATAATTTTAAATATACAGTCTAGTTAAATCAAGTTAATATTAGAATATTATTAGTATTTTTTAAAAAACATATTCATTTTAGTTCAATTCATTTCACTTTAGATCAATTCAATTCAGTTAAGTCGGTTTCAGTCCAAAAGAACATAACTTTATACTTATTTTCGACTTCTTTTTTTTACATTTGAACGTGACTAAACGACAGGCGAAAGAGAAAATGTTGAAAATGGTTAGTAAAATCGTGGAGGAGAGAAGAAAAACGGAAGAGAAATCTTCGTCGGTCGACGCTATAGACGTTCTAATGCGCGACACCGTGGAATCTTCGTTGCCGTTGGATTTCATCAGCGGGAATATAATCGAGATGATGATTCCGGGAGAAGAGACGGTGCCGACCACCATGACCCTAGCGGTTAAATTCCTCGTCGACAACCCCGTCGCGTTATCTTATTTGTCGGTACGTACGCTATATACATATATCATTGTTCGAAATGTATATATATAACCTAATTATGTTATGAAACAATATTTTAATTTCTTGTTAATTGAATCATGAATTCATGTGGGTCAACAAAAGTCAACGTCAATGCATAATTTGTGGTTGTGGGCACAATGTGATCACGTGGAGATGGCAATGTGTGCTGCCCACATGTTTTAGTAATTTATTTTCATATATTTTAATACAATTAATTAATTAATTGTTTAAATTAAAAAATTGCAGGAAGAAAACATGGAGCTCAAGAAGAGAAAAATGGAGTCGTGTGAAGAATATTCTTGGACTGATTACATGTCATTAGCATTCACCCAAAACGTAAGTACTCCTATATAACAATTTCATAATTTCATTCAAATAAAAATTTATCATATAGTTTATTTTTGTAGGTGATAAGCGAAACTCTTCGTCTAGCAAATATAATAAACGCGATTTGGAGGAAAGCTCTCGAGGACGTGAAGATAAAAGGGTACCTAATACCGAAAGGGTGTTGCGTATTAGCTTCGCTCAGCTCGGTTCACATGAACGAAGCCAATTACGAAAACCCTTACGAGTTCGATCCGTGGAGATGGAAAGTTAGTCTCTTCTCGTCTCAAAATAAACGTCGAATTTATAAGAAAATTATAATTTAATTTTGTTTGCATTGCAGAAAATAGGGAATGCTTCAAGTAGCAACACTTTTACGCCCTTTGGGGGTGGGCAAAGGCTATGTCCCGGTCTCGAACTGTCGAGGCTTGAAGTCGCGATTTTCCTTCATCATCTCGTCACAACTTATCGGTAAGTTCGTTTTTTTATCGAAACGAAGATCACATTCACATATAATATAAGTAAGTTTATTATTGAAATTCATGAATTTTCTCTCGTTTCTTGTCGTCGCAGATGGGTTGCTGAGGACGACGAAATCGTCTACTTCCCGACGGTGAAAATGAAGAGGAAGCTCCCCGTCACTGTCACGCCCCTACCCGCAATGAATTGGAGCTAACAAAAGTTGGTTTGGGAGTTTGGAAAAAAATATTTTTAATTATGTTTTTTTTTTTTGTTTTTAATGTATTATTGAAATGAAATGTTATGGAACATGGGAATATTGCATTATGGAGGGTTACAAGTGTGAGGCTGTCGCTGTCCGTAGGCCGTGGTACGACAAATTTAGCAATTGGAGAAAATATAAATTAGTGTTTCAAAGAAAAAAAACTAAATTTTTTCTTGTCATCGGATCGAAGAAAGTGATACGTTTTCTATTTTGATCACATTATTTAATAAATATAGTATTTCGTGTTTGTAATGAATTTGTGTAGTATAATAATAATTCTGGTGTAACGATTTGTGTGAAGTTGTAATTATTTGATAAATATTTAAACCTTTTGTTTGACACAGAAAAATAAAATAAAAAGTCGCATTCGTACCAGGACGGAAGAAGTGTTAGTTGGATAAGAACGTTTTTTGAGGTGGTGGTGGTTAAGTAGAGCCAAAAGTTACAAAGGTGGTCCAAGTCCACATGCTTGTACGATTTTATGGTCACCCTCTCAATTATGTTTTGTTGAAATTTTATTTTATTTCGATCAATTTGGAACAAGAAATTAAGTTACAATTTGTTTTTTTTCCTTATTTATAAATAAAATAGAGTGATGCATAATGAGTCTCACAAATATTTTATTGAAAGTCCAAGCCTGAAGGAGAGAAATCACATTGTGGCAAACTTTCAAAGGAGCTCCGATTTTGCTTCACCAGAGCATATGGGGAAAATATTCGGAAAAAAAGAAAAGAAAGTTGGGCTAGTTTGTTATATGTTCGAACGACAAATAATTTGAAAAGACAAAATCAAGCGGTAGTAGCTGCTGCACTCTTCTTCTCCTCCTCAATCCGCTTAAGCTCAACCAATCTTTCTTGCCACGCTCTTTCTCTGGCGACTGCAGCCATCTTTCGGTCGACCCTTTTCATTATCTTTTTCCTTTTGGCCTCTTGCAATTCAGCCTTGCGTTTCCTTTTCTCAGACTACACCACACAACAGAAGAGTCGGTTTAAGAGAACATGGAATCAAGTACTGTATATCATATGAGATTTTATTCTGTTTTACAGGCAAGGGGAAAACCATATAGGGGGTAGGGTTTAATACGGAATCAAACCTCGATGATTTTCGTAACTATTCGCATATGCAATTTTGTAATTAAGCTAACCTCAGGTGTGTAAATTAATTTATGTAATTCACCGATTAGTACTACCATTAAAAATGTAGACGGAAACCTGAAACCTCAAACATATCAATCACTCACAAATCAAGCTTCAACATAGCATTTCTGCAGTTTATGGGGGGTCTCCAATGGTTCGTTTGAAGAGAATAATTTTAAAAGCATATTTTTACTACCACACGATATGTTCACATGTCTCCTGACACGAAGAGTAAAAAAAGGTGAAATTAATGACTTTTTGAACAACGAACATGCCATTTTAAGTTGAAGAAGTAAGATAACTTCGAGCAAAGTGAAAAAAAGAAGGGTAAAAAGTAAAGCTACAATTGTCTTTTATAGTTAGTTATTTCATTTTTTTGAGTGTGAATGTTATTTATTTGGGGACGCCTCGAAAATGGAAGTATGAATGTTTTCCCGGGACGGGAAGAGTATTAGATACTAAACCAAATTCCCCAATTTTTGTCAAAAAAAAAAAAAAAACTATCCTGAGATGTAATTTGGGGTAGCTTTCAAGAGCATAAAGCCATGAAACAAATCCGAACAAAGTTATTATATGTAACTATCTTCTACGTTAAATAAAGCAGAGAAAACGAATTACACTTCGCCTGTAGAAAACCCTCAATCCATAAGCTAATCTCAAGTTCACAGAAAAAAAATACACATTCACACATGTTGAGATTTACCTATTTGGAGTTCGACTTAGATCATTCACTCATTTCTGATCAAACTTGACCTCTACCACAAGCACAAATACTACATAGACTCACTTCAAAAACAATTATTAAATTAAGTCTACTCTAAGTCTTTAATAGGTCTACAGTAATCGCCTCATATTCATACTTCATAATCATTATAATGTACACTTATTATGTTTACTCAGTTTTTCACCCAAACATGGAAAAACCCGAGTTTTGTTCGATTCTTAGCAGGCTATATTTGCGGCTGGCTCGACTTACCATGCAACTTATAATGGAACTTAAGTATGGATGCGATTTTATAAGTGCCTGATGTTAACCAAATCAACATTAAGCACTAACTTGAAAAAATATCTAATTTCAAATCCTTACGCATGAATGAACTCCAATAAGAAATAACAATTGTAATCACGAGGAGTTCGATTCTCAAACTAGAAGTGAATATAACTGATGATAATCTTCATCTCATAGCACTGGAAAATATATTAGTAACACCATCGAAAAATACCAAACGTACCATTATAAACGATCGGTGCTGTTTGATTCGCTTCTTCTCGTTCCTTCTCTTCACGCTTCCTTCGTTTGGCTGGTTAGCAAGTATAGGTTCCCCAGGAACACATTTCACCCACGCATAAGGACCTAAAATTTTATATATTTTTCAGGAGAAAATCATCAATTCCAGTTCCCTTTCACATATTCAATAACAATTATTCCGAAAATGTGAAAATACAACCAAACCCTAAAAAAACCTAAAACCCTAACCTGGAGGTTTCATGCTGCCCCTTTTTCGGCGAGGCTTGTCGACGGGTCTCCGTTTGGGAAACCTAGTGTCCGTGAGGCTATGAAATGCGCTGGACGGAGGAATCCATGGTAGGTGACGGCGGATGGGGGCGATGATGTGGCGGAGCTCCGGCGGAGAGGTAGCGCTGGAGATGGTTCTGGCCGCCGGAGAGGAATGAGAGGCGGGCGAGAGGATTCGGAATGCGGGTCGGATAATGGATCGAAGAGACCCGAAACCCATTGTCTCTTGAGTATTTAGAAGTTAGGGATGGCGTGGCTCAGAATGTGAAAATTGGAAATGTTGTGAGACTGAGAGAGAAGAGTGAACCAAAACGACGACGTAGAAGGTCTTTCTGGGTTAATTTCACTATTGGTCCCTATATTATTTCTATTTTAGGTTAAAGGCCCTAATTTAATTGGCGGGCCGAGCCCAAATTGACTCGGCCCAGAATGAGGTTGTGCTAGACGAGTTGGGTCACGGGTTGATCGGCAACCATGACCCACTTCTACTCTCGTGATCTTACACTAATTTGAACGCCTACCTTTATAATTTACAAAGGAAATGTAACTATTAGAAAAGATAGAAAAGATAGAAAGAGTACAATTTACAAAGGAAATGTAACTATTAGAAAAGATAGAAAAAATAGAAAGAGTACAGTTTTAAAGCTCTTTATTTGTGAATTCTAGACAATTCAATCTCAATATAACAATAGTTAATTATGAGATTGATTAACCAACTGGGTTATGAATTCCTAACATAAAAAACTTAACTCTATACTACATTGAAATCATATGTAAGAATTATAAATGCAATTTCACACCTAAACGTCCAAAAACAGAAGATGAAGACTCAATTTTACTTCAAGAAAATTTCAACCTAAAATCAATTGAGGATACGAATAACAACCTCCTAAACTTATTTAACGAGCTTCATTCACATACAAAATGCAATATAGGACATAAAATGGACATACACGATAAAACTTTTAACACATTTCCGAATGGATTAATAATTAAGAGAGAATACAAATGAAGTTATAAATCTTGGAATTTCGTAGCCCACCGACTTCAATCCGTTTATAGAATAGCAACGGCTACAAATGCGACCGTTGCCGGCGTTAATCATTTGGCGGCAAGTGGCCCATAAATTAATTAGAACCCTCATTTTATTGATGGGCCCACAACACAAAACATGGCCCAGGAAATAATAAGTTCATTTTGACCCATTTCGTTCGAAACGGGCCGGCCTAATAATGCTGGAATGTTTTATTGTTATTATTATTATTATTAACAAAAACAAAAAAAAATGAAATTAATGACATTTATGTATTCAATTTAATGCATTGTGAACTGTGTCGGTGAGGTTGGAATCATAGATCTGCATAGATGTTACTACGTGCCTTGTACTCTATTCGAACGGGATACTTGTGTTTGTTGATAGGAGAGCTCGAATCGAAGAATTTTCGGCAAAACAAGCTCGTTTAATTTTGAAGATTCGACTAAAATTCAAAGACTATAAAAATTATATGTATCGTGAATCAAGGTGAAATTCAAAGACCCCAGTGATCAGACGGTTAAAATACTTGAAATACACAAGAGAGTGGACTAATTGAAACTTGAGAATAAAATTATGAATTAGGTATTAGGTTTTTGTCCTGCTAAATAATTTTCAGATTTATCAAAGCTGTCATGTTCCCCTTTTCCTGTAGCTCACTTTCTTTTTTTTCCTTTTTATATTCTCGTGACATTTTTTTCTTTCTTTTTCTACAGCACTCAACATTTTCATTTTTCATCACTACAAATTTGCCTTTTCTTTTTTTGTCAGTGCTGAGCTCACACAGCCCACACAGTCACTCACTCACTCGCTCACTCTGCCTTTGCAAAAAAGAGCTGTACATATATACATACAACAACTGTATGTATATATACATGTGTGAGTGAGAGCTGCATTCACACACATTCACATTCTCCCGGTCAAAATCTGCCAAATCCCTTTCTGGGTTTTTTCTTACAGCTCAAAAAACAAAATCTTTCTCCTTTCAAGATTCATTTTTTTTTTTTTACTGAGGGAGAAAAAAATTGTTAGTTTGTTGAGTTAACAATATGAAATTTAACTCATTTCCGAAGTGGGTTTTGTGGGTTTGCATTGGCTTACTGTTTCTTGGATGTGGGTTTGTGAAGTGCGGCGTCGGTTATGATAAACGGGCCCTGATCATTAATGGGCAGAGAAGAATTCTCATTTCTGGATCCATACATTACACGAGAAGCACACCTGAGGTACTGAATCTGTGCTCAATTTTCAATTATATATATACAATATATATACATATGTATGTATTTAGGTTTTTGTGTTTTCATGTTTTTTCTCTAGATGTGGGAAGATCTGATAAACAAGGCTAAAGATGGAGGTGTTGATGTGATTGATACTTATGTGTTTTGGAATGCTCATGAGCCTTCTCCTGGCAATGTACCTGTTTTTTCTCTCCTCATTTTCTTGTTTTTTTTTCTTGAATTGATTTTTAGTTAATGTTTGCTACTGTTTTTGGTGTTTGCTCAATTTCAGTATGATTTCGAAGGGAGATATGATCTGGTGAGATTCATAAAGACGATTCAGAAGGCAGGGTTGTACGCTCATCTTCGCATCGGGCCGTATGTTTGTGCAGAGTGGAATTTTGGGTAATAAGTTCGTCAACTCTGTTTGAGATTTAGACATTCATTGTAGGAGTCCAATATTATTGGATAGAGTTTGGTGAATATTAGTTAAATCTAGATCTAGGGGTGTAAATGCGTCGAGTCAAACACAATGTTAAACAAGCTTGTTTGAGTATAACCCGTCCTTTAAACATGCGTTTGAGCTTGTTTAATGAATTATCAAATTGACATGAGTTAGGCTAACACAAGTTTTAGACAATCGATCGATCTCAAGTGACTTGGTTTGATTTTAGATTATGTACAAACTTCAACAAAAAACGGCATTAGAAAACCCAAAGAATCTATGATTTTATTCAAAAGCCGATAATCACTTGTTCCACTGTTTTTAGTTTTTGCATAATAAGTTTTTCATCTTTTATTGATCTTCTGTCCTTTTGATGTGTGTTTATGTTCAGAGGATTTCCCGTTTGGCTGAAATATGTACCAGGGATTAGCTTCAGGACAGACAATGAGCCATTCAAGGTTCTTTTTTTTTATTTATTTTTTATTTTTTATTTTCTTGTTACCATAAGATTTGAAGGTTACAAATTCCCAACGACGAATTCCAGGTTGACCTTCGGTCTTGCTAAATTACTTTTACCATCAGTTCTAATTTTCTTGCAACGGTCTTATTGCATGTCAGATGGCTATGAAAGGGTTCACCGAGAAAATTGTTAATATGATGAAGAAGGAAAATCTGTATGCATCTCAGGGTGGGCCCATTATACTCTCTCAGGTTCGCCTCTTCAGCTGCTCTTCATTATTTGCTAACAGCGAACGACCTTGTTTGTGTTGTTGAGTGCGAATAATGGTGTTTGTTGGGCACAGATCGAGAACGAGTATGGCCCACTAGCTAAACTATATGGCGATCCCGGCCATAAGTATGCGAATTGGGCTGCAAGCATGGCCGTAGGATTGGATACAGGGGTCCCGTGGGTGATGTGCAAGGAGGACGATGCCCCTGATCCTGTGGTGAGTATAGGCGTTGATCAATCTCTGAGTTAATTTAATACAAATGAAGTACAGTACATTTTAAAACCCGGAATTCGAATTCAATCGTCAGTACTTGAATCTTAATCAAACTGACTATTATATGTTTTTTTTGGGTTAAGATTAACACATGCAACGGCTTTTATTGTGATGCTTTTACCCCAAACACGCCCGATAAACCTATGCTTTGGACCGAGGCCTGGACTGGCTGGTAAGATTTTTTGTTTTTTCTTAAATGATTTTCAGTTGATACGGTAGAAGCTAGTCGAAAATGCACCCTCAGCTTATGATTTTTTTTCCCTTACTATGAGCAATCAGGTTCACAGATTTCGGTGGCCCAACTCACCATAGGCCAGTCGAGGATTTGGCATTTTCCGTAGCTAAATTCATACAAAACGGAGGCTCGTTTGTTAACTATTACATGGTTTGATTCGTTTCCACCGATCTTGGCAATTAATCACTTTATATATATTGTCACTAATTAGCAAAAATTTAGAGTTTGCTATTTCCACCTTGAACAGTATCATGGAGGCACCAACTTCGGTCGTTCGGCTGGAGGGCCTTTCGTCACTACAAGCTATGATTATGATGCTCCTATTGATGAATACGGTAACATTATATCCATTGAAACTATTTTTTTTTTTCTCTTTTCTATTTTGAGGTGTTACTACATTTTTCGTATTAAACTTTATAGGTATACTCAGACAACCCAAACACGGCCATCTAAAAGAGCTACATAAAGCTATTAAAATGTGCGAAAAAGCTCTGCTTTCGGGGGATCACACTGTTAATTCATTAGGAAGCCTTCAGCAGGTATATATTTTTTTCTAAGCTTTTCTGTTTCGGTTGTAATCGATTTTACACGAATATCCTATAAACGATTTCCTTTTCTTTTTCAGGCTAACGTATACTCTTCGAAATCAGGAGATTGCGCTGCCTTTCTTTCAAATCATGATTCTAAATATGCGGCAAAAGTGATTTTCAATAACATGCATTATAGTTTGCCTCCTTGGTCGATAAGCATTCTCCCCGATTGCCGAAATGCAGTCTTTAATACGGCCAAAGTACGTAACAGAATCTTAGTGAAATACTAAATTCCAAAACTTACCTCGAGGTTCCAACTTATTAAAACTATCACTTCATATAACTTAACTTGCTCGTCTGAACCACAGGTTGGAGTTCAAACATCACAGACAGAAATGCTGCCCACAAACACTAAAATATTCTCATGGGAAACATATAACGAAGATTTATCTTCTTCAGAAGACAGATCAGCATTCTCGACACTCGGTCTCTTGGAACAAGTTAATGTCACCAGAGACACTAGTGATTATCTTTGGTACACAACTAGGTGAGCTAACGCCTAACGTCAGGTGCTAAATGTAATGCGGGTGGTGTAGTCAAGGCTAGTTTTTTTTTTTTTTTAATTTAATTTTTGGGCCTATTTTTTCTGTTTGCAGTGTTGATATTGGTTCATCGGAAAAATTCTTGCACGGTGGAGAGCGTCCGACTCTTATTGTTCAGTCGAGCGGTCATGCTCTGCATGTTTTTGTGAACGGAGAGCTTTCGGGTAAGACAAGTCCCATTGCTATTGCTATCCTTTTTCCACTTCATTGTCAATCATGTATTGTACTCTTCTACAGGTTCGGTTTTCGGGACCAGAGAGAATAGGAGACTTACATTCAAAGATAGCATCAACCTACGTGATGGATCGAACACAATCTCTCTACTAAGCGTGGCCATTGGATTGCCAGTTAGTTTCTAAAAATTCTTGCTTTTGAATTCCTGTGTGTGGTTGTCACTCGTCTGACATTTACATCGTTTCGCCTCAGAATGTAGGCGGACATTACGAGACATGGAACACCGGAGTCCTGGGCCCGGTTGCCTTGCACGGACTTGATCAGGGAAAACGGGACTTGTCATGGGCAAAATGGACATATCAGGTAAACATCTCAAATTCCACTATATGTTCTTTATACATTACTCACTCTCACGAAACACCTCTTCGAGCAGGTTGGGCTTAAAGGAGAAGCCATGAATCTCGTCTCCCCAAACGGCGTTTCCTCAGTCGACTGGATGAAAACTTCACTAATCGCACAACAACATCAGCCTTTAGCTTGGCATAAGGTACAACACAACCCGTGTAGAAACTAGAAAATCGGGAATCATATGGTGCTTTAGATTCGAACTCTTATCGCGCACTTTGCAGGCTTATTTCGATGCACCCGATGGGGACGATCGTCTGGCTTTGGACATGAGTAGCATGGGCAAAGGTCAATTGTGGGTCAATGGTCAGAATCTAGGAAGATATTGGACGGCATTTGCCACTGGTAGTTGCAACGGGTGTAGTTACACGGGGTTGTTCAAGCCGTCTTCAAAGTGTCAATTCGGGTGTGGAGAACCTTCTCAAAGATGGTAAGTGTCTCCAAGAACATATGTTATTATAATCAGTTACTATCGACTAAAAGAAATTCTTTCAGGTATCATCTACCTCGGTCTTGGCTAAAACCGACTCAGAATCTCTTGGTGCTTTTCGAAGAACTTGGAGGTGACCCCACGAGAATCAACCTCGTGAGGCGTTCGGTGAGTAGCGTATGCGCAGCTGTCACCGAGTATCATCCGAATATCAAGAGCTGGAGAGTCGAAAGCTATGGCAAAACTCAAGACTTCCAGAAACCGAGAGTCCGACTTCATTGTGGGCCCGGGCAATCCATTTCTTCGATCAAGTTTGCGAGCTTCGGAACTCCGTTGGGGACCTGTGGGAGCTTTCAGCAAGGAACTTGCCATGCTCCTAACTCACATGCAATCTTGGAGAAGGTATTTCTACTTCTACCCCTACATTTGTTTATAAATTACAAAACTACCCCTAAGCTTTGATGTAATCTCGCAGCAGTGCATCGGGCAGCAGAGGTGCTCGGTCGCTATATCAAACAGCAACTTCGGGCGGGACCCGTGCCCCAATGTCCTGAAGCGGCTATCGGTCGAAGCAACATGTGCCCCTTCGGGTAATCACGCATAATCATTATGTAAAAGTCGAAGCAAAGCTTTCGTATATTTTTTCTTTAGGTTAGTATTGTAAGAAAAGCATTCATCTTCTCAAACAGAATACTGCATAGCATTATATTAGCAAACCCAGGAGGTTGCATTTTATGTATGAATCAAATGTCATGAACATGATGAAGTAATTGTAATTGTTACTGACCAATGGGATACAGAGACGAGAGGTCTCTGATTGGTCGAAATCGGAATAATACTTATTTCTAGGCAGTAGCTAGGTGCTTGTCGATAGCCTTTTGAAGCTCTTCTTTCTTTGCTCCGACGACCCTCTCCAGAATTTTCCCTTCTTTAAGGAAGATGAAAGTAGGCATTGCTTCCACTGCCCAGTCGGCAGCCACTGACTGCGATAAAAACAATGAATGTCAACGACCGATGCTTCGTTTTTTCGTGTCAAACATGTGAATGTTAAGTTGTTAACCAGTAGAATGAGTTCTTGATCAAAATGTCATTTTTTTAGTGGGGAGTGTTTGTAATTTCAGGAAAATAAAGGGGCTTTTTTTGTAATAAAATGTTAAATAACAAGAAAAAGGATACCATGTGAATGTTCACAATAGAATGAGTTCTTGATCAAATTCACCCCAATCAGAATGCCATTTTTTTAGTGGGCAGTGTTTGTAATTTCAGGGAAATAAAGGGTCTTTTTTGTAATAAAAGGCTAAATAATAACTAGAAAAAGGATTAATGAGTTCTTGATCAGATTCACCCCAGTCAAAGTGCCATTTTTTTAGTGGGGATTGTTTGTAATTTCACGAAAATAAAGGTGTTTTTATGTAATAAAAGGCTAAATAACAAGAAAAGGGATTCCTATGTGAATTTCACATCAGAATGAGTTCTTCATCACAGATTCAACCCAATCAAAATGCCATTTTTTTAGTGGGGAGTGTTTATAATTTCAGGGAAATAAATGGGCTTTTTTGTAATAAAAGGCTAAATAACCAGAAAAAAGGATTCCTATGTTTACCTTCAATTCATCAACATCCACCTTCAAGAAGGTTACATTGGGCAGCTTCTTCGCAAGCTCTGCAAAGAACGGAGCGATGAAACGGCAGGGCCCACACCAGGAAGCGGTGAAATCCACAACTATCTGCACGGTGAATTGTAATCGTGATCGTAAATCATATGAAAACAAGTCTCGTGCCCAGATCCATACATACATGATCAGATCACTCGACAAATTATGTAAATCAATGAATAAAAGAACAGATCTTTCGGCACATACCAGTCGCTTATCAGCATTTCCCTTCTGAATCTGCTCGTCCCAAGCTTCAACGGTGTGGCATCCGATCACTTGTCCTTCAGACGACATTTTTGTTTCTGTTTCTCTGTTGTGTGGAAAACACAAAATGCAAGAAATTCTTTTATACACACACAAGAAATCAAAACAATTTTAGCAATAAATTACGTATATATAATTATCATAATACTTTTTAATCCTTTTTTATCATAATCAAATTCTGTGATCTCTAAATATTTATTGATCAATTAAAGGAATTAATGAGTTAATTTTCTTTACTACATATTATTTATATCCAACAATAATAACAATAATATTGCTTATTATTTAAATTAATTGTATTAGAAATTATATAAAATTATTAATAATTATGGAGTAATCTTTTATACCATATTAATTTCAATTTTAAAAAAATATCAAATAGGATTAAAATTTAATTAAAAGACAAATTGTGAAATTATTATCCCATTTTTTTCATAACTATAATAATTAATTAATTTGGAAAGATTCATTTTATAAGATTCATGCAAATTTTACAATAATATAAAAATATGTAAATTTCAAATAATCAATAATAATAACAATACAAACACTTACAATTGGGAAAATGAATAATTAAATATAAAATATTAGTAAGCTATTACTTTGATGATAAAATCAATGGTGGGTGGAGGCCTTCCTTCTTCAGATCATCTACATAAGTACTCACAGTGAGAAAGATTATGAGTTGTTCTTTAACCAAGCAAGACAACACAGACAAGGCTTGCATCGATAAATCCATTTCAATCGATGATTCATGGGTTAATTTGAAATTCTATAAAGAGAACTTCAATGCGAAAATCCAAACTACAAGGTAAAGCGCTCCCGGAATGCAAACAAGGCGTTAACGTTTTCGTTACAATAGTACCTGAAAAGACAAGGCTCGCGGGTTCAAGAAAATACCAGGAAACAGACAGTGGATTGAGTCGGTTAAGAAGAACAATTAATTACCTTTACGTATACGACTACATCTGCACTACATCATCATCTAGTGTCATCAATGGCAGCACACAAAGCTTTCCAGATCGGAACTAACATGGTCACAGGAGGATATAATTCCTGGACAATCAAGTTAACACGTACGGATTTAAATAACAAAAGAATTTTGACCAGAAGTATAACAAAAAAAGGCTAAATAGTAATTTCAGTCCGGTAACTTTTGGGCGTTGGCAATTTTTGTTCTTTTCTATTTCATGTGATAGTTTCTGTCCAGTAACTTTCATAAGACTTTTTAGTTATCGGATACTTTGGGTATTGCAAGGGTGTTTTGGAAATCGATTAAATATTGATACACCCTCTAGGACTAATTTTGCAGGAAAATAAAACTTAGTGGGGCAGAACTGCAAATATGCAAAAGTTATGGGATTGAAATCGCTAACTTGCATACTTATATCAAAAGTTAAGCCCTTTATACTGTAAATATATAATTATGAATTATGATAATAATAATAATAATAAAAAATAAACTAGGAAACCCTTTTAACCTTAAACACCAGCAAAAGTTGTTCCTCCCCGTGTAGGATTAGAGATAGGCTCCAATAGCAGGTAACTGGAGTCACACATTCATTCAGGACAGGTTTCAATATCCTTCCGATTGGCACAAAGTGGCAAACTGTTTTTCCACTGACTTGAACAAATGGAATATATCAGAATTCAGAAGTTTGAAAAAAAACGAGTACCAAACATCGCGATGTTAAGGTGATCAATGACAAAGCACAGACAATATTATAACGTGTAAAACTAGGCAACTGCATGTATCGAACCATTTCATGATTTGAATCTTGAAGATTACCATCACCGATAGAAATACGAAAAAAAAAAAAAAAAACTCGAGTGATGAAGAAACTATGCTGTCACAAAGGTTAAAGGGTAAGGAATATATAAACGAATGTATACCTTCTGTAAGTGGTCTCGAGCTGAACCCCAAAAGCTGGCAATATCACGACAGACTCTGTTACAAAACACAAAGCAAATAAGGTAACAAAAAGTCAAACTCAGAGAATGATTCACTTCAGTATAGGACACGGGTACTCGGTTTCTCGCCTCCTCACCTTTCTCAACTTGCTTTCTCAGAAATTGTCTCAAAAGGAAACCAGCTAAAGCAAAGCTCCATATAACACTAGCAACCGGCTTGCCCAGCATAAATACTTGAAATACACTCGTTGAATTCTACATATTATATAGAAAAACAATTAATGATCTATACATGAAGCTTTATCATTGACTATGATAATACAGGCTCAAAGACATTAAGAATCTTATGGACTCATAAACCTGCAAGAGAAGGAAAATAAAAATGCCGACAATGGCAACGAGCAGAGCGTGTGTACATAACATGAAAGCCCCCGAAACTCTTCTCGCAACGATGATACGGTGGATGTCAATGGCTTCAACTGAGCCCTTCTTCACATCATGTACATACATGTATTGACCTTTTGTGATGGCAAATGGTTCCATGTCAGATTCTTTTGTCACACAATCTGAAAAGGAAGTTGGAAGGATTTTCACTTTTCAAAATGAAATAAAAGAATTTAATCTTTTTTTATGTAGGATATTGGATTAACCAAGAACTCAAGAATTTAATCTTTTGATTTGGGACATCCTTCAATGTATAAATCCTTTGGTGAACCACGACCAAATATTTTACCTAAAAAAATAAAGAAAAATATGTGTAATCTTCAAATTAGTTGAGCCAAATTCATAGTTCATGAACTCAAACTCAGACAAGCGGATAATTGCTACCGGATGTATCTAAAAGTTCAAACCCTAAAGCAGCCAATGGAAATGAGATAACACAAATTGCAGTTGAGGAAAATTAGGGTTAGCTATGAATTTTGGGCTTACGTGTTCGATTGTTGACGGAGCTTCGAGAAACCGGTCGGCCGCCGATGGGTTCGTCTTCTTTATTATTTGTTCATTTAAAAAAAGTTTTTTTTTTTTAAATTTTAATATTATACTGTATTGTGGAGAAATTATTTATTGGGTTCGATTGGGCCACCGGGTCGGGTCAAATTATGTAGCCCACCCGACCCAACAAGTTGACTCTTCCTAAAGTCGATCGGGTCAGTCACCTGTAGACGACACTGTAATCTCGGAAGCAAAAAAGACGAGCCGGAGATGAATATGGAAAGCTCGTCGCCTTGAAATTGAATCTCCTCGTTTGAGCTTTTGAACGGAAGTGAATATGAGGAAGCGAGATTTAGCGATTCTGATGTTGGCGGCTTTCGCCATTTTCTTTTCTCTTCAGGTATGCGCGCAAAACCATGCGTAAACCCTAGCAGCGATTTCCCCCACTTTTTTTCTATCTGATTTAAATGAGCTTCGTACATTCATGGTGGTTTTGATTGATTTCCGATGAATAATATGTAGCACGAGGGTGATTTCTCGTTCAAAGAGGCCTGGTTCCATCTCTCCGACGAGTATCCCATTAAGTACGAGGGCGATCGTCTCCCGCCGCCGATTGTCGCCGATCTGAACGGGGATGGGAAAAAAGAGGTTCTCGTGGCTACGCACGATGCTAAAATCCTGGTAATTTTTAGTGTTGTTTTTGGAGTTTAAGTGCCCTTCAAACGAGGCGTGGATTGTTTTCGTGTTCGGTTGGGGAAGATTGATGTTTGAATATCTTTGTTTGAGCAAAATGGGTTCGGTTTTTGTTGGTTTTCATCGACATAAGTAAGCTCCGTTTTAGAAAATGACTAAAAAGTTGATTTGCTATTACTAGGTCTTGGAACCTCATTCTAGGCGTGTGGATGAAGGATTTAACGAGGCGCGTGTGCTGGCTACGGCCTCTCTTTTGCCCGACAAACTCCGCATAGCTACAGGGAGGCGTGCTGTGGCAATGGCTACTGGTTATATTGAAAGGAATTACAATAAAAGGGAGCCAAGGAAGCAAGTGTTAGTAGTTGTGACATCTGGTTGGAATGTGATGTGCTATGATCACAACCTGAATAAGCTATGGGAGGTGAATCTGCAGGTGTGTACTAATACTAGATAAATGTATCTTCTTATAAAATTATAATCTTCTATTAAGGGAGGGTATAAGTTTTAAAGTCATTTATTATTCTTTATTTGTTCGACAGAATGATTTCCCCCATAACGCCCATCACAGGGAGATTGCTATCTCGATTAGTAATTATACATTGAAGCATGGAGATTCGGGCTTGGTTATTGTTGGTGGGAGAATGGAGATGCAGCCTCATGTATGTTTCTTACACATTTCAAGCCTATTTTATCTAATACAAAATAAATAAAATGGATTTATGTATATATATTTATGTACTTCAAATTCAAATTATTTTCTGGCTTACATGAATTCAAGGTCATTGTGTTAATTTATCCATACTACTATAAATGCACATATAGGATATTAAGCATGAGATGCACACACAAAATGTGACTTGAAAGTTGAAACACCTCAAATTCATGTAGAGACATTGTGGAAGTATTACTGTGCACTGTGGAGTTTTTCGATTGTGTGTAGAGATCTCAAAACGACTGGTGGGTAGGCAAAAACCCTTCAACCCAAACCCACCATAGGTTAGGCCGTGGGTGTGCGACTGAGCAGGGTGGGCCTTTTTTGTTTTACAATAGCATTGATCCTCATAACTAACTGTTTGAAGTATCAATGTGTCATACTCTATATCAATAACAATGTCATTTCTCGTAAGAAGTTATGCATCTAATTTTATGCAATTGGGTATATTTCTTGCTCATGTAATTTCAAAAATCTCGGTTATGTCCATACATAATTCTTATGAGAGTTGTTATGCTCTATCAAAACAGAAATGATTTTCCCTCGGACAAATCTGCATTTTTTGCAAACTCCCACTCATCCCAAAGAAACCAAAGTACTCACTAGTTCTTCATATCATCATATGTACGGGCATGAATTTCAGGCGCTAAAAATCTTACATTGTTTGTGGAACTTCCTTTGTACAATCCATATTTCTCTGAGATATGGGGGTGGGGAACTCATTTTCAGTTTCTAACATAGATTTTCAATTCTTGAAAAAGAATTCAGATTTTCTGAAAGCCTCCTGCACATGGGCTATTTTTGTCTCTTTTGATTTTTGGAGACACTGATGATTTATTTGAGAAGATGGATCGAGATTTCTATCCTGCCATCCTTTGTCACATACTTCAATTCGAAATGAGTTCTTTTGATTTGGTTACTAAAGAAATAGATTTGCGTTTTTCTCTACCTTCTCCATTCTCTCTGAAAATAAATGTGTTAAATTAGCTTCTCATGTAAATAACTAGTGTACTTGTCCATCTAGGATGGTGCATCAATTGATCTGATTCTCAACTTCCTTTTAGAATTAATTTTCTGCAGGATGATATATGACAATTCATTATTTTTCTCTCCAGATGCATATAGATCCGTTTGAGGAGATTGAAATGGCAGAGAAGAATGCAGAGGAGCATAGACGAAGTGCCACTGAAAAGGATGTAAGCACAAATGCACAATTGCCATCTTTCTGATGCTAAATAGTGCAATCGAACAATGAATAGTGCAATCGAACAATGAACTAAAGTACCCCAGTTTCCATTTAGGATATTCTTCCTTCTTCCAGTCCTTTAATTTCCTTTAGTTGGTTTTATCCACATTTGGATTTTTTTTGTGTGTTCTTTTGGAATTATTATGAGCTGCAAGTTTCAAAAGAAATTCCTGGAACTATTTAAGGACAGTGCACATATTTTCTTCTAGTTATAATGATGAACACATATCAAAATTAACAGGGGTTATGGAAGGAAACCTTCTTAGCCATTTATTTTTCTATGGCTAAAGTGCTAGGTAAGTATGGATTGAGATTATTCTGGATGAGGACAGATATTATTCATCCTGATGAAATATTGGTTGTTTTATGTTATCGAATGATGGAAAGTAAAACTTTTTCAAAGTATATATATATTTTTTTGTATATTGTCTTGACATCCAAAATGCTAGTTCTCTGTCAATGTTCTAATATGCATCATATTTTGGTAGTCATGTTTATCAGTTTTCATTTAATATACATTATCATTATTTGTTTTCCTTTCAGGCATCTGATAATTCAGGAACTGTAGATTTACGACACTTTGCTTTTTATGCATTTTCTGGTCGAAGTGGTGAGATACGGTGGACCAGAAAGCATGAGGTTATCTTTATATATTATAATTTAGATATTTACATTCTCCTATTATGCTTTCAGAACATTAAAATAATGAGACTTTATTTGTATTGTTTTAAATGTCAGTCAGAGACCAGAAGTCCAGAACCTTAGAAATGCCTCTATCTGACTATTCAAATTCATTTGTTATTTGTCTGACCAAGACGATAGGAATGCTTTCTCTGTTTTCTTCTAAAGATGAGAACAACAATTGTAATTTCATATTCAAATATTTTTAATTGTAGTGACAATTTCAGTAAAAACAAAACTATCAATTTTTTTGGATTTGATCATCAAATCAGGGAGACATGGGTTAGTGTCGATAAACAAAAAAGTATTTCCAGAATTTCATTAGAGTTGGGGGAGAATTTATGAATAATGTATTTTGTTGTGTAAAGGGGGTTTGTAAATGAAATGGGACCCTTGCAGTGGGAGTGACGGTGGGACAAGAAAAAAAATAAAGTGTCACCCTTGCAGTGGGATGGAGGGAGTATATGATATTATAAGATTGACTATATTAAGATCTGGGCAGTAAAAATGTTTACAAAATTGTGTTAGTGGTGTATCCTGAATTATTTCCATAAACTGCATTCCAAAGACTTCCCACACTCGGAATGCAGAAACTCATATCAATACCTGTTTCGTGACTATATACCATTTTACATACCTTTAAAGTTAAAAAAGATAGACCAGCCAGTGTATATTTGATGTTAGATAAGCTGATGATGAGCTTTTGTATGTTAACCCTGGTCATACTTTTTTAACGTGCATATATTTTGTTCTTGCAGAACACTGAAGCTCAATCATCTGATGCATCACATATGATTCCACAGCACAATTACAAGCTTGATGTTCATGCATTGAACACACGTCATCCAGGAGAGGTATATACTGATTTGATTGAAATGTTTCTTTAAGAATGATATTTACTTTTATGTCTCTTGGTGAAGGAAAATAAATTGTGTTCTACATTTTAAAGACATTGTGAGGGACAAGTCTGGAAATATACTATTGCAATTGTTATCAAATTTAGTAATTTTTTTAATTACCTCAGTGTGCTCTTGGAAAAAAATTGTGATTGCCCTGTACTATTTTTAGTCTAGTTTTTAAATAAATGGGTTCATGGGATTGAAAAATCTAAGTGTTTAGATTTCTATAAGTTGATATAGTAATTTAGTTTACTTTTAGACTCCAAATGACTTGGTAGTTTTAAATTTTAGATAGGATATTACTTGCTATTGGCAGAATGAGTTAATTAATTACCTAGGAAAATGTATCAAGGTGAGGAAAAATGATTATTTACCTAGGAAATTTCTTTGTTGGAGTTTTGAGTTAATTAATTATTCCACTCTTTTTCTAATTCTCAATCTCCTTAATTTAATTGTTTCCTACTGTAGTTTGAATGCAGGGAGTTCAGAGAATCTATCCTCGGAGTCATGCCTCATCATTGGGTAAGTGTAGTTCATATGGTTCAGAGTAAGATATTTGACATATATTAAACCTAGTTGTGAGCGTGATATGTTTTGAATTATATATCTTATCAGGAGCGCCGTGAAGACACTGTCCTGAAGCTTGCGCATTTCAGGCGTCACAAGAGGAAAACTCTCAAGAAGATACCTGGAAAGACCACCAATTACCCTTCTAACAAACCTGAAGAAAAGCAATCTCCCGGAAAGGATGTGACGAAAAAAGTCTCGAACGCGATTGAGAAGGCAGTTAATATTGCTAAATCAGCAAAGACAAAGCAGGTGAGAATTTCAAAAAAAAAAATCACCAAGTAGTAGTAATACATATGGTCTCTCATCCTTTCACTAAGTATATTTGATTTATATAAATCGAAGTAGTATTAGTGAAGAACTTCGTTAAAAGACCCTGTAATTTTGTTGAAAGGAGAAAAATGATCTTGAAATAGTTTATCCTAAAATCACATATTTTTCGGTTAACATAAGGAAGACATGCAAACTGATAAGTGATAAATGAGTAGTCTACTTCCAAACTGATGTGTTCGTTTAATCAGTTTCTTATTTTGCATTTGGACATTTGGGCTTTATAGATTTTGCAACCTTTATAAACTACTTCTGTTTATTTTATTATTATTATTATGCAGCATATGCCATATGTGCCTACCATAACAAATTACACTCAACTCTGGTGGGTACCTAATGTTGTTGTTGCTCATGAAAAAGAAGGGATTGAAGCCATTCATTTGGCATCCGGACGCACATTATGTAAGGTAAAATTTCGTAGATATATATCTTATTTTATTTTATTTTAGTACAGAAGCTATTGAAATTAAATATTTTTGTGCACCAGTTGACTTGAATCAGTTTAGTAACCTGTTTTTGACGTAATATTTTTTTTCATCTTTCTGGCTACGAGTAGTGCAATGCCATGGCTGTAATCTAATGCATTACCTGAACTGTTTTTGACTTACCTTAAGTGTGTTCTTGAATATCGATGTTGTTTTTGACTTGTTAAATAATGTGTTATGTTATTTGCTTTATCCGTGCAGCTTCATCTTCAAGATGGTGGCCTTCATGCTGATATTAATGGAGATGGCGTCCTAGATCACGTTCAGGTTATCGTCTAGCCCAAGTTTATGTTGTTTGAGTTCTTAAAATCAGTGCACTATGAAGGAGGTAGTTCTTTCTGGTGAATTTCTAAGATGGTGTAAATGCTTAATATCAAAATGTTTTTTGCCTTTGGTTCAGAATCTTTGGGTTTCAATTTGATATTAAAATGCTCAAGGAGACTTGTATATATACACACATGCATGCACTGAAAAATTTGTTTAATACTTCTAATACAAAGGTAGAGCTAGTCATGGCACCTTAAAAACTGTTAATTTGTCAAATAATGTTTTATGCTTAATCTCGTCTAAAGGTTGTTGGAGCAAATGGTGCCGAACAGACTGTTGTGAGTGGGTCAATGGAAGTGCTGCGTCCTTGTTGGGCTGTTGCTACATCAGGCGTCCCAGTTCGTGAACAACTCTTTAATGCTTCTATATGTCATCATTCTCCTTTTAATGTATTCCAACACGGAGATTTCAGCAGAAGCTATGGTCGGCATGTGGATACGAGCTCATTGGAAGTTGCAGCTCCCATTCTCATCCCGAGAAACGATGGCCATAGGCATCGGAAAGGAAGCCATGGGGATGTTATTTTCCTTACAAACCGAGGCGAGGTATACTTTTACTTCTCAAATCCCTCTCATTATATATACAGTTCTGTTTTTGAAGTTGTGCGGTATTTGTTGAAAAAACATCTAACCTTGAATTGCAAAACAACACTTGATTTTTTTATTCAAAACACATTTTGCCCCAACTAGCGGTTGACCGAGGCAGGATTTGCTAATATCATCAACTGTGTTAAAATGACACCCCAAATAGCCCCAAAAATGTAAATGTAAAATGTCACATGAAAAAATGGGGTTATTTGTATCCTCATCACTTGCCACATCAAGGTGACAAGATTTGACTTGAAATATTTTCAAAATCGTAGGAACGCAAATTGTAAAAGTATTTGAGATCGTCAACAATATTCATTAATTTATCTCCAGTCTCCACTAACGGTAGTTGCGTATTGTTAGACGACACGAGTCAGATTTTCTTTCTGATCAATTTTGTAACTTGGTTAATTCTGAAAATACTGGACCTTCCATTACAGGTGACATCGTACTCCCCAGGTCTTCACGGCCACGACGCCATCTGGAACTGGCAGATCCTGACCGGCGCCACCTGGTCAAACCTCCCGTCCCTGTCCGGTTTGACCGAGCCCACCGTGGTCCCCACGCTGACTCCGTTCCCCCTCCGCCAGCACGACAGCCAGGAGCTGATCCTCGTGGCGGGCGATCAGGAGGCAGCTGTAATATCTCCCGGAGGAAGTATTCTTGCAACAATCAATCTCCCGGCCCCACCCACACACTCGTTGGTGTCCGTTGATTTCTCTAACGACGGGCTGACAGATATCATCCTCTTGACTTCAAACGGAGTTTATGGTTTCGTTCAGACGAGGCAGCCGGGAGCAATGTTCTTCAGCACGCTCGTGGGTTGTCTGCTTGTCGTGATGGGAGTGCTGTTTGTTACTCAGCACTTGAACTCTTCCGGCAAGGGAAAGCCGAGGGTGTCATCTGGTCAACAGCTGTGAGGACCTTGTAACTTAACTTTTATTGTTTTTTTTTTTTTTTTTTGAAAAATATGAAAAAATTGGAGTTTGATATATAGAATGCTTTTGGGTTCTTGCTAACACCTCCTTTTCTTGTAGCATTTTTTAGCTTGTGTACTTGGAAGAGATTTTTATGACGTTTTCGGTATTAACTTTTGATGATTGAGAAAAATGGATTTGCCCTAGCTAGCTAAACAAGTGGATAGTCTTGAAACAAAGTGTGACTAACCCTTTCTTTTAGTTTGTAATTTAGTGTTTAGTACAGTAGTAATTTTTATTTTTATTTTGTTGCTCGAGAAAAGCTGAAATTAAGACATGAAATCTCGGTATTCTCAAATAGTAGCTGGGTTGTACGGATGCTTTTTTTTGTTTTTTGGGAACCAAAACTTTCTCTTTCGGCTGCTTGTTTTCTCAATAAAAATTAATGGATATTTTTATATAAGAGCATTTTTCATTCTCTTTATATTTGAGTACATATTTTTCTATCAATTTAATAATTTTAAATTTTATTATATATTATAAAAATTGACAGTGTTGATCAGAAGATTTCTTTATTATCTTTATAAGAACCTCTTTACTACAAGTAGTATGTATAGAGTATTTAAAAATTACAAAACTATATTAATTAATTTGTGTGAATATATAGGGTAATTAATTACACAATTTTTAGTAATAAACAATTTGGGGTTTAGTCTAATTATACATACCTTAAATTAGTGATCACAATTAGCTAGGGTTTTAGTGTACAATTATATTTGAATTAGGGTTTAGACCTCCCAATATGTGAAAATGGCTAAAATCAGTAAATAGTTCTGTTCTTAAAAATTCCCATCTTTCAATTTTTTTTTGCCCACAAAAAAAAAATACACATTTGTTATATTAGGTCTATATCTAATATCTACTTTTAACTCTGTTAGCTATAGGTCATCATACATCCAAGTTTCTTTTTATTTATTTTTAGTAAAATATATTTATCTGAATCAAGGAAATATTCCAATTGCTTCTGCTCATCTTTACAGTTCCCAATTTTACATTTATATAAAGATTTAACACCTTGATGCATTCATAGTCTTCTTGCATGATATTACTGTTTTTGGTCATATATAACATTAGCTAGGCCGGTTGATGGGCTGTTTTCTCGACACACCAGAATGAAAAATCGACCGAACATATTAGATTCATATATCGATCAAACGAAGAATCGTCCCGTATGCTCCAATGTACAAGCTAAGCATCATGAATAAAAACATACAAATGTGCTGCAAAAACCCTAATAAATCTACCTTTGATCGATTTTACAGACATCAAATATGTAACATATTGAAACCCTATGTTCACTTCTAGCGTAAAAAATCGATATTAATTTTCAACATACTTATTCGTATTGATCAAGATCTCGGGGGCAGAAAGAATTGCGTACCGGCGCCCATGAAGCTGCTATTGTTATTGATCGGCGTGTATAAAGAAGTGTCGGGAAAATTGGCTCCGGCCGAGACCGAAGTGTTGGTCCGATTAATTATTAGATTCGACGAACTCTCCCCCTTGTACTCGTTTTCGGTGCCTTGATCGAAGAGAACCCCTTTGAATATCCGGCCGGAGATGTTGACTGCCGTTTGATACGCGTGCCGATCGTCTCCGGCGTTCACCCACCGGAACACCGCCTCCGAACTCACTTCCGGCGGAAGATGATGATCATTCCCAAGTCCAACTACTACTTCAAACACTTCCAACAAATATATTATTATTTTGATTTTAATTATTTCAATCAATAATCGAAAATTTAATTAATTATAATTAAATTAACGAAACCCTTACCCGGATCGTTATCCTCGTCGTGGCTCTCTCTTGGCCTTTTTCCGCCGCTCTCCTCCCGGCTGATCTCCCGCCGCTGCCGCTGCCTCTCCCGCCTCTTCGCCGCTGGGACCCACGTGCTCCGCACGTGCGTGGGGCACACGAACCCTCGGCTCTTGCAGCACGTGCGGCACCTCACGTGAGCGCAGTCCTTCTTCGCCTGGTTCCCGCAGTCCTGGCAGCTCATCCCGACGCCGCCGCCGCCGCCGCTCCTCATCATCGGAGACAACCCGTAGTTTGCGACGCCGGCGGCGGCGGCGGCGGCGCGGTGGAGGAAATTATCCTCTTCTTGGGGGTGCCAGAGATCGAGGCCTCGGTAAGGGATGGCGTTCTCCTCGTTCCTGAATAGGAACCAGCTGTTGTCGGGGTTTGTCTCCGGTGGCGGGTTGCCGGCGTCGCCGCCGCCGCCGCCTAGTGAGAAGAAGCCGGCCATTTTTTTTTGTCGGCTATTGTTGCGAGTGATTAATATTAATGCGCGTTATTAATAATTAAAATATTCATAATATCTCCCTCATTTGAAAGGGCGACGAAAATTTAAAAAAAAAGTACGAGTAATGTATTGTACGTGTACTGATTGAATAATACTCCATTTGTATTTTAAGAAACTAGTATTTTTGTTTTTAGGAAAATTGATTGTTTATTTGAGAATTGAGACATGTGTAAATATATTTCGGTAATAAAATATTGAATTTTTTATTTAATGTGTAAAAAAAGCAAAAATAAATAAATGTAAATTATTTTTTATAATAAAAAATAATTAATAATTATTTATTTTTTTGTTTGTGTGGCATGGGGCAGTCATGTAATAGAATAATATTTTTGCTCCAAACAAAGAGAGTAATACTAATTTTTTATGAAGGGAGAACCCCCAAGAGGAACTAATTTACTAGTTCTATTTCGTAAAATTATTCACAATTTTTTTAGATGTTTCAATTAATTATGAATATTTTTAAAAGAAAATAATTATTGTATTTTTTTAATTTAAATACAATTTTAATTATATTTTATTTGTTTAATTTTTAAATTTTACTCACAATAACTTTATTTTTTAATTTAAAGTATATATATTTTTTAATTTTTAGTCAAAAAATAATATTTTTTTTTAGCACCCCGTGAGTTTATCCCCGTGCATAATTCTTTGAGAATTACTACTAATGAAAAATTTTGAAGGACTCGAAGTATGGATTATAAGTGAGATAAAGCAATTAGCTGCGAGAGGGAGTAATAATTAATTTTGTGTTGTCAATCACGTGTTATTTTGTATTATTATTATTTTTTTATAAGGAGGAGAGACGAGAAACTCCACCCTCACTCGATCGGGTAGGATGTAAATCGAGGAATGTGCCCGAGTAGCAGACACCTGTGCGAGAGAGCCAACAAGTCGAACTTCAATGAAAATTTGTCCCACCCGAGATTCGAACCCTACGTCGCCGGAGAATTACACCCACATCATCACAGGCCTTACCACTTGGCTATGCTCTGGGAACTACTTTATATTATTATTCTAGCTATAGTTAGGCAGCAGTTATTAATCATTTAGAAATAAGAGTTAAATCCCAACAACATTATTTGGGTAATTAATTAAAAATAAACTCGAAAAAATATTTAATTTTTTTTGTCAATTATTCAGTTAAAAAGAGAACATTAATTGGGTTTAAAAATAAGTGTTCATTAATTAGGGTTTATTTGAAAGAAAGGGAGGGGACCATACATATAGGTCATAGGGGCATCTTATTAGTCTTAATTATTTAATTAAGGTTTGATTATCAGGGATAGCGAGCCAGCAAGGCGGAGGAGGAGGGGTATGTTGGTCATTTAACTCCTGACCGAAATTCCATTTATGCTTTCCCGCCGGCCTGAGCTACTGATAGGGATATTTATCCGTTTTTTTTTAATTTGTATTTACACGTTTTGTCACTAATTCTAATTGAATTAATTTCGGATGAAAACTATAGTCAAAATCAATAAATTTAAAATAATAATTTACCAAATAAAACCAAATGAAATACTATTAACATGGGTAATTTAATATTTGAATTTTCAACAAATTAGAGAATTAAAGTTAGCTAGTCTAGGTAGTATTAGTTGTAATAATAAAAACAAATTAGGCACAATATTGTACTAGTATTTCATTAATTATACTTATATATACATGTAAGTATGTAACATGTTTGGTGTGTGCGATTATTTAACATGATGGAAAATTTGGATGTGTAATTTCAAGTATAGCTCATCATGATACGATTTCTCAGCCAGCAAGATTGTTGGGTTCAAATCTACTCAGACAAAGGCCAAGTCGAACAAGTAGTGTACGTATGAGCAAACACAAGAGGAAATCAAGAATCAAAAGAAATCTTTAGTCGCGACCTGCTAGACCTTCTCGTTAATCAGAAAGCACAAAAATATCCCGAGATCATGAAACTGCCTCGCCAACATGATCAGGCGAACAGGTATCAATTAGGCAATTAATTGGGTCATTGAATTCGAAGATTAGTTAAATTTTTCGAGAGATGAGTTTGATAAATGGGGCAAGTGTTGGTACAATACCATCGAGCTTTTTCCCGAAAGGGTTTGAGTGCTCACCTTGATCATCTGTCTCCCCTCCCTTAAGCACATAACTTTGGATCAATCAAACTCTAAATTCAGTTCTATTTGATTACAGAATGCTTCAGATGATTATTCGGATACAGATAAATCATTTGCTATAACACACAATTCAACATTTGTTAATTACAAACACTACTCTGAGATCTAGCTTAATTACAAGGGCTTTGTAACATTAATCACAATCAAATTAGCTTAAATCTGATAGCAGTAGGTTTTGTAATTAATTAATTTAAGCGTCGAATAAAAAATTAAAAATTGGGCGAGAATTAATTTGCCTTGTATAGCTTGTCGTATTCCTCGAGCTCCTCATAGTACACGTCCCAAACGCACCTCACGCATCCGCTGCCGCAGCAGTCCCCCGGCAAAGGTTTCTCCGGCGGAGGCGGAACAGGCGGATCCGCCGTCGTCTTTTCCGATCCGATCTTCTCTTCATCTCGTCTTTCACCGACGGTCAACGCCTCCGGTTGAGATTCCGTCTTCTTCGGTTCATCGGCCATGAATTTAGGGCTAATCGAGGTGATGTGATTTTTGAGTCTGAATCGAAACGCGTTTTCTGCGGCGACTCGTTGAAGGAGGGTTGGATCGATTAAGCGCATGGAAAATCGAGCTCGGTTCTGGACATTCCGGCGGCACAGAGGCGGCGATGGGCGAGGAGATGTTGTTGATAAGGTCGTTTCCATGTGTTTTTATAGAATCGGAGTTTATATATTGGATTTGAGTTTGACCAATCGGGGAGGGCATTTTCTCTTTCCCTATGGATGTTGGCAGAGAAAGGTAAAACCAATAGGATGTTGGCACGTGTCCGATACCCACAGTGAATTATTGTGAGCTGAATAAATCCGGTCCGGTCCCCTTACGGTTCACCTGGTTCGGTTTATTGTAATGCTACCGGTTACTCAAATGTCGGTTCGACCAGCATATGATCGTAATTTCGTAATAATCGAACCATAATAAAACAAACCAAAAGATATTATTATTTAATTATTATGAATCAATGACATAGTTTTTTAACTGCAACACCACAAAACACTGGGAAAAAATTCATAAAAAAAGCCAACATTCATTCATAATCGGTCGTAATTCTTGATGTAAATCTTTGCTTGTGTGTATTAGGCAAATCCCAATCGAGTACCTGTATAGTTCTAACGAGACCGGTTTCGCGTGAATATTCGCCTCAGACCAGACAAAAGAAGCAATAAGCCAACATAATCCATGTTGTAGCCTAATCTTATGAAGTCCAGCTTAAACTCATTCCATGGAGGGTACCTAGCCTCGAATTCGGGAAAGAAGCTTCTGTCAAGAACTGCTTTCTCGTGGCTGAAAGTATCGAAAGAGAACTTTCCGTGATACCTTCCGAAACCACTCTGACCGACGCCTCCAAAGGGCAACGTATCACATATAAACTGCAATACAAGTAAAAATATGGAGGATTGATAGTTTTTCAATTTCTAATTAGAATAAAAACCAAGGATATGATTTTGTAATTAAACTGACTAAGGGATTCTGAGCATACCTGAATCATGGTATCGTTGAATGTCACACTTCCAGATGATGTCTCTTGCAGAATTTGGTCCTTGAGTTTCTTGTTCTTAGTGAATGCATAAATAGCTAGAGGCTTTGGTCTCTCGTTGAGGAAGTCGATACTGTCTTCGATTTTATCAAGCTGCAATGAGAGTGTTCTTAAGACCAGAATTGACACCTCTAATTATTTTGGGAAAATTACAAAAATTACCCTCGAAGCTTTATCTAGTTACAAAACAAGAAAAAAAAATTACCCTAGAAAGTAAAAAAAAATCACTAGTCAATTGCTAGAAAATGATTGAATATTACTGTAATGATCGGAAGCAATGGTCCAAATATTTCTTCTGTCATAATATGCGAGTCAAGTGGAGGATTCAGTAAAATGGTGGGCTCGATAACCCTGTAAATATTAAATAAGATAGTTCAACTAAGAGTTCTCTAAAGCAGAAATTAAGAAGGAAAACAAATTCAGAACTAACAAATTTTCTCGGTCTATTGAACCACCATAGACGATAGAAGCTGCCACACCAGGCTCCTCCAGAAGACTGCATATCCTATCAAAGTGATGCTGGTTCACAATTTTGCAAATATTCTGCAAGGCTTTCAGATTTTCACCGTAAAATCTTTTGATGCTACTCTTAAGTAATTCGACCTGATTGGTAAAACGATTGCCATAAATATAGGGTTCCATACATTCTGTTTGTCTTATTGAGAAAAATGCTGCAAAATAGAGGATAGGTTAAGGAGAAATACCACTTGTGGAGCAAGGTATTGATCGACAAGAAGATAATCGATTCCTATGCATGCTTGTCCAGCACAAGGTCCCCACTTTCCTCCAACTAGTCGTTTCACGGACACCTAAACATAAAAGCGTGCACAAGTAAGAAATAATAAAGCATTCTGTATGCCATGAAGCTATTGGCATATTTCTTCTGCGTACCACTAACTTGCGAAGATAGCATTCGGGAAAAAAACACCTAAAGATTGTTGCAAATATAAACTTCTGAGGTATAGTGTAAATATTTTTTTAAGTCAAAATTACAGAATAGCCCTCACAATATGTTGCAAAAAACATAAGTAAAGATGAGGTGTTTGTAATATCTAATAAGGGGTTATTTGAAATGTTACAATAGCTTGATATTTAACGGTAATTAGGCTAAACCTAAGGGATATATTTAACAATCCCAAAGAAAAGGGTGGTAAATAGATGTGAGATATTTTTTCTTCACCCTCTTAATTATTTACTTGTAATAATGAGAGGTTCTATTTCGACTTGTTCAGTAAAGCATAGGAACTAGTAATAACCTTTAAGTCTGAGTCAGACATAGAGTCAAGAATGACAGGACATTTTCCACCCAGCTCAAGAGTCACGGGAGTCAAGTGCTTTGCAGCTGCAGCCATGACTATGCTTCCTACTCGTGAACTCCCTAGATCAACAACAAAAATGTGCTTGAGAAATCAAGAAATTAACAATGGTTATATATTTCTATTTTAAACAAAGTGGTAATAAAATAAAAATGGCTAAGTTGCAATTTTAGCCACACAACTTTTATGGTTTGACAGTTTTAGTCCTTCAACTATTAAACATAGCGATTCCGGTCCTTGGCAATTATTCCTTCTGTTAAAATAGCAATTCCTAGAGCATTTTTGGATATTTGGGTGCTTCGGGAGATACATGTATAGTGAACAAGACATTGAGGATCAAATTTTCACTTAGTTGAAATTACAAGGAACAAACTTGCAAGCCCATTATTAGTTTTGTACGGTATACAAAGTCGTATCACATGACAAGATACCTGTGAAGAATATTTTGTCCCAACGTTGCTGCAACAGTTTTTCAGCAACATCAGTTCCACCTTCAACGATTTTAATTGCTTCAGTGTCCAAGTAAAGAGGAAGTGTGCGTTTTAGTAATGCAGAGCATTCGGGTGCTAGCTCGGAAAGCTTTACTACCACCGTGTTCCCGGCAGAGATTGCTCCGATTAAAGGATCCAGAGTAATACCTGAATGATGATGAGTTCTTATTATAATAGCGCATTCGAAGTCTCAAGAGATATTCAAGCTTATCGTTAAAATAAAGGGTTTAAATTATTCAATCCACGTAAAAAATGCAATCTACTGAGCCATGGATAAGTAAAACATGAAATCAAGAACTACAGGGAACTTACTCATGGGAAAATTCCAGGATCCAAATACGAGTACAGTACCCAGTGGCTCTGGCAATACTTGTGCTCTTGATGGAAACAAAAGTAGTGGCAACCGGCTCTGAACAAAATATGTCATCCAAAATTACATGGTCTAATATCATTTTATTTTTTTTGTGATTCAATTTATCTTTAAACAGTATGATAAAAAATAACATAAAATGTGTTGGTCCTAGCTCCTACAAGATTGCCCCCATCTGAGTTTCCTAGTTGTAGCAGACTAATATACTATAAAACCAAGGGAAAATGTAATTTAAATGTTCATGAATGTATATACATGCATTGAACAAGAATCAAACTCTATACTTCACTTATAAGTTGTCGGCTATACTACTACCTTCACATCATTTTTTTAATTTATGCGGCTAAAAAATCATACTGTAATTGATATAATAGATAGAGTGCTATAATTATTTTAACTCGACAAATAAATGTGCATGTAACGAGAGAGGATATATTTTATGTAGAAAAAATATTTTCTATGAATTAAAACGCATATATTGGTAGGTATAAGTAATGAGTGGCAATCTTACAAGCCCAGCCCCACAAACTAGTACTATCTATCATTGATACGTCTTTATCCGGGACCAATCGGTAGCTCTAACTAGGGGTCGTAATCTAAGGTTTGTGATCCTACCTTTTTGGGAGCCATCCATTTTTCGACGTGAAGCAGAGCGTGATCAGCTGATTTCTTCAACACTCCGATCTGAGATATGAGATTTCGAGAGAAAAAACCAAAAACATACTTAGAAAAGTCCAGAATAACGAACGGGCTCGTTTGATTTATCGCATATAAACAACCATTTCAGAGCAACACAATACTTATGTACCCCATAGGGACACCATATAGTCTCTACCAAATAAACACCATAGAGACCAAAATACCCCCATCTGTTTCTCGATGGAATTATGAATCAAACTGAGATCATGTCTCCCATGGCTGTTTGACCAAACAGAGTAAAATCAATTTTAAATTCATTATAATATTCAGAGAATGCAAATGAAAAGCAGAAGAAAAAAACCCAATCCCAAATTTCCAGTAGTTCTCGCTAAACTAATTTTAAAACAATTACTATAAAGTAAATAAAAATAATAATAAACCTCATCGCGATAAGCTTCGACGGGATGCTTGCCCAGATCATGCAGAAGAGCTTCGAAGATCTGCGCCTCGTTCTCCGCCAGAAATCGGAGAATCGATCGGAGCTGCGTCTTTCGCCACTCGACCCCCTTCGTCTTCCCGCTCCTGAAAGTTCTTCTGAGCACCGAGAAATCAGAAATCTCCGCCATAATCGCTCGCTCCGAATCCTACCCTCACGCGAACAGTTATAGTGCAACATTTTTTGCCCCCACCTAATTTCGTATTAAATGCAGTGGAGGACCGGAGGTCCCTAAACCCTATTCCCCAATTTTAGAAAAACTCCAAAATTAAAGGATGTGCATTGCTTGCGTACGCCGGCAGATCCAGCTCGGCGAATACAGTTGAGCTCACGCATTAACTGTGTGTAATTAAGCCGACGAACAAACTAAGCGTTAGAAACTTGAATCCTGACAAAGACGATTCGACCCATTTGAAAGTAGGGGCCCGGTGCCCAACGTGGAAAAAAAATATATTATCCGTCTAACTATTGAATATTGATATCTGATTTCATTTTTTGGATTTTTTGGATTTCCATTATAAACATCCTTAAAAAAAATTATTTAAAATTTTATTTTACCATTACATTTTATAAATATTTTTCAAATTTTAATTACAATTACTTTACTTTTTAACTTGAAATGCATTTTCGTTCTTTTTAATAAAAAAAAGTCAAAATATAACATTTTCATTTTTCTTAATCTAATTGTCGATCAACAAAATCTTGAAATAACAAACTTTTTCTTTGTTTTTAATTTGTACACAATATTTTTTTTAGAATCTCAGTCATCTTGATTCGGTTTCAAAAATTAAACTTAATAAATTTGAACTAAACTTAACTTAATAAAGTATGAAGTAAAATGAACCGATTAATAAGTCTCAACGGAACTGAATAAATCTAAACTAATAAGTCCAAAAGAATTGTTCCTTCATTTTACTATACTCAAAAGTTGTTTCAATTTTGGTCAAAATTCATTTTTTTTGCTTGAAAAAGCACCAAATCCTCATTCCCTGTTAGAGAACCCTAATTCCCGAATCATATACTAGTAATTCTTGAACATCTAATTCTAATCCCTATCCCAAGAGGCAATTGAATTGACTTTTATCTCATCATCTTCTCTATTTTTAGAAGGTCTAGTAATTCTTGAACATCTAATTCTAATCCCTATCCCAAGAGGCAATTGAATTGACTTTTATCTCATCATCTTCTCTATTTTCAGAAGGTCGTCTCATTCAAGTCCATCGATCATCTAAGCTCGATCACCACAACCATCAAACCCATGTATCGTTCTTCATCAACCTCGTAACCATTTGAAAACTCTATACTCCCTATCCCAAGAGGCAGATTATAATAGACAGACTTTCATCCCATCATCTTCTCTATTTTTAGCCACAAGGAGCAATCCTAACAACAACACGTAATCGCCTTCTTCACGATATCACACCGACACAAAGGGCACGTATCCTTCTTCATCAACCACGTGACGACGCAATGGTAATGAAACGCGTGTTTGCAAACGAGAACCGATATGTGGTCCCCGACCCTCGGCTCTCGCAAGCAAACCGCGCAAATTCCCATTATGCCCTCCCCTTCCCCTGCATCCTTCACTCTCCTCCTCACCATACAACGCAACAAGTAACTTTGTCTGGCAAAGCAAAACCCACCGACATTCGTGAAATCGTGAAACCGCAACGGGACGAGGCTCTCGACTCCGATCGCCCGGTCGAGGGCGGCGGCCGCCCCTTCGCCGTCGGCCCGCTCCACGGTGCGGACGTCGATCTCCACGACCACCGGAGCGACGAAACGACGCGGAGGGCCCGAGATCCGACCGACGGCGAAACAGTCGAGCGCCTTGCGGACGAGTTCATCGACCTCGTGATCGAGCATCCAGTACTCTCTCAGCCGGGGGAGCAATCGGAATCTCAGATCTGATTCCGGTTCCGACGATCCAGATGCGTCGAACTTGTGCAGGGCCTCCACGTACAAACGGAAATTCTCCCGACCTAACAACATCTCGTCGCTGACTACACCTAATTGCTTTTTCATCTCGTCGCCGACTACGCTTTTGAGAATGAAATTGGTTCGGATCTCGAAGTGATATGCGAGGGATTTGTAGTCGACATCTGCGACGGAGTAGTCCATCCACAGCCGATAATCGTGCTCGTAGCCCAGCTCCCGGCGGCGATCATCCATACCTAAATCCCCAATTCCGTTTGGTTAAGATTTACAGTAAGAAATAGGAATATACACCCCTAATTCATTTAAGTCTTATTCCTAGTAAAAACAGTATTAACTTGCTTACTAATATACTATTCATTTTTGTTGAAATGTACACAAGAAATTCCAACTCCCAATGAAAAATCGACAAAAACGAACACGAATTCAGAGCATTTTGGTAATTTTCTAGGGAAATTGAATTCCCCGCAGAACAGAAACGAAGTCGTTTCGGGCGTGACTTGGCTGCGGGTGCACGGTCTAGGGCGAGTGATTTCTCACTCATTTTTCACAAAAATGCATGATTCTTGCGAGGTTGTGGTCCGTGTCAGCTCATCTACAAAAGGCACATGAAATCGCGTCGATTGATCGCACGGTCTTGATTTGGGAGGCTGTTACAGATCAACGACTTGGATGATGATTTCGATTTTGTGCATTTCCATTTTAGTATATAATCGCGAGTGTTAGCGATGAATATGCAACGAGTGAGGTAGAGAGAACATTGTGTAGTCGTTCATTTGCTTCGTATAATACCATAACCCCTCTCCACCGTGCACGTAGGTTGCTTTCCCGGCAGCCGAAGCACGTAAAATCACCGTGTTCTTTCTGTTTCGTTGTGTGTGTTCCATGTACTCCATACAAACTTCGTGTGAGTTGAGTTTGAGAGAAAATCATTTCAATCGCGGTTTTTCATTTTCGAGCTCGATTTTTCTGTTTTAGTTTAGAGATCGATTCTCGCCGAAGATTCGCGGTTGTTTCCGACTTGATTCTCAACAATTTTAAAATTTATTAATACACTTCCATTTCAAATATAATATCTAAATAAATAAAATATTTATGATAAATTAAATTATTAAGTTATAATTTTAAAATTAATAAACTCTTTGATTTTACGGGAACTATTTTTTTATGTTCATAAATGTTATTAATCTTTTATTTACTTCCTCTCCCTCCACTCGGGCGCGTCCACCATTTGCTTGACGTACAACTCCTACAACTCAAATGTACCATGAAAATCAGCAGTAATACTTTATTATTTATTTATTTATTGTGAACAATTAATTATGGTACGTTCAAAATTGATTATTTATTGGAGATAAAAAAAACTTTTGGTACCAAAAATGTACCTGTTTCTCGATTTGGTCCCACGAAAATTCATTTTCTCAATTTAGTCCTAAATATCACGAATTGAGTCTCAATTTAGTCCTTTTTGGACGGAAAATTCAAAATTGGCCGGAATATGACCACGTGCCGCTCACGTGATCTGAAGTCCGACGACCTTCGCTGACTAGGCTCCACGTGTCGTCACAGGATTGGTCGTCTTTACTGAAATTAAAAAAAAAATAGAAATCCACATATTCAGTGCCACGTGTAAATTGGTTTTATAAAAAAAAAAGAAAAAAACATGAAATATTAAAAACACGATTCACGTCCTGCATATTCACAATTGAAGAACCCTAATCTAACCAGATTTTCCCCCTTCTCAATTCTCCCAATTCAATGAACCTAATTTCAAAAATTTTGTATACCCAATACCCGCAGTACTCAAGTTAAGCTATTTGTTTCAATTACGAACCCTAACATATATTCTGAGTATGTCGAATTCTAGTGGAAATTCTGAAACAATATTTTGCTTTTGTTCGAAAATTGCTTCAAGAGCTACTTCGTGGAAGAGTTCGAATCCGGGTCGTCGATTTGTAGGCTGTGGAAATTACCCGGTAAGAATGTGAATAACAGTGAGCTTAATTGTTTGTCCAAATTGTAGATTTTTCTGATTCTTTTTTTTTTTTAGAATCGTGTTCGTTGCGATTTTTTTAGGTGGATCGATCCACCAATGTGTGAGAGGTCAAAACAGATAATTCCCAGCTTGTTGAAACGTGTGAATGAGCTACAACCCGCAGATAGGAAGCATGAAGAGGTTGTGAATGAGAACAGAGACTTAACCCTTGAGATAAAACGATTCAAAGAGGAAAACTTGAAATTGAAAGAGAAGATTTTGAAGTTGAAAGAACAAAATTTGAAGTTGAAAGAGCAGAATTTGAAGTTTACTCCTACTGCTGCCAAAATGGCATTTGTGTTGTTTGTTGCTACTGTAGCTGTTTATGTATGTATTGAAGTAGGACTGAAAGTAGATTGAATTTCTGTTGTAATTGGATCTTGATGATATGTTTATGTAATTCTTGGTTTCTTTTTTATTTTGGTCTTTTACAGATGCTACTTTTGCAAAGAATCTACAATAAACTCAATTCTACAGAACAAGAGTAAAATATCCAAAATAAGGTGTTCTTTTCATTCAAACAAACTAAACATTCAGAATAAGGATCAAAACATCAAAACAACCAAAATAAGGATCCAAAATATTCAAGTTCCACATTTTCAGAGAACTTCAAAACAACCAAAATAAGGATCCAAAATATTTATGTTTCACATTTTCAGAGAACTTCAAAACAACTATATCACAACACCCCTAAATCAACTTCCTCTTGCTTCTTTTTTTGGCCATCATGAGTTGTTGGTGCATTGAAGGGCCTGCCACCATTGGTTGAGAAGGAGGTTCTGTTGTGACGTGACTCTCCTGAGTTCCCACATCTTCAACTTGATTAGGTATGTCCTCAAAAGTTCTGTATTGTGGTGGAGCCATCTGTGGTGGAGCCATCTGTGTATTGAAACATGAGAAAAGATAAATCACAGTAATATGATAAAAAAATAAAATCAGTAATGAATGTCATATTGACAACTTACATTGATTGGTGCATCATCTCCAACTGTCCCTTGTTGAACACCACTGTTCTCATTCACAGCAGCAGCCTTCTCTTTTGGTTTTTTTCCACAGGTAAGTGCATTGTGACCAACCCCTCCACATTTCTTACACTTGTATGGATTGCACTGCTTTTTCATCTTTTGCAACTTTCCAGCCCCTTTCTTCTCTTTCACAACTTCAAAGGGATCCAATCTCCTCTTCTTTTGCTTACTACCTCTTTTTACCCTTTCCCCAAACTTTGGAGGCAGTGGAGGAATATACATAGAATCTCCCCAAAACAAGTCATAGCTAATGCCATATATTGGCTCTTCATAGATCAAGTGATAAGTCTCTGTATGGTAAAATGGGAGAACATAGTCAGTAGGGTCCAACTTCTGCTTCAACATGGCACTGATTGAGTGTGTGCATGGAATTCCAGATAGCTGCCAACTTCTACAAGAACATGTTAGCTTCTTCAAATCCACTGTGAACTGGCTCCCATCATAGCAAGAGACCTGATAATTATTAGTAGAACATTTGAGGGCAATGCAGTCATTAATTGCTTCTGTGTTCTTATTCAAGATTTTTTGAATCTTAGGACACAATCTCCCTTTCCACTTGGCCAATGCCCTATCTCTATTCTTCTGCAGCCTCACCATTAAATACTCTCTAATCCACTCAAGCATGGTGATGATAGGTTTATCCCTTGCTTCAACAATATTGGAGTTAAATGTTGTAAGGATAAATATGTTTGGGCATTACAATGCCTTAAAGGATCTAGGCAGAAGTTGTTTTGCTAACATATTTATTTGTTTTCTTCTTTCTTCACAATTTAAACTGTTGTAATCACTTGTCATATTGGTGATTTGATTTAGCATAGTTCATTAGTTGGAACGTGCTTGAAAAACAATCAACATAGAAGATTTCTGCCGCAGCACAGCCAGGCAGAGTTATGCCGCAAGCAGTGCAAGGCTTGGACAAGAGGTTGAGTTCAGAGAATCAAGCGAAGCATGATATAAGGGCAAGGGAATGCTGAAGTCCAGATAGTATGGAAGGCAGTGCAGTGTGGCAGTGAATTCCAGAAGAACTTCAGAAGGCATCCTGCGGCAGCAGTCAAA
This sequence comes from Euphrasia confusa, assembly GCA_954870475.1. Classification (NCBI taxonomy): domain Eukaryota; kingdom Viridiplantae; phylum Streptophyta; class Magnoliopsida; order Lamiales; family Orobanchaceae; genus Euphrasia; species Euphrasia confusa. The sequence continues at coordinate 1,288,211 of OX940967.1, forward strand.
GCAGCCTGCCCTGGTTTCTCTCAACCGCTTGTTGACCTAGCTTTTCAAGGGAATTAGTTGAAGACTCTCACCTATAAATAGAGGACATCTACAGCTGCATTCCTTAACAATCTTAAGCACAAGACAACACCTCAGAAACACATTTCCATCAAGGATCGATCATCACGCCTTTAGTGCCGCGACTTCACTTGTGGAGTTCGTCGAGCCATATGTTCTCTCATCTCTAGGAGAGTTCTTTTGTAGTGCTGATGATCGTGACTTTAGAATAGGTGTTATCCAGTAGCTAGGTTTCATTTGTTGTTGATTGTTCATACTCTTCGGATACGATAAACACCGAGGCATACATGTGTATAGCCTTAGGTAAAATCATTTGTAAATCCAAGAGTATTCCTTTTGTAAAGACTCGTTTCTTTAATAAAGTTTCTGGCCGTAAGGCCGTTTCGTATGTGTATAATTTAAATACACACACAAAGATTTAAATTCGTGTTCTTTACTTTTTCGTACGTGTGTGTGTGTTCGTTCGAAGTGATTTATTTTTATTAATTCCGCTGCTATTCATATACATATATCATATATAATTTTATCACTTAAACAATCTGATTAATCTGGATAAAATACTTAAATCAAGTAAATCACGTAAAACGAACGATTTTTCTGTACAAGGCATCGTGCTGCGGCATACGCTGTTCTGCCGCAGAACACTGCCTTGTCTAGGCAGCGCATTTCACTGCGTTTGTTTACTGCCTACGACTTTCAAGTGGTATCAGAGTGGGCACTAGACTTACTTAGTGTTTAAGGTCCGTCTGATCACGCACACTTACAATGGCAGATCCATCTTACATCGTACGAACACCGGTTGTTCTTGACGGTAGTAATTATGGATTTTGGAAAACCCGCATTGAAGCAAGGATCAAATCAATTGATCGCAGTGCATGGCTATCCGTTCTTCGAGGATGGAAACCACCTCAGGAGGAAATCCCTGAAGGCGGCAAGCTTGAAAAAGCTCCGGAGAAGTGGTCTGTTGAAGAGACTGCTGCAGCTACTGCCAACGATAGGGCAAGGTGTGCCATCCTTGAATCCATCGATTGCAATATGTACAGAATTGTCAAACAGTGTACTACTGCCAAACAAGTGTGGGATTTGCTGGCTCTTCATTGTGAAGGTAACAACACAGTGAAGAAAACCAAGGTCCGTATGCTTATGTCTCGTTTCGAGAACTTGCGTATGAATGAGGACGAGACTTGCCTTCAGTACTTTGGAGAATTAATGTCCATTGTTACTGAATGTGCTGACCTTGGTTCACCCATTAGCAATCCGGCAGTGTGTAGTAAGATAATGCGATCGATGAGCAAAAAGTTCCTGCCGAAGGTCACTGCCATAGAAGACAGTTCCATGTCAGAGGAGGACTATGTGTCATTGATGGCGATCTTCAAGAACTATGAACTGAACCATGAAGATCGTGAAACTCACGGGAAATCACGTCCACGAAGCGACGAGAGGAACATTGCCTACACCGTGGCAGAGCCCGACGGCAGAGAACGAGGCAATAGTTCTCAAGGCAGCAGTCCCACCTCTACCAATGACTTGACCGATGAAGAGATCTACGAGCTACTTGGATCTGATGGTGGAGATGACCAGTTTGCATTCCTCGCCCGGAAAATGGATGCTGTACTTGTTCGCTCGCTGAAGAAGCCGTACGATCCCCGACGACGGAAGTTCCCGGCAAGGTCACCACAAACTCAAGATCGACGACTTGTGATCCGCCAACCAAGCACGGGATCCACCTCAAGTTCAAGTCCAAATTCAAAGGACTGGTCGAGGATCAAGTGCCACGTCTGTCAAGGGATTGGACACTTCTCAACCGAATGCCCTTCAAAAGATCGAGGCATTGGAATTTTGAATTCCATGGTTGCGCAAGAAGATATGGAACAATATTGCCTTGAAGACTCAACCACCGCGCTTACTGCTCAACTCGAAGGCACAACCCTATCTGACGCTGAAGATGACAGTCCATCCAATGTGAATGCACGACGACATGTTGCATTCTTTGCCTCTGCCGCAGAAACGACAGAAAGCCCTGCCGCAGAAAATTGCCTGTGCCTCACTGCCTCAGTCAATGGCTATGAATCTGAAGAGGAGACCATTCCCATTGATATTTTCATCGAGCTCAAAGAAAGTTTCGATGAGCTACGCATGAAATTTGCCCGGCAGACCAAGATGATGAAGATGCTTACATCAACCAAAGCCGGATATGAAGAAAAAGTGAAGAAGCAGGCCATGGCAATTGAACAAATGCTCGTAGAGAAGAACACCTTTGAAGAACGATTAAAGAAACTTGATGTCCAACTTACCAGAAAGGATATGGAGGCCGAGAAACTGAAAATTGACTTTAATCGTGTAAATGGAAAACTCGAAGTTGCTAACAATACTTTTGTAAAACTTAACACAGCAACAACAAAATTAGATGCCGTAATGAGTATTTCACATGTTGAAAGGCAAGGTCTCGGACATCAAAAAGTTGTAGATGTCGTTTTTTCAAAGAAAAACTCAATGGACATGGCATTTGTAAAGGCATCAAATGACGATTCAAACGCTGCCGCACAATCCTCAACTCCAAAAAGGGATGAACAAACCGAAGGCAAGGCCACTGCCCCAGCAAAAGACTGCCGCAGAAGGCCGAAGCAAAGGCAGGCACCATCAGGCAGGATGAAGACAAGGAAGCCCCTGCCTAAGCAACATTTTAAATCAAAGAGACGATATGTTTGCCACTACTGCCTAGTACCTGGTCACATTCGACCCTTTTGTTGGAGACGCGAAGAGGATCAAGCAAGAGGACATTACTTTCACTCCAACACTGGACCACGGCATCCCAAATACTTTTCGCATTCTCTGTCTTCACGACACCTTATCAAAAAGAAGGCAACAATCATACGCAAATGGGTGCCCAAAACTAAATCCTCCACTAATCATTGTTTTACAGATCCCTCAAATGAGTCTTCTGCCGCATCCAATGCCATCCAAAATGCTGAAACATGCAATGTCATTTTCACTGCCCTCAAAGTTACCAAGGATGATAAATGGTACTTCGATAGTGGATGCTCGCGGCACATGACCGGAAATAGTGATCACCTCATCGACTACAAAGCTTTTCACGGAGGAGAGGTCACGTTTGGAGGAGGGTCCAGTGGTTCAATAATTGGCCGAGGCACTCTAAATGTGAAAGGGCTGCCGAAGCTGCAGCAAGTGCTTCATGTTGAAGGCCTCATCACGAATCTCATAAGCATAAGTCAACTATGCGATGAAGGCATGAATGTAAAGTTTACTCACCAAATGTGTGAAGTGTTTGATAGTGCAGGGAACCCACTCATTCAGGGGGAGCGTTCCAAGGCAAACAACTGCTATTCCATTGGAGAAACATGCCTCACTGCACAAGTCAAAGATGACATTGACCTATGGCATCAAAAACTTGGACACACAAGTCTTGGGAATTTAGAGCGTCTAATCAAGCTAAATGCTGTTCGTGGACTTCCAGCTCTCCCAAAAATCCAGAAGGCTACATGTGGACATTTCAAACAAGGAAAAATGACTCGTACAAGTCATCCAGCAATACCTGCCGCAGGACAGACTGATGCCTCTGCCGCAGGACCTGCTAATTCCAAGGCAGGGCTGTATCAAAAGCAAACCAAATGCTTTGATCTCCTCCACATGGATTTAATGGGGCCATTCGAGACAAGAAGCCACTCTGGAAAACGCTACGTACTCGTCGTAGTCGATGACTTCTCAAGATACACGTGGGTGCGTTTTCTCCAAGACAAAAGTGAGACGTGTGATGAGGTGTCCAAGCTCATTAGGTGGATAAAGACCAACCATGAAGCCTCAGTAAAGAGATTAAGAAGTGACCATGGCACCGAGTTTGAAAATCAACGGCTTTCTCGTTTTTGTGACGCGCATGGCATTGCCCAAGAATTTTCTGCCCCCATAACACCGCAACAAAACGGCGTGGCTGAAAGAAAGAATCGAACCCTCAAGGAAATGGCGTGTACCATGCTGATCGCCAAAGGCCTAAGCAAGCAATTTTGGGCAGAAGCATTCAATGCCGCATGTCATATCCTGAACCGCATCAGCATACGTTCAGGAACATCAAAGACGGCTTACGAAATTCTGAACAATAGGAAGCCTAATTTGAAATACTTTCATGTTTTTGGCTCTGTTTGTTATGTTTTAAATGATAGGGAACCTAGATCGAAACTTGATCCAAAATCCCTTAAAGGATTATTTGTTGGATACTCTAGGAATAGTCATGCCTATCGTATTTTTATCATACAAACTAGAACCATCATTGAATCTGTGAATGTTGATTTTGATGATCTTAGTCGACTCAGGAAACCTAAAGAAGAAGATGTGAAAGGTTTGCTCGAGCCTGCCGCAGTAGCAGAAGTTGAAGGCAGTATCACACCTGCACAGCCTACTGCCGCACCTACTGGCTCGAATGATGATGCTCAACCTTCAACAGCATCTCCTGAGCAATCAAACGATGATAGCACCCCACATCAATCAGATTCATCTGATGGTGAAGAGGAATCAAACCAACGACGAAGGGATCCCCCAAGGCATGTTGTCCGAAACCACCCTTCGAGTCAAATGTTGGCCAGACGCATGAGAGTTCATCCGTATATCAACTACCGCAACATGACCAAGAACATAAGCATGTCTGCCACATGCGTTGAAATAGGCATTACCTCGTACCTCTCAACGATCGAACCGAAGAATGCCAAAGAAGCATTGGCCGATGAATTTTGGTTTATGGCAATGCAAGAAGAGATGAACGAGTTTGAAAGAAACAAAGTTTGGAAGCTCATTCCTCGTCCCCAAAACAAGAATATCATCGGGACAAAGTGGATATTTAAGAATAAGTTGAATGAGCACGGGCAGGTTGTACGCAACAAGGCAAGGCTGGTGGCGCAAGGCTATACGCAAGTTGAAGGCATCGATTTCGATGAAACTTTTGCCCCCGTAGCACGCATGGAGTCCATTCGTCTACTCATTGCCATTGCATGCCACCTCAACATCACCTTACATCAAATGGATGTGAAGACAGCATTCCTCAACGGCATACTTGAAGAGGAGGCATACGTTGCACAACCAAAGGGTTTCGAAGATCCAAAACGTCCTGACCATGTGTATCAACTGCACAAGGCATTGTACGGCCTAAAACAAGCTCCTAGAGCTTGGTATGGCTGCCTAACTGATTTTCTACTCAGTTTTGGATTCACCCGAGGCACTGCCGACAAGACCCTGTTTGTTAAATTCAATTCTTCCAAAATTTTAATAGCTCAAATTTATGTAGATGATATTGTTTTTGGATCCACATGTGAGAACATGCTTAAGGCATTTACCTCTGCCATGGCATCAAAATTTGAGATGAGCATGGTAGGAGAACTAACTCATTTTTTAGGGCTCCATATCAAGCAATCATCAACTGGAACTTTCATCTCACAAGCTTCATATGCTAAGAATCTCATCAAAAGATTCCAACTTGAAGGATCCAAGCCCATGAAAACACCTATGGGCTCAACGGACAAAATCTCCCGAGGCACTGATACTGCCGCAGTGGATCAGACACTCTACCGATCCATGATAGGGAGTTTGCTTTATCTTACGGCAACTAGACCAGATATCATGTATAGCATTTGTTTATGTGCCAGGTTTCAAGCTGATCCAAGGGAAGAACACTTGAAGGCAGTCAAACGCATCATACGCTACGTTGCCGCATCAGTTGAGTTAGGCATTTGGTATACCAAAGATACCACCATCGATTTAGTCGGATTTTCAGATGCCGACTGGGCAGGAGACACGGAGGAACGCAAGAGTACAAGCGGAGGATGTTGCTTTCTTGGAAACAACATTATTTCATGGCAAAGCCGCAAGCAAAACTGCATTTCTCTATCCACTGCCGAATCAGAATATATTGCCGCAGGGAGTTGCTGTACCCAACTGATTTGGTTGAAGCACATGCTTGATGACTACCACCTGGATAGCAATGTTCTTACAATCTACTGCGACAATACGAGTGCCATAAATATCAGTCATAATCCAGTACAGCACTCAAGAACCAAACACATCAGCATAAGGCATCATTTCATACGAGATTTGGTGGAAAAACGTCTTTTAAGGATTGATCACATTCCTACAGAGAAGCAAATAGCTGACATCTTCACCAAGCCATTGGACTCAGAACGCTTCAATGCCTTAAGAAATTCTTTGTGCATGTGCACCATGCCTTAGATGCTGATCTGCATCATGCTGCCGCATTGTCATGCCTACTGAACCTCTGCCACAGCATTCTGCCTTAGTCAATTTATGAGATTAAAATTTTCCGAAGGAAGAGAAAATACCCAAACCACTTTAGGCAACATGGTCAAACCCATATACATGTAATTAATACTCAATAGGTTGAGATACTATGTACTAGGTGAACTAAGTATTTAATAATTTCATTTTTGACATGGCATTATGTCCAAGTAGAGTTTAAGTACTTATGATGCAGCATGATGTTCCATTAGGATTAGATAGCTGTTAATCTTATCCTAATTTTGCTTTGTAAGCCTTGATTTTTCACACCACAAAAATATTTTACTTATTTTATTTAAAAAAAAAAAAATTGGAAAAATGAAAAATAGAAAAAGAATATATTCCAAAAACAGAAAAAAAGAATATTAAAAAATAGAAAAAGAAAATATATTAAAAAAAACAGAAAAATCAAATATTAAAAAAAAAAAAAAAAATTTTTGATTTTTGGCAACAACCTGCCGCAGAGCAATGCCCCACTTGACCGTTGGGCAGCACTCGAGTGTGCGGCAGGCGACGGTTCAGATCAAAAGTAACCGTTGCCTGGTTTTTACGTCCCATCAAACTCCCATCCGTTTTTCTCTCCTATTTTCTTTATCTATTATTCAAACTCCTAATCCAACTACACTTCTCATACAAATCAAATTCAAAGAGTTTGAATTTTCTTGAATTCTCAAAACCCTAATTTTTCTATCGAACATTAAGTATAAAATTCTCCATCTTCTTACGTTCGATTGTTTGTGCTCTGTTTTTTTTCTAAACCCTAATTTCATCAAGAACTTTGAATTCAATGGCATCATCTCCATTCGCCTTTGCTCGCTACTTCTCGGACCCTCGCCTGGTGGAGCTCATCAAAGAATCTCGCCCCGATGCAACTATGGAGGATATTCAGCCCGCGGAGTCTCTGCCTTTTATCAACCGCCTCATCGCCATCGATGTCGCCGCCGCCGCCGCAATCGACGCCGCTTCCCAGCCGTTACCATCTACTGAGAACCAGCCGCCGCACGTCGAGGCCGGAGAAGGATCAGGTAAGGCTTCTCCCATGAACATCTCCCCGGATCATGATGCAGGGGGAGAAACTGCCGCAGAAGAAGAACCTGCCGCAGAGGATGAGCCTATTCCCCTTCAGATCATACTCCCTGGACCCAGCAACTCTGAGCCATCCCAGACTCCTCGATCACCGGTGGTTATTTCTGGGATCGACAATGTGCTTGATTACGAGGCTGCCCATAATGAAAGATCCCTAAACACCTCTGATTTTAAGGGACTTTACACTCCTGAGCCCTCTGTCACTGCCGCATCCTCTGCCTTTCCCCAGGCAGAAACTGAAGTGCAGCAGCAAGGCAAGTGCATGCCTTACAACAGGAGGGATGATGCTGATGACTTCGACTACAGCGAACTCTACGACAACTACCCTTCTACGAAGAAGACCAAGGATCGCAAGCCGACTCCTTATCCTTCTGCAAATCCACCCTCTGATGCGGAGGATTCTGGCCACTCAAGTCAGCAGCAGCATGATGCCGCAGATGAATCCGATACTGAATCTGACCCACTGCTGCAGGACCTTGCCTCCAGGAAGCGCAAGAAGAAACAGGTGCCCCTTCCTCCTCGCCGGCCGTCCACCAGATCCGCCACTGCCAAAGGCAAAGGCCCGGCTCTGCCCCCTACCTTAATGGAAAATCCCATTGATGTCGAGACCACCGCCGCCAAGAAGTCCCGCAAAGGAAAAAGTGTAGCTGTCGCTTCAAAAACTGACAGCTCACACAGTGGTGATGCCGCAGCACAACCTGCTGCGAAGAAGGGTGGCAAGGCACCAAAAATTGATGCCCCAAAGGAGGATTCAGATTCTGACATGAAACCCGGCAAGGGCTATTCGAGGCGATTCTGGTCGGAACGCCGTTCAGTGATTGGGCCCCAGTTCTACTCCAACAAGCCTATTCAACCGGACCGTGGTGGTGACTTGTCAACCTGTGCCAAACACAAAGTTGACAGGTTTTTGAAGAAGATGAAGTTGGTCAAGGCAGTATCCTACGCAGCACCCTACTGCGAGGATTTGGTGCGCGATTTTTATGCTAACTTGCGTCCCTGCTTTGGTGATGATGGATCCAGAGGCTACGGCAAGGTGTACATGCGTGAAAAGATCTTTAACTTCACCCCTGCCGCAATAAATGCCTTCTTGGAGCGCTCTGATGTCGAGTATCCTGCCGCAATTACTGACCCCAACATTGCCGCAGTGTCTCACCGCCTGACCAGATCACCACCTGATGCTGCCAACAACATTCCTTGCTCAAAACTCTCTTCTTTTTACTACTTTTTGTTCACTGTTGCCAGGCACAACTGGATTCCCACTACAAATGTGCATTTCGTGCATACACAAATGGGGGAAGTCTTGTTTCACCTTGGTGCAGGTAGGCAGGTGAACTTGGGAGAGCTTATCTTTGAGAAGATAGCATCACAGGCAGAGAACATTACCCAGACGCAGAGCCTTGCGTTCCCATCACTGATCTGGGAAATGTTGAAGATCCAAGGGCTCCCACACAATAGTGCTGATCTCCTGACCTCCGTGCCGCAACCTTACAAGTTGTCTGTTCGGGAGTACAATGATTTGCCCTGGACTGGTTTTCATGCCCCTGCCGCAGTGCCTCCCACTCCAGCTCAAAAGAAGAAACCCAAGCTGCCGCAGACTGCTGCCCCAAGCTCATCTGCCTCACAGGCTAATATTCATGCTCGTGTCCAGGCATTTGCAGAACAAATTGCTGCAAATCATATGGTCATTATGCAGGATTACATGGCCAAGGCACTTGTGGATGCTATCACCTTCTTTCTTGAAGAAGAGGGCATTTCTCCACAAAAAGGGGGAGTACCAGCAGCAGAGGCCAAAGTGGCAAGGAGCACTGTGTTGAAAATGTTGAAGAAGCCCATTGATGAGGACATCAAGGAGGTTGAAGCTGAAGAAGCTGCAGAGATGGAAGCTGCCGCAGCAGAGAAGGCTGCCGCAGACACTGCAGCAGAGATTGATGGTGAAGAGCGTGGATCATCTCCTGAGCATGATGATTGAAGAACCTGAAGGACTGCAGTTCTCAAGACCCGAAGAAATATCATTTCTTCTTTTGATGTTTAATTTTTATTTGCTCTGAACACTTTTTATTTCTGCTATTTGGTTATTTGTTTTTGAACAATTTGTTTAAGTTTTATTTGGTTTGAACAATGTTTAATTTAAGTATTTATTTTCTTTAGAAAAAATTGGGGTGTTATTTAGAGGCTTACTTAGTTTAACTTGTTTTTATTTTATTAGTTAGGTATCAAATAAATGTTTTGTTCTACTTAGGAAGTATCAACTAAGGGGGAGTTTCAATGCCTTAGTTGTTTGTCAAGATATATCTCATATACTTCTAAGTCAGATGTATTTCATTGAGGGGGAGTGGTCCATTGCGCTGTTGCCTCATGGTTTTGTGAAGAAAGATAAAAAGGGGGAGTTTGTAAGGATAAATATGTTTGGGCATTACAATGCCTTAAAGGATCTAGGCAGAAGTTGTTTTGCTAACATATTTATTTGTTTTCTTCTTTCTTCACAATTTAAACTGTTGTAATCACTTGTCATATTGGTGATTTGATTTAGCATAGTTCATTAGTTGGAACGTGCTTGAAAAACAATCAACATAGAAGATTTCTGCCGCAGCACAGCCAGGCAGAGTTATGCCGCAAGCAGTGCAAGGCTTGGACAAGAGGTTGAGTTCAGAGAATCAAGCGAAGCATGATATAAGGGCAAGGGAATGCTGAAGTCCAGATAGTATGGAAGGCAGTGCAGTGTGGCAGTGAATTCCAGAAGAACTTCAGAAGGCATCCTGCGGCAGCAGTCAAAGCAGCCTGCCCTGGTTTCTCTCAACCGCTTGTTGACCTAGCTTTTCAAGGGAATTAGTTGAAGACTCTCACCTATAAATAGAGGACGTCTACAGCTGCATTCCTTAACAATCTTAAGCACAAGACAACACCTCAGAAACACATTTCCATCAAGGATCGATCATCACGCCTTTAGTGCCGCGACTTCACTTGTGGAGTTCGTCGAGCCATATGTTCTCTCATCTCTAGGAGAGTTCTTTTGTAGTGCTGATGATCGTGACTTTAGAATAGGTGTTATCCAGTAGCTAGGTTTCATTTGTTGTTGATTGTTCATACTCTTCGGATACGATAAACACCGAGGCATACATGTGTATAGCCTTAGGTAAAATCATTTGTAAATCCAAGAGTATTCCTTTTGTAAAGACTCGTTTCTTTAATAAAGTTTCTGGCCGTAAGGCCGTTTCGTATGTGTATAATTTAAATACACATACAAAGATTTAAATTCGTGTTCTTTACTTTTTCGTACGTGTGTGTGTGTTCGTTCGAAGTGATTTATTTTTATTAATTCCGCTGCTATTCATATACATATATCATATATAATTTTATCACTTAAACAATCTGATTAATCTGGATAAAATACTTAAATCAAGTAAATCACGTAAAACGAACGATTTTTCTGTACAAGGCATCGTGCTGCGGCATACGCTGTTCTGCCGCAGAACACTGCCTTGTCTAGGCAGCGCATTTCACTGCGTTTGTTTACTGCCTACGACTTTCAAATGTCTCACAAACATTGTTGAGAAGCATGTCACACTTGGACCTCTCCTCGAAAAAAGCCTTACACCACTGATTTGGAGGCTTATTCTGTAACCACTGCCAACATGAGTGATGATCCTTCTCCATCTCTTCCATAGCTGATTTGAACTGTCCCTCTGTTGTACAGTATGCTGCCTTCCACAAAGCCCTATGGTATGCAACTCCTCTGAAGCCAGCAAGCTTGAGGTTATTGTGCAAATGCCATACACAAAACCTATGTTCAACACCAGGGAAAATAAGTTGCATAGCATTTATCAGACCTTTTTGCTTATCTGACATGAATGTGAACTCAGCCGCATTGATGTCCAAATCAGTTTTGAGGACAGAAAGGAACCACTCCCAAGCTTCCTGGTTCTCTCTTTCTACCACAGCAAAGGCCATTGGAAAAGGGTTATTGTTGGCATCAACTCCAACTGCTGACAATAAAACTCCACCATGCTTTCCCTTCGAAAAAAAAAACATCAACTCCAAGAATTCTTCTGCATCCCTTCTGAAATCCCACCTTCATTGCATTGAAACAACAGTAGTAGCTCAAGAACATTGTGACACCATTATTAACCTCATTCCCCACAAGCACAGTTGATCCAGGGTTGGTTTTCCTCAACTCCTCTGCATATGCCCACAATTTAGAGTACTGAGCATCAGGATCACCTTCAATCTTTGCTAATGCCTTGTGCTTTGCATTGTATGCCTGTGTTTTGGAGATTTCACACCTTGTATCAAACATTGCATCCACCATGAAGCCCTTCACTGACCTCCCACCATCAGACTGAAATCTTTGTTGGAATCTTTCACTAAGCCATGTAGATGTCATGCACTTAACCTTATGAGTTGGAGCACATGTGTGTTTGTCAAGGATCTTTCTAATTTGGAATGATGTCTCATCCTTCCTCTTCAAGCAGTTAACTATCCACTTACAATCAGTGTCTTCACACCTTGCATACATTCTCCTCTTGTCATTCTTTGTGATTTTAATGTTCCTCCTCATGTTAATAGCATGTGACTACACAGCTAACTTGAATTCTGACTTATTTGAGAACACTTGCTTAAGCATAAACTCTGGCTTGAATGTTGTCTTGGGATTAAAGCATGGATAGGGCTCTTCATCTCCCTCATCTTGGTCTGAGAATCTGCTTTCATCAAAAAGATCAGGGGTCTCTACAGCATCTTCCTCACTACTTTCATCACCACTAGCTTCATCAACATCACTGTTATCTTTGATAATATTAGCTCTGTCAATAGTCTCAAATGTCTCATGCACATTGTCCACTTTATCCTCATATATGTCATCATCAGCTTCATCATCCTGTGTTGTATCTTCACCAGATGAGAAATCAAGATCTTCAAAGGAGTCATTGTCAGAATCAGCAAAATCATTATCTTTTGGAGCTTCTGGAAAGTGAATTTCTGGAGTGGCAGCTTCTGGAATGGCATTTGGATCACCTCCAATATGAATAGGTTCAACTGGAATTGGATCTACTTCATTCACATTTGGAACACCTCCAATATTAGAACATTCAACTGGAATTGTATCTACAAGAACTTCTTCATCAATTTCTTTTGCATCAGGAACTATGTTCATAGGATCAATTGCATCATACTCATCTTCAACTACATCAATCTCCTCATCATATATAACATCATCATCATCCTCATTCTCATATTTTAGAACATAGTCAGAATCAGCTTCTTCATCAATATCATTTGCATCAGGAACTATGTTCAGAGGATTAATTACATCATACTCATCTTCAACTACATCAACTTCCTCATCATATAAAACATCATCATCACCCTCAGTATCAGATTTTAATACATAATCAGAGTCTTCTCCACTACTTTCATCATCCACTATTTTTTCACCAAACACATGCATTTCTCTAGAACTAAGGAATGTACTAGCCCACTTCCTAATATCAGCATCATCCATAAGCAGCTTGTAGCTATTATCTTTCAACTTTAAGTAGTACCTCATATAACCTTCAGCCCCAGTCTCCAAGCCAGAGTAGAAGTTGAAGTCAAACGAAGTCACCGCATCGACATTGCACCAATCAAGGAAAACAACCTTTCCACCAACATATTCAGTGTTGTCAGCATCTGTAAATTGTCCACCAGTGTGCACCACAATGGTGATGAGTCTGCTCTTTGAATCTGAAAATTCAAAAAACGTAAAAATAAATCACACTGATCTAACATGCCCCACATTTTAAGTAGTTATAGAAGAAATTACACTCACCATATTTTGGCAAGCCCGAGTCAGAAGCCCCTTTTTTTTTTGCGCTAGCATGCACCATGGTTGAGAAATCGCAGTTAGGGTTCTTCGATTTTGGGTATATGAACAACAATAAGCAGATTCTGCAAGTTAGGGTTGGCCGATTTCGTCGAATTAAGCGATTAGGGTTCGTCGATTTTGGGGGTTAGGGTTCATGTGTGGGGCTGAGAGAAATCGGCAGTAAATGTTTTAGGATTAATGAGGTGAAAGTAAGAACGAGTTTTAATTCTGTAATTTCATGTCTTTTTTCTTTTTTTTATAAAACCAATTTACACGTGGCACTGAATATGTGGATTTCTATTTTTTTTTTAATTTCAGTAAAGTCGACCAATCCTGTGACCATAGTTGTTACGTCGACGACTAATCGACGATTAGTCGCCGACTAATCTATAAGTCGTTTTTTTGAATTCTACGGTGAACGACTTATGAGATTGTACGCTGGGTTTTCTTATCCGGGCCCAGACCCGAAATCCGACCCGAACCCGGCCCAAACCCGGCCCAAATTTTGAATTTTTTTTAAAAAAAACATATAATTATATATGTATCTCCTTAATCCTTCACGCTACCTCAAAAAAACCCTAATTCTTACCTGTACGCTTCAACGACTGCAAAATTTCCGACGTCAACGGCGGCGAAATCGGGAGGCGACTCCGGCGACGAAGAATACTAGTGATTTTGAGGTAAAGTCGGCGGCGCGTACTCGCGTAAGTCTTTTTCCTACTGCTGTTTTTTTTTTCTTTTCTTTAATTAATGCGAAAGTTTGAAGCTTTGAGTGTTGGGTTGTTGAATTGTTGCGGACTTGAGTTTTGGGTTGTTGAATTGTTGCGGACTTGTATTTTATACTCAAAATTGTTGACCAATTTTTTTTTAATATATTATGTACTTGTTTTAACAGATGGAGAGCTCCAACAATGAAAATGAGTGGCAAGAGTTGGCTAAAGATCCAAAGAGGAAAGCTAAGTCAAAGGATCTGGGGTGGAACTACGCATTCTGGCCTAATTTGGAAAACAGAGATGTCATTAAATGTGTTCTTTGCGGAAATGAGAACCATGGTGGAATTAATCGGCTCAAACAGCATTTGGTTGGAGGATATCCTGATATTCACAAATGTCCCAAAACTACGAGAGATATTATGAAAGAAATGGCCGAGTATATTGCGAGTAGGAAAAGGTGTAAGACAGTTCATGTGCCACAGCCCCTTGATGAATTTGATGAGGAGGAGGAAGAGGTTCAAGAAATCCAATCTACAGGGGCTTCTCATAATAAATCACGATCCGAAACGAAAAAGAGGAAGACTTTTGATTTCAATAAAGGTGAACAAAAGGTGTCAAAATCCATCAGTTCGATGTTAATGAGAACTCCAGAACAAGTTATTGAAGAAAGACATAGACAAGGTCCAAGTCAATCAACCTTAGAGAGTCGAGTAAGAACAGCCGAAGAGAAAGATAGAGTTCATATGCACATTGCCAACTTTTTTTATGAAAATGGAATTCCTTTCAATGCTGCTAACTCGAGGAGTTACGAGATCATGGTCGAGTCCATCGGCCAATATGGACCGGGTTTGAAGCCGCCTACTTATCACGAATTACGGAAGCCGTTATTGAAAAAGGCAAAAGAAGAGACTGAAAAATTGAAAGAGAAGCATGAGAAAGCTTGGAAAACCAATGGATGCACACTTATGTCGGATGGATGGACCGATAAACGGGGAAGGCATCTTATAAACTTTCTTGCTAATAGTTCGGAAGGTACTTTCTTTTTGGGCTCGGTTAATGCTTCTGGGGTATCGCATGAATCATCAATGTTGGCAGACTTGCTAAGATGCAAAATCAATGAAATCGGTGAGAAAAACGTTGTGCAAGTGGTAACCGACAATGGTGCAAATTACAAGGCAGCCGGAGAGCTCTTGGAGTGTAGGATTCCCACTTTATTTTGGACTCCATGTGCTGCACATTGTCTTGATTTGATGCTAGAGGATATTGGCAAGTTAAGCGGTTTCAAAAAAACAATTTATCAAGCTAGAAGATGTACTACATTCATCTATAGACATGGACGTGTTCTTGATGCTTTAAGAGAGTGGACGAATGGGAGAGATTTAGTGAGGGCAGGAGCTACAAGATTTGCCACTTCATTTCTGACATTGCAAAGTTTGTACAAGAATTTAGGCGCATTGCGAAAATTGTTTAGTGCAGACGAGTGGTCTCGATCAAAGTTGGCGAAAACCGAAAATGGCAAAAAAGATTTTGAAACCGTGTTTTCAATGGTCTTTTGGAAAAATGTCGAGGAGTGTATTCAAGCATCACAACCACTTCTAGTGGTCTTAAGAATTGTGGATGGTGATGAGAAGCCGGCTTTGGCCGAGATTGCATACTCTATGGATTTTGCAAAAAAGAAGATCAAACAATCATTTGATAAAAATCCACTGTTGCTCGACAAAATTCTGAAAATCATCGAGGATCGGTGGGAGAAACAAATGGGAAGACCACTATACGGGGCTGCTTTGTTTCTTAATCCGAGCAAGTACTTTGAAATTTTGGCAAGTGATGATACCTATGCACGCCGGTTAAGAGAAAATTTTAATGATGTACTTGAGAAGATGGTCGCGGATCGCTCTACTAGAAATGCGATAGCGAAGTCCGCCGATGATTATAGAAATTCTAGAGAAGGATTTGCAAGACAAATGGCGATTGAACATCGAATTAACAGAAGCCCTAGTAAGTAAAGTACTACACTGTACTTTTATTTTACAATTCTACTTTTTTAGAAAAGTACTTCACTACTTCACTGTACTTTTATTTTCTAGAAATTAGAAAAGTAAACTCCAAAAATCCTTGTCTGATGTTTCTTGCTTCTGTTTAATAGTTAGGGAAGGGAGGGAGAGACTTTATAAAAATTTGCGCATTCACTACTTCACTGTACTTTTATTTTCTAGAAATTAGAAAAGTACTTCACTGTACCAATGTTTTCTTCATATTCTTTGGCATCTAGTTGATTGGTGGGATGCTTACGGAGGTCATGCACTTGAGCTTCAATCGTTTGCGATGCGTATAGTTGGTCTTTGTTGTTCGTCTTCCGGATGTGAGCGCAATTGGAGTACATTTGAATTTGTAAGTTTCTATTTTTTTAAACAATATTAGTTTTTGGATATTTTATATTTGTACTAAAAAGAGTTCTGATTTCTTATTTCATTTTGTATTTTGATTGAATTAGATTCATACTAAAAATAAGAATAGATTGGAACATCAACGTTTGAACGACTTGGTGTACATCCAATATAACCGAAAGATTGATTCAAGATTTAAGAAAAGACGTGAACTTGGAAAGAATTTTGATCCGCTCATAATCGAAGACTTTGAATGGAACAATGAGTGGATCAACAATGAAGAAGAAGAAGAAGAAGAGTTGTGGAGTGTTGTGGATGTAGCTCAAGGTGCATCAAATGCGCTTGCGGCCCGTAACACGAGGTCGCAAGTCCAGTCCACTAGTGGCATTGTCTACACTCGTCGTACCATGAGAGTTGGAGTAGGCATTGAGGGGTTGAGGTTAGTTAATGAAGACTTGGATGAAGAAGAAGCCATTCCTCTTGATGATGAAGATGTCGAAGATGACTACGGTGCATCGTTACCCGAGTTTAGCAATGAGACTATGGAACAGAGAGTTGGAGTAGGCATCGAGCTTGATGATTATGCTTGATTGATAATTTTACTTGCTTGTTTTTTTAATTTTCCACTTGTGTTTGTTTCAAGACTCTTTATTGCTTTGTTTCAAAACTCTTTAATGCTTTCTTTCATGACATTATGAATATTTTGAAGACTTTGTTTGATGATTTTGTTTTATCAATTAAGAGGTAGGAAATTAATTTTATTAGGGAAATGACTAAATATTTTTATACATATATATAAAATGTAGTGTGACTAGTGTCGACTAACTACGATTAGTCAGAGCGACTAATCGACTAATCTATTCCACGGTACTCACACGACTTATCTCGACTTGGCGACGTAACAACCTTGCCTGTGACGACACGTGGAGCCTAGTCAGCGAAGGTCGCCGGACTTCAGATCACGTGAGCGGCACGTGGTCAGATTCCGGCCAATTTTGAATTTTCCGTTCAAAAAGGACTAAATTGAGACTCAATTCGTGATATTTGGGACTAAATTGAA
Organism: Euphrasia confusa; assembly: GCA_954870475.1. NCBI lineage: Eukaryota > Viridiplantae > Streptophyta > Magnoliopsida > Lamiales > Orobanchaceae > Euphrasia > Euphrasia confusa. Next base: position 1,305,647 of record OX940967.1, read on the forward strand.
AAAGTGGATTTTCGTGGGACCAAATCGAGAAACAGGTACATTTTTTGGACCAAAAATTTTTTTATCTCTTATTTATTGCGTTGACAATATAATTTTACTTTTTAGCTACTCAATTTCAATAAAATTTCCTTACACTTGAGTCACAACTTGCTAGTTACATACAAATGTCAATGATTAATTTTTATTTTTCAGATATAGTTGTAAGAAAAAAACTATTTTACATATAAAAATAGTAAAGTATTTTGGGAAAAAGTATTTACATTTTTTTTAAATGCTTTATATTTATTTTTTGTTCCAAAAATTGGCCCAATTTCAAATTAATCCTCCGAGGTTTGTTTCAATTTTGTTTGGTTCATCCCAAAATTCAAAATTTTGTGCTTTTAAAAGAAGCCACCAAATTCTCATTCTTTCTATGAGAACCTTAATAATTCGAATAATTCGTGAACTCTAATCCCCCTATCCTAAGAGGCAAATTGACGTATTTAATTATCTCATCTTCTCTATTCTAAGAACGTCTCGTTCAAGTCATCGATCATCTAAGCTAATTTTACGTTTCTGTCAAGTTCAATTTAGCAAATTTCAGTCTTCTTAATTAAAGAACAGACTCTGCTATATTTTATTATTGAAATTCATGTGTATTCATCGATTTTTTTATGTTATTTTATTTCTCAACAACTTAGGTACATTCCACTATTTTTTTGTTCAACTCCGATCTCCCAATCTCGAGTTTTGAACCGCTCTTTTTTCTCTCCGAACTTTGGCCGTGATCGGTAGCCAAATCGAGAAGCATATGCACAGAAACTATGGAGATCCGTTTATACTATGAAGGCCCGTTTATATCTTTTCCTTATTTGTTAAATTCCTTATGTTAATTTATATATAAACGCACGGAGTAATTGTTTAATCATCAAGTTAATAATAAAGAGTCAAGTTATATATACAAAGAGGAACTCCCGAGCTTCTCTCGTTTATTCATCACAAATTCAACACCGTGTGCTTGTTACTAATCGTGCATTCTCCTTCTGTATATGCTCGTAATGTAATTGAAGGTTTGTAATATTTGTTTACACATACACATGTGTATGTGTGTGTGTTTGTTTGATACTACAAGAATTAGCTAGTGTTGCATCAGCTTCGGATTATTCGCCAACTAAAAACTGAATTACAAAAGCACTCTCAATTGTTTTCAACTAGTTATGAAAAAATGAAAATTGCAGAAGATTATATTTTTATCAATTAAAATATTAATGTTTTAATAATATTAGTTTTATATATCGAGAGCAATTTTCATCAATCCGTTGTAGTCTAGTTGGTTAGGATACTCGGCTCTCACCCGAGAGACCCGGGTTCAAGTCCCGGCAACGGAAATTTTTTAAAAAAGAAGCAAAATTTTCAATTTTATACACTATATATATATTCACGTATTTGAAAACACCTCATTGTGTTCGAATAGGCAGAGCAATTTTCCTAAGTCCTAACAACACCCAATTTTGATTTGAATACTTCAATTTTTTTCCTTGAAAAAGCCACACCAACTTCACCAAATCCTCACTCTCTATTAGAACCTTAAATCCCAAATCATACACTAGTAATTCTTGAACTCTTATGCACATTAATTGACTTTTAATAATTATCTCACCATCTTCTCTATGTTTTCCGAGTGTCTCATTCAAGTCGATCATCTAAGCTAACTTTCCGTTCATAATCAAAATGTTCTTAAGTCGTCCTGGTCGGTCTAATCTGTATAAAATCGATTATCCCTCTCAGAGCAATGCTTACAACACGTAACTCCGTTCATCTTCATGACACCGCACCGACACAAGGGGCACATATCGTTCCTCATCAACCACGTCACGATGCATAGTCATTACTTAATACTAATAAGATATTTTGTTGATCTTATAGTCATTCTAGATTTGGTTCCAAAAATTGACTCAGGTTTCAATTTAGTCTTACAATCCTTGAAAGTTGTTTCAATTTTGATGGAAAAATTCAAATATTTTGTATGAAAAAGCCACCTGGATGTCACCACCAGATTCATTTTCTCAACCTAATTCCCAAATCATATAACAAGCTCTAATCCCCTATCCCAGGAGGCAGATTAATTGGCTTTTATCTCATCATCTTCTCTATTTTTAGAACCTCTCGTTCAAGTCGATTATATTCTCAGCCAAAATTTTATGTTTTTGTCAACGAATCTGCCTCAATCACTAGTTCACGAATATCGTATGTTTTGATCGAACACACTTCTCTAAATAGTACTATGTGGCACCGCCTAGCCTCCGAGTACCTACCTAATAAGGGGTTCGTTTTCGTGACTTCAATTCTTTCCCACGACACCTAGTGTTTCTAGGCCGGAGAGTTGTTGACCTGATATTAATCCAGTTGCCTGTAATTTTATTTTGCCTTGCCAAATTCTAATTTTCTCTACCTATTAGCTAGAACCTTCATTCCCAAATCATCATCTCATAGTAATGATCTTGAACTCTAATCCCTATCCCAAGAGCCAATTTGATTTCCAGAATGTCTCCTTCGATCGATCATCTAAGCCAAATTTACGTTTTCATAATCAAATAAAAAAGTTGTTAAGCGCGTGCTGATCGATTATCTATCTGATCATAGCAATGCAGACAACACTTGAACCCACTCAATGGTAATGAAACGCGTGTTTGCATGCTCCAAGAACCGATATTTGGTCCCCGATTCTCGGCTCTCGCAAGCAAATCGCGCAAATTCCCATTATACCCTCCCCCGCATCCTCCTCCACCACTCTCGTCCTCGGCAATTGACTCATCAAGTAAGTTTTCTTGGTCCAGCAAAACCCTCCGACCTCGTCGAAATCGTGAAACCTCAACGGGACGAGCCTCTCGACCCCGATCGCCCGGTCGAGGGCGGCGGCCGCCCCTTCTCCGGCGAGTTGCACGGTGACGACGTCCATCTCCACCACCACCGGGGCGACGAAGGTGCGCGGAGGGCCGGCGAGCCTGCCGGAGGCGAAACAATCGAGCGATTTACGGACGAGTTCCTCGATCTCGTGATCGAGCATCCAGTACTCTCTCAGCCGCGGGAGCAATTGGACTCGAAGATCCGATTGCGGGTTCGAAGATTTCCATGCGTCGAACATGTGAAGGGTATCCACGTATACCCTAATTCTTCTTGTTTTTTAAGGATGAAATTAGTTCGGATCTCGAAGTGATATGCGAGGGATCCTGTGTCGACATCTTCGACCGAGTAGTCCATCCAGATCCGATAATCGTGCTCGTAACCCAGCACCCGCCGCCGATCATCCATTGCATCTTGGTTAATTAATAATAAATAGGAATACGTGCTATATCTTATATTTATAGAAAGATTTTATCGCCAAACTCCTTGCTTGTTGTTCACGCAATCCATATTTTTAAAATAAATAAAAATATTAATAATTAATAAATATTATAGAAAATAAATAAATAAATAAATTATGTGTGTGTGTGGATAGTTTTTTTATATTATATTCATATAAATAGTCTTTCTGCTCATACTAATTAGTAATTAGTAATATAATTACTCGTAATTGTTTATAAAATAATGCTTATGATTGAGTTTAATTTGATGTAATTCAAATCAGGTTCATTTCTTTTAAAATATAAATATGTATAGTAAAGAATATATATTTTTTCCTTTCTTTAGATTTTGGTTCAATTCAATTCAAATCACTTTAATTCACTTCTCAATTAAGTTTGTTTCGAAACAAATTAAAATAAAATAAAATAAATAAAAATAATTTGAATTAATTATTTTTAATAAAATCTAGTTAATGTCATAATATTATTAATATTATAAATTATTATTATTTTTATAAAAAAATTAATTTAATTAGTTTACTTCAGCCGATTTCAGTCGAAAAGAACATAACCTTAGTCCGTCGACTGGAATTACCCACAAGTATTACATATGTGACCGATTAGCTAACCCTCGATCGATCGCCACAACGTATCAAGACACTCATTCTTTCCAAAACGACACCGGCACAAAGGACATGTATCGTTCTTCATCAACCACGTAACGATGCAATGGTAATGAAAAGCATGTCTGCATGCTCCAAGAACCGATATTCTGTCTCCAATCCTCGATTCTCGCAAGCAAATAGGGCAAGCTTCTTCCATCATACCCGACGCATAATCTTTCACTCTCGTCCTCGGGATGTGACGTATCAAATAATCTTGCTTGCTCAAGCAAAACGAACCAATGCCAGCCGGGTTATAATAATCCTCGACATCCAATAAATAGTAGCAATGCAACGGGACAAGATTCTCAACCCTAATCGCCCTATCGAGGACTAGTTCCTCGATCTCGTGATCGAGCATATCCAGTATTCCTTCAGGCGCCGGTCCATCAATTGGATTTCCCGTTCCGATTCATTGGTATCGGAGAGTTTGTTCTCCAAATACCATAGACGGAAACCCTCCGAACACATTATGATCTCGACATCACCTTTCTTTTTAAGGATGAAATTAGTTCTAATCTCCAACTGGTAAACATTGAATCCAAGGGAAAGGTATAGCCGGAACCTGTCTTCGGCGATGTCGATTCTGATCTCCTTGTTATCGTTCATCGAGAAACGATAATAGTACTCGTATCCATCCTGCCGGCGATCATCCATACCTTTGATAAAATCTTAGGTACGTACACACGTAGGCAAGGTAGGGCAATTGATACCAATTGATTGTTTAAGAAATAGGAAAATATATATATTAAGAGTGGCTTGTTGTTTATAAAAAAATTTAGGGAAAAAAAAGCACACCCTTGTTTTGGAAAAAAACAAATTATAGCAATACTCTCTGTGTCTCATAAAATTATAATAGCTCTTTTTTACCTAATTATCCATACTTGTTTTTTTTTTTTTTTTCTTTTAATGTCTCAACTAATTACACATCTCTAAAAGAAAAATAAAAACTTTTATTCTTGAGTAAATTATAGAAAGAATAAACAATGTTTATTATTCTTATTTCTTACAACTTCATATAAATTCTTACAATACATATACTGTACTGTAAATGAAACTTATGATCTCAAATTGGGAAATCTATGGCTCCACAAGTACTCATCTAGGCTAAGATTACTTTTTATTGTACAAATAAATAATATTTAAATTATCTTAGTAATGCACAAATAAATCATATTTAATACAAAATAAGTAGTAAAAGGATGGGAATATATTGGAAAAAGCGATTTATTCTGTTCACAATGTTTGGCTATCCATGTGATAATAATAATAATTCGTGGATCCCTCCAATTGCTTTTTTTTTTTTAAGTAGAAACTAAGTAATACTACTATAATTAACTCATAGTGGTAGTTTGTTGTCTCAATCATTTTATGAGAGTTTGTAAGAAAACATCAATTTAGGGTTTACGATGAATACTTATATTTGAAGAATACAATATTTTTCGTTCATTTCGAACATCAATATGTTCAAAAAGTTAACAGATTTAAATTGACTTCACATCAATATTTGAGTGACTAGTTGGCGAATTTATACTACTATAGTTTTTCGCTTATAACGAGTTATTATTTGTGATGTGTATTAGAAAAGGTTTGGAAAAAAGGATAAACACTGGTTGGTGAGTTATGCTTAGCTGCATTGTGCTGTGAAGGTAGATAGAAGCATCTTGAAATGATTAAAGCATGAATAATAATTGTAGAAAAAAAAAATACTCATAACACTATTTAATACTATAGTAATCTATTTGCTGATAAATTAGAATATTATTATCTTTTTCCATCTTTTGGGGGAAAATTACTTGTTCCTTTAGTCACATTTTTTGTTCAATATACTATATTTCTAATTCATAAAATTCCTAATGTTTGATAGCTACTCATCTATTGAAAGAACAATAAATCATCAAATCACTCAAGATCTCTCTATATTTGAATGTTATTGGTAAAACTATTTGAAATTGTATTAATGTCACATATCTTTTATAATTAAATTACCTTCTCGATCAATCGATCAATAGATTATAGTAGTAGTAACTTGAATGCATCAACATGTATATAAAAAGAAAAATGCCCTTTTCTCTAGTACTCTGACATCTCTGCCTCACCCCTGAACTCCATTAATCTAAGAAGCATTCATTTCATTTCATTTCATTCATTCATTCTACACACAAAATGGCATCATCATCCTCATCACCTTATCTCCTCCGTACATTCCTCGCAATCTCAGCCGTCCATTGCTTCCTCTCCTCCCACGCGCGCGCGTCCACCCATTGGCTCGACGTACAACTCCTACAGCAGCTGAAAGGTACAATCGACCCAAGCACGATCCCCCCGGGCTCCTGCATCGCCTCCTGGGACTTCGCCGCCGACCCCTGCGCCGCCCTCTACTCCTCCCAATTCACCTGCGGCTTCCGCTGCGACGAATTCGACGCCGCCGCCAACTCCTCCCGCCTCACTGAGATCGCCCTCGACTCCGCCGGCTACTCCGGCCCCCTCGCCGCCGTCTCCTGGCCCGCCGCCGCCGGCCTCCGGACCCTCGACCTCTCCAACAACGCCTTCTCCGGCCCCCTGCCCGCCTCGCTCGCCGGGCTGACCCGGCTGAGGCGACTCGGTCTCTCGCGGAACTCGCTCGCCGGTTCGGTCCCGCCCCAGCTCGGCTCGCTCCCGGTTCTCGAGGAGATGTACCTCGATGGAAACTCGCTGACCGGGGAAATCCCGGCGACCTTCGCCGGCCTCAAGAATCTGAAACGGCTCGAGATTCAAGGGAACCGGCTCTCCGGCGGGTTTCCCGAGCTGAGTCGACTCGGGAGCCTGATTTTTTTGGACGCCAGCGACAACGAGATCTCCGGGGATTTTCCGGCGACTCTCCCGCCGGGGCTCGTGGAGCTGGTCGTGAGGAATAACCGGATTGGAGGGGAATTTCCGGCTAGCGCGGTGGCGAATCTCGCTTTCCTCCAGGTGATTAAAACCCAAAACATTAATTAGTATAGTAGTAATATTTTATTAATCAAAGGTAAAATTATTTAGTTATTTATTGTGAATAATTAATTATGATATGGTCAAAATTGATTATTTATTGCGTTGACTATATATTTTGTGGATAGAAAATTTTGTTTATCCAATAAAACATTTAGTCATTATAAATTTGGTCTTAGGATTAGTTTAACTAAATAGATTATTCAATTTAATCTCAAATAATTAAGAAATTTGTCAATTTAGTTTTTTTTTTGTCATAAAATTCAATTTTGATCGGTCGAAAGTTTATGTAACATTCAATTTTGAGGATTTTCGTTGACTTAGTACACTGTCAACTTTTGAATTGTTTGAATGTCACGAAAACTATTGACCAGTCAAAATTGAATTTTACATAGTAAAAAGACTAAATTGAAAAACGCATCTATGACACTAAATTGAAAATAACACTTTCTTTTGAAATTAAACCAATTTTTTTTATATTTTATGTGTTATTGACTCAATTTCAATAATATTTCGTTACTCAGGTGGTTGACCTGAGTCACAACATGCTCGTCGGGCCCGTCCCGGCGAGCCTGTTCTCCCACTCGTCTCTCGAGCAGCTCACATTATCGCACAACCAATTCGGCTCAATCGAGCCCCCCGTTGACTTCGGGCTCTCGAGCGGGCTCATCTCCGTTGACCTGAGCAACAACCGAATCCGAGGGGCATTACCCGAGTTCATGGGCCTAATGCCTCGACTTTCCGCGTTGTCGTTGGAGAACAACATGTTCACCGGATTCATTCCGGGCCCGTACGCGTTGAAGGTGCTGGAAACGGGCCCGGGCCAGTTCGAGAGGCTCTTGCTGGGCGGGAACTATTTGTACGGCCCGATACCGGGCGGGTTCTTGGGTCTGAAAGCGGGTTCGGTTACTATCCAACTGGGGGATAACTGTTTGTATAGGTGCCCGTTGAGATTGTTCTTTTGTGAGGGAGGGGTACAAAAGTCATTGACCGAGTGCAGGGCTTTTGGGCCCGTCGGGCCTTGAATAGTGTGCCTCGCTTTACTAGTTTAATGTATTAGAGGTGTGTAGTAGTAGTGTACAATATTATAATAATTTATTTATTGTTTATTTATTTGTGTGTGAGATTTCTATGTTGATTTTTTTTGTTCTTTTTTGATTTGAATAATGTTACAATTTGAAATTTAACAAATGTTGTGGCGAAAGTTGCAAGTCAAATTATGATAGTGTTAGATTGGGTGAGTTCACTCACTCAGTCCTCGTGATAAAAAGCTTGTGTCTTCGAGTGCAGAGCATTGCGTAAATTGTTGAGTGGGCCCGATACTTAAAGTTCGGATGATTTAAAGATTTGGGCTCGGATTTGAAGCACATTGGGCCATTACAGCTCACCACTTAAAAAAAACTCAGTTTATTTACGCAACTCTTAAATTGAATTCACCACCCTAATTAAATGGATAAATACATAAATATTACCTATAATACCCCTTTGTTTTAGTTCTGTCGAACATTTTTAAACAATGTACTATTCCTTATCACAAAAGTTGTAACACTTTACTTTTTGAAGTGTCTCACAAGTCACAATAATCGATAAACTCAAGAAAAAAAAAGAAATATTTTAACTTTTTCACTTTAAAATACTATTTTACTCTTATTTTAATCATTTACTTTATAAATTTTATTCACAACTATTTTATTTTTCAATTTAAAAATACATTTTTACCTTCTAAAATTTTACCATCTATTTTTTCATAAAATCTTATTTTTAAATCTTTTATAAATTTTAACATTTTATTATGAAAATGTGATTACTAACCTCTTATAAGTTTTTTAACTATTATTTTATCCAACCAACAATTGAACATCTTATAAACTAACTTAAATTTAACATCTTAAATGCTATAAAATTAATAATAAAAAAAAAAAAACAACTAAAAACAAAGGAGTATTTTTTTTTATTTAATAAATTAATTTGAAACAAAGGAGTATTTTTTTATTTAATAAATAACTTTTTAAATTGTTTGAATAAAAAAATCAATTTAAACTTATAGTATTTTACTTCACAATTTATGATTTTATATAAAAGTAATTATTAAAAACGATGTGTTATAAACCAAAATAATAATAATAATAATAATACAATAACTTTTAAACAATGTATAATAAATGTGGTAACAAAATACTAGTAAGTACTTTATTTTTTTTAAACATCTGTGTTTAAAGATTATTTTTAAATCTTACCTATTGATTTGAACCAAACTTTCAAATTATTAAATTTGAAAAAATGAGACAATTTTAATGGTTGCCAAAAGATGAAAAATGGAAAATAATTAATACCAAAAATTTATTGCGACATTATCCCCATTCCCACTCTTTCCCGAAGGAGGACATTAATACGGTAATAATAATAGTAATAGTAGTAATAAAGAAGAAGAATAAGAAGATTTATTTGGATTAATTTATATGATAAAAGTCAAAATTAAGATCACGCGGGCCTAAATAAGAATCAAAAAGATTATTTGGTGGAGTATAATAATACCCGATGCAGACTAATGAAAGCTTAATTTACTTTAATTTCTTTATTTTTCCAATTTAAAAGTTCATAATTCGAATATTTTTCAATGTTTCAATAACCCCAGCACGTGTGTGCATATTTATTCAAAATGTAATTAGTGAAACATTTTTATTAAATAAATTATACGAACAAGATGTTGCACTATAAGTCTATACCAACAAAAAATAGAGTTCAACAATTTGAGCGGGTTCTCGATGACTTAAAATCAATAGTAATATTTTTGTTGACCGAATGTTTTGATTTGACCTTACAAAAATCAAGAAAAAATAAAATTATACTCCTAAAACCCTAATATTTTAGGGTTATTTGTATATAAAGCATTCCCCTTTCTTAAAAAGAAATTCACCCAAACTACACTCTAAACACTACTTTTTCTCAAATCACTATCCAATGGAAAACCTCTCAAGAAAATCACTTGTTATCCATCTCCTAATTTACATCGCAACATTTCCGATAATTTCCGATTCGTTCTGTCATCCGATCGACTCAGAGGCCCTCCTAGACTTCAAGCGACGAATCACTTACGACCCTTTTCAACTTCTCGACACATGGATTCCGAACACCGATTGCTGCACGCAATGGGAAGGCATTTCATGCGATTCCAATTCGGGCCGGGTCAAAAACCTGACCCGCCCGGGCCTCTTCTCCACCGGAGATGCTCCGATCGACACCTCGATGACCGGAAAACTCTCCCCTTTCCTCGGCAACCTCTCCTCCCTCGAGTGTCTTAATCTCGAGAGCCTCAAGAACTTGACCGGCCCGATCCCGCCTGAGCTCGGAAAGCTGACCCGACTAAAAACCATGGCCCTCGACAGCAACAAACTGACCGGGCCGATCCCACTCACATTCCGATTCTTGACTCGACTCGAGTCACTCTTCCTCGGTCAAACTAACCGTCTAACGGGCCCGATCCCTTTCGATTTATTCCGAAACTTAACCTCACTTTCTCAGCTGGACCTTTCGTCGAACACCTTGTCCGGCCCGATTCCGTCTTCCTTGGGCGAAATGGTTTCGCTCACCTCTCTCGACCTCAGTGGGAACCACCTCTCCGGGAACATCCCGGAAACCATCGGCCGGCTGAAGAAACTCAGGAATCTCAATTTTAACGACAACCTGTTAACCGGAGCGATCCCGGAATCCGTCGGCGGCCTCTCCAAGGTGGAATCGTTCGAGCTCCGCGACAACAATCTCACCGGAAAAATCCCGCTCTCCATCGGCGGGCTCAAATCGGCGACGACCATCGATCTGTCGCACAACACGCTGACCGGGGAAATCCCGCCCGCCATCGGGAAATTGTCGAAGCTCGAAACCCTAAGTTTGTACAACAATCGTCTCGGTGGGAAATTGCCCGACGAAATCGGAGATCTCGCCGCCCTGAGTAGCATATACTTCTCGAACAACCGGTTCTCCGGCGAAATCCCCTCGAGTTTCGGGAATTTGCAGAACTTGCAGGTCCTCGATCTGTCGGGAAATTCGATTTCTGGCCCGATCCCAATCGCCCTTTCCAAGGCGAAATCCCTTCAGGATTTAGTCCTCTCTTTCAACCCGTTACATCTCAGGATAATACCCGATTTCATCGCGAACATGAGTCTTCTCAAGCTGCAGCTGGCGGGTACGGGTCTGGGCGGCGGGTTACCCGGCTGGTTATCTTCGTCCTCTGTTTCGACTCTGGATTTGTCGAGTAATTCCCTGAAAGGGAAAATACCGGACTGGATCGGAAACATGAGCAACCTCTATTCTCTAAATCTGTCGAGGAACGGGATTTACTCGTCGATCCCAAACAACTTCACCAACCTCGTTCTGTTATCGGAACTCGACCTCAGCTCCAACCGTTTTTCCGGTAGCTTAAATCCGATTTTCTCGAAGAAGTGGGATTTCCCGCTCGGCCAATACAACTCGATCGATGTTTCCCGGAATAATTTCACTGGGCCGATAGACGAAGGCGTATGGAATACACAAGTTATGGATTCAATCGAGTCATTGGTCTTGTCTCATAATATGTTGGGAGGGAAGGTGCCCAAGTCTCTCGGAAAGCTGCAATATTTGGAACGTTTGGAATTGGAGAAAAACGGGCTTTCAGGGGAGATACCAGTCGAGCTCGGGAAAGCAAAATCACTCAAAACCATTTTCCTGTCGGGAAATGGTTTGAGCGGTGGGATTCCGAAGGATGTTTTGAATCTCGAGTATCTTGAGAGGTTCAATGTATCGGATAATCGTTTGAGCGGGAAAATACCGAGCCACAAGATTAATATTTCGGCCTCGGCTTTTGCTGGGAATGCAGGTCTGTGTGGGGAGCCGCTTCCGAAATGTAAGGTTAACGGATTCTTCGGTTGAAGTTTCGAAAGTTTATACTTGCTCACAAGTCACGACGACTTTATTTTGTCTTTTGTCGAGAGCGGATTTTCAGAGTTTAATGTAGTCGTGTTCTACCTTTTTCTTCTAAACAAAAAGTAGAGAACTTGCATGTTTTATGAAATATTTATTATATACAATCGGGAACGGGAGATGAAGGAACGTCGTGTGGCTCAGGTGCTGATATGGCAAGTACTATGGTGGATCCGAGAGATTTAGAGGATGGAGAGATTAGTGCTGATATGGCAAGTACTATGGTGGTTTTCAAGCAGGATCCTATAGCAGCCATTTCGACGGATGACCATGTGTAGCACACTCTATTAGATTAGAATGTGAGAGAGCTGAATAAGCTGAACCAACAGAAAGCACTTACCATAGTTCGTGCCAGGATTATTTCGTTACGACTCTCGGACTCTCTTCAGGCACGGGCGCTGAGAAGAGTGTGGCGTATACCTTGGTAGATATTCTTTATGTTATTGTTACGGATATATGCTGATTTTGGTTGCTTGAAGAGCTAATTTGTTAACTCGTGTGGGGCGATGAATTTTCTTAATTTTTATGATATTGACTTTACCAAAAAAAAAATAATAAAAATATATTAAATTTTTCCTTCTATTTAAAAATTAACTTTGATTAAAGTTATGTTTATATATTTTGTCTTCTTAGGCTAGAATCAATTTTAATACATAAAAGGGTTTTCCCTATGAGCCTTTTAATTTTTATGATATTGACTTTACCCAAAAAAAATATATATTAAAAATTTTCTTCTATTTAAAAATTAACTTTGATTAAAATTATGTTTATATATTTTGTCTTCTTAGGCTAGAATCAATTTTAATACATAAAAGGGTTTTCCCTATGCCTTTTAATTTTTATGATATTGACTTTACAAAAAAAAAACAATAATAAAAATATATTAAAATTTTGCTTCTATTTAAAAATTAACTTTGATTAAAATTAAGTTTATATATTTTGTCTTCTTAAGTTAGAATCAATTTTAATACATAAAAGATCTAACTATATTTTAATTAAAAAAATTATTATTAAATTTGGTATAAATCAATATGAAATTGATTAGAATACTTTTTTTAATTATTAAATTTTAAAAGGTGAGTTAATTTGAATGGGTTGACAAAAGATGAAGAAGGAAAATATTTAATAGCAAGTATTTATTGTGACATTATCTTCATCAATTCTTTGGAAAAAGTATTTTATTGTTATATTATCTTCTTTAATTCTTTTAGAAATAGAATATTAATAATGTAAAAATAATAAAGAAAATTTAATTGGATTGATTTATATATGCAAATTTCCTCGATTTGAGAAAGAGTGTAGGTGTGTATGTGTAATATTTTTATTGACCTTGACCTAAAATAACAAATAACCATTGTTGTGCCCCATTTTCGTTTATCATTCTTTTTTATTATTATTATTTATTATCTAATAAAGCAACGGGCCCTACTCTCATGCTGGAAGCCGCCCACAACGATCGGGAGAAGACCGACCAGATGGGATTGCACCGAGCAAGACGAGCAGACGATAAGATGACAAGAGTCGGCCGAGCAGACGATAAGATGCCGGTCAGGGGGTATGCATTCCCGAGAACAAGCCTGCTCGCCCGGATGCCGACAGATTAGAGTGCCATAAAAGGAAGACTAGAGGTCGGTCTCCCCGGCTCAGCAAAGGCGGCGCAATAAAGGGTCCAACAGTTTTTTTACCATTTTAGGTTTATGAGTTGTCACATGTCAAGGCCCAATAAGGAAAGGCCCAATTCCTTTTTGTAAACCCTAATGGTAGCCCTATAAATAAAGGGAGAGCTGTAATAGGAAAGGGGACACATTCTTCAAGAAAGATTCCAGCCTAAAATACACTTCTCTCGTTTTTCCATTTCTAGCTAAGATCACATTTAATCTTCACCAAAACTAGTCCTCAAAACCCCCAGAAAATAGTTAACGAATTTTCACCCGTTAACAATTGGCGCTAGAAGGAGGGGGCTACCTCGAGCGCTAGTTTCGGTGTCGAAGTTTTCTTCTTCTTCTCGTTTTTTCTTGCGATAAAATCTGCAGGTACCTCAAGCAGCGCCGCCGTCGCCCTCGCCGGCGAAGTCGACGGACAAAGAGACGGCGCGGAAAGAACACCTCTGCTGAAGGACGGCGTCGGGACGGCTTCTCCAGAACTCCCAGACGAAATCGCTCGTCAAATAGCGATGATAGAGACACTACGCGCCGAGGAGGCCGAGATCAGGGAGAGACAGAGGACCCTCCGCGAAGAGCTGGCGGAGGCCGAGAAGCTGTTATCCCCGGCCCTGGAAGAGGAGCCAGATCTAGATCTGGGGCAGGTCAACACCCCCGAAGAGATTAAGCGCACTATACGGAAGTTGGAAGCTCGGTCTCGTTTTTTGGAGAAGAGACCCGTTGCCGAGAATCCAGATCCTAACCGCCGCTGCCTGGAGAAGGATTTTGAGGAGGAAGCACATGAAGGATCCGCCCGATCCGCCTTTCAGCAAAAACAGACAGCGAATCCGCGAGCAGTCATGGTGACCGATCCCGGCCTCGCAAAACGGCTAGAGGAAGTAGAGAGGAGATTAGCCGAACAAGACTGCGACCCCAGGAAGAGATCCGCTCTCGCCGAGCCTCTGAGTCTAAGGATCGAGCAAGCCAGATCACAACCCGACGTCGCCCCGTTGCTGACTCTCATCTATGACGGAGCGTCCGACCCCGATGTTCACCTGAACAAATATAACACTTACATGGTCGGACGAGGAGCAACAGAGGCCACGAAGTGCCGCCTTTTCCCTCTGACTCTCGGCGATATGGCCCACCGTTGGTACACTAGCTTACCGCCGAGGTCGATTGATAGTTTCGGGGAGCTAGGGGACGAGTTCGTTTCTTACTTCGCATCCAAAGTAAGTTTTTCGGAGGGCCGTCAGCGTTTAATGGGGGTCAAGCAGGGCAAAGACGAATCCGATGAGATGTACATAGACCGAGTAGAACAAATTGCCAAGCAGGGGGACCGGGTAAGCGACGAGATCCTCGTCCAATCTGTGTTGGGCGGTCTGCGGCCAACATCCAGTTTGTTCAAACCGATGATGAAGGACTATCCGAAGACATACGCTGAGTTCCGCAGGAGGGCAGGCGAGGAGATAACCCAACAACGCATATACGACCAGCGGATGAAGGAACTAGAGCCCGAGAAGGAAGTGAGATCCCCCGCCGAGAAGAAGCCCGCGAGCCCGGCAACTGTTGAGTACTGGACGGAGCCACCTCCAACGGTGAAATACCATGAAAGTGGTAAGAAGAAGCCAAACTACAAGATATACCAGGGAACTTTCCAAGCACCGCGGAGGGTCGAGATCATCGATGAGTGCGCCGAAGAAGGAACGTTCCTGGGGCAAACCCCAACTCAGATTCTACAAATCTTCTATGAGCGGGATATCAATATCCTCACTCCCCCACAGGCCATGAGGAGCCGCCCTGACGAGAGGAACCCGCGTAAATGGTGCTCTTTCCATCAGGAGAACGGACACAGGACTGACGAGTGTCGTGACTTGATCGCCCAACTCCGACAGTTGTATGAAGATGGGAGCCTGACCGAACTCCTCCGGGCACCGAAGCGGGGCCGCCCGATGGCCGGTCGGGGAGCCACCGGGCGTGGAGGCGCCGACCGCGGAAGAGGGGGTAGAGGCCGAGGCCGAGGATACCAAGACGGCCAGAATCGCCGACCTCATCAGCAGCCGAGACTCGAGCAGGGTCCGGCCGGCCAAAACCCATTGGCTCTGCCCCCTCCCCCGGTCGTGAGGCCCGAGAATCAGGATCCACCTGTCCGCGACGGAGCTCGGGTAAACATGATCGGGGGGCTGACGCCGATCATTCACAAGTCTAAGAGACAGAGGAAGGAGGAGCTCCGCGAGTTCGAGGGGGTGAACGTCGTGGTCCCGCATACAGAGTCAACTATCTCTCGAGGAATCGTTATCTCTTTCTCAGAAAAGGACCGGGAGGGGATAAAATATCCCAAGGAAGATGCTTTGGTGGTCACCGCTCGGATCCTCGGCATCGAAGTGGCCAGGGTCCTGGTGGATAATGGAGCTCATTGCAACCTGATTTTCAAATTGGCGCTTGACCAGCTCGGCGACCTCACAAGATATGTTCGACCCTATGAAGGAGTTCTGAAAGGATTTGGAGACGTGGTGGTCCGCCCCAGGGGACGGATCAGGATGGCTGTGGAATTAAAGGACTGGCAGGATCCCGCCATCAATATGACCAGGCTGATTGAGTTTGTTATTGTGGATGCTGAAAACATTTATAATGCTTTTTTCGGGAGGCCGTTCCTCGATGCCTTCGAGGCCGTGGCGTCCTCCCATTACTATTGTATTAAGTTTCCCACTTTGAGTGGCGCGGTCGGCACCCTTCGGGGTGACCAGTATATGGCCAGGAAATGTTTTAATTATCCTTTGTGTTCTAGTACAAACAATCACGTAAACGATACCGACAACACCGACACTGGGGCATTTGGGGGAGGTGATCCCCAAATGATCGACCATGAGTCGTTCCCGGAGGGAGACGACCCCAGAGATATGATAGCCCAAAATGACACGATTGTATTGAAGGAGATCGACCCCACAGGGGAGATGGATGTAGACGATGAAGAGTATCTGACCGCCCTATGGGAAGAAGGCGAGCCCGAGCAGTCAGGGGCTCGCGAAGCCAAGACTCAAGAGGCGCAAGAATCAGAGACTATCCTGCCCGAACTCGAGGCACAATTTCTGCACATCCTCATCGATGAACTACCGACCGGCCGAGATAACGATCCAATCCAAAATATACAGTGCGCAAGCGTCGAGGATCCTGACCCCTGGATTGGTTTCGAACCGAACGAGATTCCCGACCCCCGAGGACCTTCGGCCTGTTCGGCAGTAGACGGAGTCGAGAAAGTATGCCTGGATCCGGACAGACCCGAACTGGAGGTTTTCATTGGAAAGAAGATCCCCGAGCGACTGAGGGAAGAATTAATCGATTTTTTGAAACAGAATACCGACGCGTTCGCCTGGTCGCACAAGGACATGGTGGGGATAGATCCCAAGCACGCTTGCCACCACCTGAAGATTGATCCCGGGAAGAAGCCTATCGCTCAGAAGCGTAGAAAGATGGGGCCGGAGAAGTATGCAGCTTTGGCGGTCGAAGTCAAAAATTTGGTAGAGAATGACCTCGTAAGAGAAGCCGAGGAAGAGCCCCAATGGATAGCAAATGTCGTCCTGGTGAAAAAATCGAACGACGCTTGGCGTTTGTGTATTGATTTCACCGACCTCAACAGAGCCTGCCCGAAAGATCATTTCCCATTACCTCACATCGATCACCTGGTCGATAGCGTCGCCGGGCATGCAATTTTTTCTAACTGTGATTGTTTCGCAGGATACCACCAGATTCCCATGGCAGAGGAAGACATAGAGCATACCTCGTTTTACTCGGAGAAAGGAGTGCTGTGTTGGAAGCGAATGCCGTTCGGTTTAAAAAACGCAGGGGCAACCTATCAAAGGTTAGTGAACAAAATGTTCGCCGATCAGATCGGAGAGACGATGGAGGTCTACGTCGACGACATCATTATAAAAAGTAAGTCCGAGGAGGACCACATCAAGGATTTGATGACTACCTTTGAGATCCTCAGAGCTTTCAACATGAAGTTGAACCCGAAGAAGTGCCATTTTGGAGTATACGCCACCAAGTTCCTCGGCCACATCGTAAGCAAGAGAGGAATCAAAGTCAACCCAGAAAAGATCAGGGCCATTCAAAATTTGAGGGAACCCCGGAGTCTGAAGGACGTGCAAAAATTAACTGGTTGTCTGGCCGCGCTTAGTCGTTTCATCCCTAGGCTCGGGGATAAAAGCCGCCCATTTTTTAGATCGATAAAAGACCAGAAATTCAAGTGGGGGAAGGAGAGTCAAGAGGCTTTCTTACGCCTGAAGGAGCACCTCGGGAACCCCATCATCCTTTCTAAGCCGGTCCCCGGGGAAACGCTTTTCCTCTATTTAGCTGCATCTGAGCATGCAATGAGTTCGGTTCTTGTCCGGGCCGAGGGGCAACTGCACAAACCAATCTACTTTGTCAGCCAGGTCCTCCACGACGCCGAGACACGATACACACCTTTGGAAAAGCTGGCATATGCACTTGTGATGAGCGTGCGAAAATTGAGACCTTATTTTTTCGATCATCCCGTGGAAGTTCTGACTACCATGCCACTACGACAGGTCTTGCAGAGACCAGATACGAATGACCGATTACTAAAATGGAGCCTAGAGGTAGGTCAGTACGACATCACTTATGCTCCCAGGACGGCGATCAAGGGGCAAGCCTTAGCAGATTTCATAGTGGAGCTGACCTTCCCGGAATCCACCCCGTCGACCAGGGTCCCAGCATGGAAGTTATACGTCGACGGTTCATCCAATTCCTCCCATGCCGGGGCTGGAATAGTGTTGGTCAGACCGGGCGGGCAGTCTTTCACACACGCGGTGAAATTCGAGTTTGCCGCAACAAACAATGAAGCGGAGTATGAAGCGCTGATCGCCGGGCTGAACCTGGCTTTGGCAGTGGGTGCCGAACATTTACAGATCTTCATGGATTCTCTACTGGTAGTAAATCAAATCAAAGGAGATTACGAGACCCGATGCGACCGGATGGCGAAATATTATGAGCACGTAATGGCGCTGTGCGAAAAGATACCAAAAACTCTCATCGAGCAAATTCCCAGAGAAATGAACTCCCAGGCCGACGCGCTATCCAAGCTCGCGTCCTCAGAAGGAAGCGCCGATATGGCTAATGTAATTCTAACCAGTCAGGCAAAGTCCGCAATATCTCAAAGAGAAGCTTTGATCACGGTCATAGATCGTGGTGAGACTTGGATGGACCCTATCCGCTCCTATCTCTTGGACGGGACGTTACCCAGGGATAGGACAGAAGCCAGGCTACTCCGGATACGGGCGGCCAGGTATACCCTGATCGGGGATGTTTTGTACAGGAGGAGTCTGTACCTTCCTCTTCTGAAATGCATTACCCCGCTAGAGGGCCACAGAGTCTTTAGCAAAATTCATGACGGCGTCTGCGGGAACCATGCGGGAGGTCAGTCGCTGGCCCATAAGACGGTGCGCCAAGGTTTCTACTGGCCTACACTAAGGAGAGATGCGATAAATTATGCCCGGAGATGCCACAGATGCCAGGTGACCGCTCCCATCATCCGGACGGCACCAGAGTATCTCAACTCGATATACAGTCCTTGGCCTTTCGCGTCATGGGGGATTGATCTGATCGGACCCTTACCGACCGGACCAGGTGGGGTTAAGTACGCAGTGGTGGCCGTGGATTATTTTACGAAGTGGGCCGAGGCCGAGCCGCTAAAAACCATTGACCAAAAGGCGATCAGAAAATTCATCTGGAAGAATATCATATGCCGTTTTGGGATCCCGTATATCATTACCTCTGATAACGGGAAGCAGTTCGACGGTCTGGAAGTCATGAATTTCTTTGACAAATGGAAGATTAAGAAGGCTTTCTCCACCCCCTATCATCCGCAAAGGAACGGCCAGGTGGAGGCGGTGAACAAAATTTTGAAACATACCATCAAGGCCAAACTTGAAGAAAGACAAGGGAGGTGGGCGGCCGAGCTCCCAGACGTTTTGTGGTCTTATAGAACGACCAGTAAGGCCGCCACCGGGGAGACCCCTTTCGCTTTGGCTTTCGGTGCGGAAGCAGTGATACCCTCCGAGATCGAGGTTACAAGCCATAGGACTTCCCAAGAACTGAATGAAAACAATGACAAGGCTTTGCGCCTCGAGCTGGATTTCCTGGAGGAGAGGCGTCTGAACTCGGTTTTCCAGAATGCGACGGCCAAACAGAGAGCGGAGCGCTATTATAATTCCAAGGCCAAAATCAGGAAATTTAAAGCCGGGGACCTAGTTCTCAAACGCCTGCTCGGGCCAAGCACTGGGGCATTGGGCCCGAACTGGGAAGGCCCAATGCGAGTAAGGAAACACGTGGAAAAAGGATCGTACGAGTTGGAGCACCTGAACGGCGTAGCTGACCAGTATCTCTGGAACGCGCTCCATTTGAAAAAGTACCATCAGTAATTTTTTGTATCTCGAAAACTCTTTATGATCGGAATAAAAATTTGTTTGGCAGAAACTGGATATCTCGACCATCTCCACTGGAAAATCCGATAAGTCCGAGGACCGGACAAGTCCCCTCCTCGGCCGTGTCACCCTGATCCGTCGGGGGACATGAATATTTGACCGGGGATAGAGTCCGCTCTCCCCGAGCCTGAGATGAGTCGGGCGATCCGTCGCCCGACCGATCGAACAGGAAAATTTGATAAGTCCGAGGACCGGACAAGTCCCCTCCTCGGCCATGTCACCCTGATCCGTCGGGGGACATGAATATTTGACCGGGGATAGAGTCCGCTCTCCCCGAGCATGAGATGAGTCGGGCGATCCGTCGCCCGACCGATCGAACAGGAAAATTTGATAAGTCCGAGGACCGGACAAGTCCCCTCCTCGGCCATGTCACCCTGATCCATCGGGGGACATGAATACTTGACCAGCGTTTCGCCGAAAACACGAAGGTTTCAAAAATTTGAAATTTCACAAAGGAAAACGTGAAGCGAATAAAGAAAAAAGACAACACAAACATCGTAAGTTTAAAAGACACCGCATAAAACAAAGCATCAACAAAGAGGGCGACCCCTGCGATCATGAGTCGGCCGGGGAGGCCAGGGACTGACCCTGGACCCATGCGTTCCACGTAGGGACGGCCAGGGTCGATTCCTAACCAGACGCACCGCCGAGCGGTAATCCTGGTCAAAGACGTCAATCGAGAAGCCCGTCCCATCGGTCCAAGTAATTCGAACGGTCCATCCTTCTCGTATCTCGAACCCGCTTACAAGTCGTTCCCACTCCGGCCCGTAGATCGCGGTTTGATTGCGGAAACGCGTGAAGGAAACACACCATTCTTGATCCAAGGGATCCATCATTTGTAGCCCATCTACCCCCCCGCCGCCGATCGGGCGGAGGAACGCCGCGGGGACCGGGAAGACCTCTCTATGCCAGGTTCCGTTGAACGCGCGCTCGAAAAAATGCGAGCCATCCAAAAATTCAACTCTAGCCGACATATCTCAAGAAGTGACACCCTTTATTTGAATTTAGCAATACGCAAACGCAAAGACAACTTATTTATAGGGGTTTCCTCTTTTCGAAAATTGAAGAGCAGTTAAGGCAATAAGTTGACTACATTAAAGACAAATGACGGTTTCAAGGAGTTCGCATTAAATAAAAAGCAAATAAAAGATCAGAGCCAAACACAACATAATTATTCACCACCGAACAGGTTTAAATAAAGACGCACTAATCCACATATGGATGGCCGAGGGAGTCAGCTTCACCGCGCGCCCGGATCTGTTTGGGGAAGGAAACGTTGAGACGCTCCCGATCGTAAAGGCTGACACGAAACCCAAACCCAGGTTTCCAAATCACCCAGACCTCCCATCCAGCTTGAACGCCCGCATGCTGAACAAAGTCAGCCCAGCCCGGGCCCCCGAACGCCACCTGACGCCTAAGTTTCGTCTTCACAGCAACCCAGGCTTGTTCGTTAGAGTCATGGAAAGGGATCTCTTCACCTAAGAATTTATCCAATGGTTGTACAAACGCGTTGGGGAGAGGGAAGTTATTGCGATGCCATTTACCGTCGAACCTTTGGATTAGCTTGCGCCACCCATCGGAATGGATGGAGATGGCATAATAGCTTTCTGAGATTGCAGACGTGCATTGAAAGACTTGTTTCCCTTTATTTGGACGCATTTTCTTGCTTTGACTCATCTTTTTCCTCTCTTTATTCCTATCTTCTGTGGCAAATTCTTTCTATGGAAAGAGATATAAAAAAAAAAGAGAGAAAGAAGAAGGATCTAATGGAGTTACATTTATACGCAGAGGAGCATCTGAAGAGACCCCACTAAGGACCGTTTTGGAGGGAGTTTTCCCGCCAAAAGCCCTTTAGGAATAGGAAAACCTGTACAAATTCCGTACGTTGCAGACATTAAAGGTAAAGGAATTAATGTGACAGGGATGGATTAATAAAGACAAAGGTTTTTTATCCTAAAGGCAGCAAAAAGACAAAGTGACGAAAAGCAACAGAAATCGTCAGAGATATTGTTTAAGCCCGCACGGGCGAAATCCAAGAGAATAAAGAAAGAAACAGGGAAAGGAAATAAACACAAGTTTCTTCAAATGGCCGGGCGAATCATGATACTAAACGCCATCACTTCTGATCCCCAGGAGCCGATTCTTCACCATCATGGTCTTTGAGTACCGAGTCCGCGAATTTAACGGCCGGATCCTCCTCGGTCGTACTGACCGGCTCCGCAGAATCCTGAACGGCCGACTTATCCGGCTGAGGCATCTTAAGCTGCGACTTCAGAGGCCACCAGGACAGGTCTAACTTAAACTTCTGCTCCAAGTCAAGTACGTACAAGTGAAAGTGAGCATGAAGGGGACACTGTTCGGCATAGCGGCGAAGACAGCCCATCAAAACGTCCACTGGCTGACCGGCCTCCAAGAGTGCCCGAATACCATCAAAGTAAGCACAGTAATAAGAATAATTACTGTAGAAATTGATGTCCTCTTCGGGGTCAGCTCGGCGCGCAGCCTCTGCAGTCTGCATGCCTTCCAGCTCTTTAAAAATCCGCCGGTTCAACTCTTCCAGCTCTTTCATGCGTTCCTCGGCATAACCATAGGATTTTTCGAGCTCCTCCACCTGAACCCTGAATTTCTCTAACTCCTCTTTCTGCTCGGTCAGCTTGAGGATCACGGCCATCTTATCTTTCTTCTCCTCGTCCAGCTCACTGCTCAGGGAAGCTTTCATCCCGGACTCAAGATTGTAGTCCTCCTGCAGTTTGACGAACCGAGTCCGCAACTCCAAATAGACGTCGGGCAGGTTGGGCGGACATTTAGCAGCCTTATTTTCCTGCTCGGCACGGATTTGAGCCAAGCGATTCACCATGATCAGATTACGGGCGGCATTGACTCGCAGAAGTTTCTCTAAGAAGTCCGGCCGAGACGCCGCACTCTCCATCTCCCGGGACCAAGAGTGGTTAACATCCTCAATGGACTGAGCAATATGAGCCGGCAAAGGGTCCTCGTCGTAGGAATTCTGCTCGGCCGTCAGGTGAGCAACGGCCAAAGGAAGTCCGGGGTCCTCTTTGAAAGCCCTGCAGCTCACAACCCATTTTTTGTAAGAACCTGAGCGGTAAAATGCAATCAAGAAAACCCGCGAGAGAATACCTGGAGAAATCCTCGTCGTTGGCACCGAAGATTGACTCCAACTCGCCCGAACGATCATCATCTCCCGATCCAGCCGACCGGGATTCTTTCCTCCGGGGAGCCTTACCCTTCCTCGGGGCCGTGGGAGGTTTCCCGCTTTTCTTTGTCCCGGACGCGCCGGAACCATCCGCTCGAGATCTTTTGGCCGGTCGGAAGAGAGGTTCTTCATCGGAAGAAGAGTTCTCGAAGCCGACCTGGCTGATCGGCTGAGGCATGGGGAAGGTAGTCGAAGGGTGGGCAGCTACGGTCACTTTGGCCGCCAACTCCTGGCGCTCCGCCTCCGCTTTCTCCGCTGCAAGCTCCCTTTTCCTCCGTTCGCGAGGGGTCTCTAGCTTCGGCATCCCGATCGGCCGGACGATTCGAAAATATCTACGAGCTGCAAATAAAGAGAACATTAGGAACAAAAGGAGGGCAAAGTCCAAATAAACTGTAAAAACCACTCACGCGGAAATATATCCTCGGCGTCCCGGGGAGTAACTACAAACCGAGCACGAAGACGTCTCTCCTTGCCTTTCCAATTCTCATGTTTCCTTTGATTATACGAGAGGGACTTTATCCTTTCCAGGATCACCAGGAAGTCCCATCCTAATTGCCCGGCATCTAGAGCTTTAGGGCCTAAAAAAAGGACAAAAATGGGAGATTTCCCATAAGGCAGGTTAGGGATGAAAAAGGGCTAACTGGGATAAAATGTGCTAAGGTCAGAGAAACTAACGATCTGAAGTTATTCGGTATTCGGCACTCAGGGGAAAATCTTTGGAATTCCATTCTCCCGCTACGAAGAACCATTTTTCGGTCCACTTGGCTTGTTTGCTCGTCAGGTCGGTGATTTGGTATCCCGTTGTTTTAGGTAATAGTCACCCTTGCCGGCGTCACATATGCCCAACAGGAACAATAATTCAAGGCCAGTTAGGCCTCGATACAACCCGTAATAGCCGAATATGACGGTCAAGTCATACATGGTCGCCCAGGCATTCGGCACCAGCTGCATGGGGGCAACCCCAAAAATCTGCACCAAGTGGGCGAAAGAGTTCGGGATGGGAAAGCGAAGGCCGCTCGACATCATCGAGTAGTTCACCGCAAACATACCCGTAGGTGGGCAGTCTGCCCGCTCGCCTTCGATAGGGGCGTATATGTGAACGTCCGAAGGTATCTCCCATTCAACCCTTTTCTCCTGGAGAGCGGACTCCGTGATTGTGCTCGGCCTCCGGCTAGCCTCAAATAATCCCGGCCGATCTCCGACTACCCTAAAAATTTCGCGAGGAGCGTAGCGATATGGCCGCTCAAGAAGATAAGCCTCATATGTATATGGGGAGGGAGGACCCCGACTATCGGCGATGATTTCGCAGAGACGGCGGTAGGTTTCACTGACGTCACCTCTCAGCATCTCGCGGCTCTCGTCGGCCGAGAAGGGGTATTTCAATGAGCGCCCGGACGATGACGAGGCATCAGGGGACGAACCCTCACGAGGAGAAGAAGCAGAGGGTAATTTAGAAGTTTTTACAGGAGTTTGAGCGGGCGAAGCGCTCGACGATTCGCGACGAGGGGATCCCTCTTCACTCATCACCAGTTTCTGGTTTCTAACGAGGAGGTACACCCACGGCCGAAAATTTAATAAGCGATGAGGATATCAGAAGGGTCGCCGGAAAAAATGGCGACTCACCGGAAAATTTTTAAACCCAAGGAAGAAGGCGAAAACAGGTGCCCTGTAAAAACCCCGAAAAGAGAAACTCACTCTACACCGAGAGAGAGAAGAACGCGTACCTGAAAGGGAGGAGGTATTCGCCGGAAGTAATCGCCGGATTTCAGGAGGAAAATCAGCCGCCGGATGATTCGAGAAGAAAAGGTTTCGAAAAGTGAAAAAGGCCCTTTTGAGAAGATACTTATAGTATCTGAAAAGGCGGCGGGTTTTTTCCTTTTTTAATTTTTGAATTTCAAAATCGAAAGGACAACTGAAAGGACAGCTGTAGGCGGGAGACGAAAGGGTTTTCGCGACACGTGTCATCAACGTGTCAGCATGGCAAAGCCCTACCCCTCAATAAGGAAAATGGAGCAACTACAGCCACGAAGAACCCGGCCGGTTTCCGCCGACCAGATCCTTCATGGGGGGCATTTGTTGTGCCCCATTTTCGTTTATCATTCTTTTTTATTATTATTATTTATTATCTAATAAAGCAACGGGCCCTACTCTCATGCTGGAAGCCGCCCACAACGATCGGAAGAAGACCGACCAGATGGGATTGCACCGAGCAAGACGAGCAGACGATAAGATGACAAGAGTCGGCCGAGCAGACGATAAGATGCCGGTCAGGGGGTATGCATTCCCGAGAACAAGCCTGCTCGCCCGGATGCCGACAGATTAGAGTGCCATAAAAGGAAGACTAGAGGTCGGTCTCCCCGGCTCAGCAAAGGCGGCGCAATAAAGGGTCCAACAGTTTTTTTACCATTTTAGGTTTATGAGTTGTCACATGTCAAGGCCCAATAAGGAAAGGCCCAATTCCTTTTTGTAAACCCTAATGGTAGCCCTATAAATAAAGGGAGAGCTGTAATAGGAAAGGGGACACATTCTTCAAGAAAGATTCCAGCCTAAAATACACTTCTCTCGTTTTTCCATTTCTAGCTAAGATCACATTTAATCTTCACCAAAACTAGTTCTCAAAAACCCCAGAAAATAGTTAACGAATTTTCACCCGTTAACAACCATAATTAAAAAAAAAATTAAAATGATACTCCTAAAACCCTAATGTTTTAGGGTTATTTATACATTATACAGGGTATTTCCCCTTTGTTAAAAGAAATTCAACCAAGTACACTCTAAGTGCAAGCTTTAGAGAAAATACTCTTTCTCAAATCACTATCAAATGGAAAACTTCTCCAGAAAATCACTTGTTATCTGTCTCGTAATTTTCCTCACAACCTTTGGTATAAATCAATATGAAATTGATAAGAATACTTTTTATAATTATTAAATTTGAAAAGGTGAGTTAATTTGAATGGGTTGACAAAAGATGAAAAAGGAAAATATTTAATAGCAAGTATTTATTGTGAGATTATCTTCATCAATTCTTTGGAAAAAGTATTTTATTGTTATATTATCTTCTTTAATTCTTTTAGAAATAGAATATTAATAATGTAAAAATAATAACGAAAATTTAATTGGATTGATTTATATGCAAATCTCCTCAATTTGAGAAAGAGTGTAGGTCTGTATGTGTAATATTTTCGTTGACCTTGACCTTAAATAACAAATCACCATAATTTAAAATAAAATTAAAATGATAACTCCTAAAACCCTAATGTTTTAGGGTTATTTATACAGGGCATTTCCCATTTGTTAAAAGAAATTCAACCAACTACACTCTAAGTGCAAGCTTAGAGAAAATACTCTTTCTCAAATAACTATCAAATGGAAAACTTCTCGAGAAAATCAGTTGTTATCTGTCTCGTAATTTTCCTCACAACCTTTCCGATAATCTCCGAGTCATGCCACCCGACTGACTCAGAGGCCCTTCTAGACTTCAAGCAACACATCACTTACGACCCTTCGAGCCTTCTGGGCACATGGATTCCGAACACCGATTGCTGCACAGAATGGGAAGGCATTTCATGCGATTCCAACTCGGGCCGAGTCATCAACCTGACTCGCCCGGGCCTCTTCTCCGACGATTACGCTCCGATCGACACCTCCATGACTGGACGACTCTCCCCTTTCCTCGGCAATCTCTCCTCCCTCGAGATTCTTAATCTCGTCACCCTCAAGAACTTAACCGGCCCAATCCCGCCGGAGCTCGGAAAGCTGACCAGACTGAAATTCATGTTCCTCAACCACAACAACCTGACCGGGCCGATTCCACTCACTTTCCGATTCCTGAGTCGACTCGAGTCACTCTGCATCGGCGAGTCTAACCGTCTCACGGGCCCTATCCCATTCGATTTATTCCGAAATTTAACTTCACTTTCTGAGCTGGACCTTTCTTCGAACACCTTGTCCGGCTCGATTCCGTCTTCCTTGGGCGAAATGGTTTCGCTCATCTCTATCGACCTCAGTGGGAACCAGCTCTCCGGGAACATCCCGGAAACCATCGGCCGCCTGAAGAAACTCAAGTCTCTCGATTTTAAAGAAAATCTGTTAACCGGAGCGATCCCGGAGTCCGTCGGCGGCCTCTCCAACCTCGTCTGGTTCGACCTCAGTTCAAACAATCTCACCGGAAAAATCCCTCCCTCCATTGGCGTGCTCAAATCGTTGAGGTCAATCGATCTATCGCACAACGCGCTGACCGGGGAAATCCCGCCGGCGATCGGGAAATTGTCGAAGCTCGAATACCTAAGTTTGTACAACAATATGCTCGGTGGGAAATTGCCCGACGCAATCGGCGATCTCGCCGCCCTGAGTAGCATACACTTCTCGAACAACCGATTCTCCGGCGAAATCCCTCCGAGTTTCGGGAATTTGCAGAACTTGCAGGTCCTCGATTTGTCGGGAAATTTGTTTTCAGGCCCGATCCCAATCTTTCTCTCGAAGATGAAACACCTTCAGGATTTAGACCTCTCTTTCAACCCGTTAAAGCTCGGGATGATACCCGATTTCATCGGGAACATGAGCCTTTTCAAGCTGCAGCTGGCGGGTACGGGTCTGGTAGGCGGGTTACCCAGCTGGTTATCTTCGTCCTCTGTTTCGACTCTGGATTTGTCGAGTAATTCCCTGAAAGGAAAACTACCGGACTGGATCGGAAACATGAGCAACCTCTATTCTCTAAATCTGTCGAGGAACGGATTTTACTCGTCGATCCCGAACAACTTCACCAACCTCGTCCTGTTATCGGATCTCGACCTCAGATCAAACCGTTTTTCCGGTAGTTTGAAGACGATTTTCTCGAAGAAGTCGGATTTTGCGACTGGCCATTACAGCTCTATCGATGTTTCCCGGAATAATTTCACAGGGCCGATAGACGAAGGGGTATGGAATACACGGGTTATGGATTCAATCCACACATTGGCCTTGTCTCATAATATGTTGGGAGGGATCTTGCCTAAGTCTCTCGGGAACCTGCAATATTTGGAACGTTTAGAATTGGAGAAAAACGGGCTTTCTGGGGAAATACCGTTCGAGCTCGGGAACTTAACTCTACTCAACACAATTCTCCTGTCGGGAAATGGTTTGAGCGGTGGGATTCCGAAGGAGGTTTTGAATTTCAAGTATCTTGAGAGGTTCGATGTATCTGAAAATCGTTTGAGCGGGAAAATACCGAGCCACAAGATTAATATTTCGGCCTCGGCTTTTGCTGGGAATGCGGGTCTGTGTGGGGAGCCGCTTCCGGAATGTAAGGGTAGCAGCGGCTTCTTCGGTTGAAGTTTTCGAAAGTTTATACTTACAAGTCACGACGACTTCATTTTGTGTTTCATTGTAGTCGTGGTCTACCTTTTACTTGGAGAAATTAAGATATTCGTATGATCGACAAATCTTTTCTCAGCACTTGACATGAAATCGTATCAGAAGAAAAACTCTAATACTCTATTGTTCTATAGGTTTAACTCTAACAAAGAATATGACAGTGGTAGATTGCGTCATTGAGTGAGTTCACTCAGTCCTCAGTGATAAAAAGTTTGTCTCTTCAAGTTTTCAGCCGTCTTTTATGAGGCAGAAGAAGTACTTTAATTTCTCACTTACACCATCTCCAATGGCCTTTATTTTTTTACATAATTAAGAAAAACTAATTTTTTTAATTTAAACAAAATTTTAAAAACTTCATTTTATTCAAAAT
Organism: Euphrasia confusa; assembly: GCA_954870475.1. Classification (NCBI taxonomy): domain Eukaryota; kingdom Viridiplantae; phylum Streptophyta; class Magnoliopsida; order Lamiales; family Orobanchaceae; genus Euphrasia; species Euphrasia confusa. The sequence goes on from OX940967.1 coordinate 1,334,637, forward strand.
TACTCTTATTTTAATTCAACAATGTAACTCTCCTACTATTATTAAATGAGTAATTTAGTGATTCTTATAGTAATTGAGAACTTAATGATGATACTTACATTAATTCTAATTATATTTTAGTTAATTCTTTTTATTATTAAATTTACTATTAATCAATTTAAATTTGAAATTGATAAGAATATTTATTTTTAAATTTGATTTTATTTGCACCCAATAAATTTACAAAGGAAGTGTGACCATTGTGTTGGGACAAAGGTAGTACTTAGTTTTAAATTATATTTAATTTAGTATTTTTACTCAATACACCTCTAAATATATTTTTTATATAAGAGTATAAAAAATAAGAATTCACCTCATCAAAAAAAAAAAAAATCTTAGATTCTTGAAGTGTGATCTATATAATTTTTGTCTGAGTATTTCATTGCTAGAAACTTTATTTAAAAGTAACTTACTTCTGGACCGATTGATATCATGTTGAACCTCATAAGAATGTTCAACAAGTGGATAAACTTTATTTAAAAGTAACTTACAATTGGACCGATTGATATCATGTTGAACCTCATAGGAATGTTCAACAAGTGGATAATTAATTCTAATGGATTGACACAAACTTCATAGGAATGTTCAACAAGTGGATAATTAATTTTAATGGTTTCACGCAAGCCTTGACTCTAATATCATGTAAATCGGAATCCAAGACCGCCTAATCTCTGATATCATGTTAAAATCGAAAGTGTGTGAGTGAGGTCTCACGACTAGTGCTCTCTGATATCATGTTGAAATCGAAAGATAAACTTTATTTAAAAGTAACTTACTTCTGGACCGATTGATATCATGTTGAACCTCATAGGAATGTTCAACAAGTGGATAATTAATTCTAATGGATTGACGCAAACTTCATAGGAATGTTCAACAAGTCACTACAAGAATTTGGCGGAACCCCTACGGGGGTTCCCTACGGCATCCATCCCGTAGGGGTGTCCCTACGGCATCCCCTACGGGAAATCCTTTAAAGAAATCCCCTACGGCAACCCCTACCCCCTTGCCGTAGGGATGAACGCCGTAAGGGGTCCCGTAGGGTTCTACGCGCGCATTTGGTGCGCCTCACTTCCCTCCAAAATTCCCTACGGGTCCCCTACGGGATTTTTGCCCTACGGCGGGTATTCCCGTAGGGAGTGATGATAATAGAGTCCCCTACGGGCAAACTCCCGTAGGGGAAGAATAAATCCCCTACGTGGATGCTTCCCGTAGGGGACCCCTACGGCATTTGCCGTAGGAGATTTTTTTTTTTTTTTTTATATTTTTTATAAATTTTTTATAATTACGCTAAATGTTTTTTTTTTAATGTTTTATAATTACGCTAAATTTTTTTTTAAATATTTATAATTACATTAAATTGTTTTAAATGTTTTTTAACTATTATTTCACAAATAATAAATTATAATTAAAGTTTTTTTAACTGTTTACGCAATACGCAATTATACAACTATACAATTATAATTTTATAAAAATAATTAATTACAAAAATTATGCAATTACGCAAAACATTACGCAATTTTATAAAAATAATTAAATACAAAAAATATCGCAATTTAATATATTTAAATGCCCTTTTATTTAAAATTAGTTTTTAAATAAAAAAGCATTTAGACTAGAACCCCGGCACTTGATATGAATACATATATATTATCTTTTAAAAGTTGTATATATAACGAAGATAGTCCAGCGGTTATCAGCTGTTTTTTTGTAGTGAGTGGATAATTAATTTTAATGGTTTGACGCAAGCCTGGACTCTAATATCATGTAAATCGGAACCCAAGACCGCCTAATCTCTGATATCATGTTAAAATCGAAAGTGTGTGAGTGAGGTCTCACGACTAGTGCTCTCTGATATCATGTTGAAATCGAAAGTGTGTGAAGTGTGTGAGTGAGGTCTCACGGCTAGTGCTCTCTGATATCATGTTGAAATCGAAAGTGTGTGAGTGCGGTCTCACGACTAGTGCACAAAGACGAGAAAGGGAAATCCGTGACACGTAGGAAAATTTCATCATAATACCAATTGGTACTAGATGGAGTAGCTCTACATTTATAATTTAGTCTCACTTTCCACTCCGATCCAATGTGGGACAACTTACAAGTGACCACAACAACATAACTTTAACACACCCCCTCACTTGTGAGTCGTAAACAAATCGGTCTCACCTCAACAATGATCGACCCTCCTGACCGAGCAACCACCACGTGCCTTGACGCCACTTCAATGGGTTGCCGAACCGATGGGTTGTAACAAACGCAACACGAAACATAAGCCACATAACTCTCATAATATGTTAGAAACCGTTTCATCTAAAAAATCGAACTATTAAATAAAATTGATCGATTAGTAGAGGCGCACAACGGGCGGGACGGGCCGGTATTAGCGGGTGCGCGGGTTAAGAAATTCAGACCCGCAGCCCGGCCCGTGTTTAAGCAGTATTCTTGTAAATATAAATAAATTGGTAAATTCAGAGATTTTTAAAGTTTAAATAAAATTGTTCATTTCTAAATTATTAAATTTGAAAAGTTGAGTAAATTTTAATAGGGCGCGTATTTAAAAGGGTGAGTTGACAAAAAATAAAAAAATAAAAAATTTAATAGTAGCGCGTATTTATTGTGACATTATCTCCCAAATTACTTGAAGTTGCAAGCTTAAATTCCTTACAAATACACTAATCTTCCTCAAATCACTATCATATTGAAAACTCATCAAGAAAATTACTTGTCATCCGTCTCGTAATGTATGAAATTCATTTTTATACATTATGATTATGATTATATTCACGTAGATTCACGTAAGCACATAGTGAAAACATAACATAAAGCATGAGAAGAAGACACAAAACCCTTGCAACATTCTATTTCATATAAATACACGTGCACATAAAGATAACATATACTCCAACTACTGAGCTCTTAAGTTAAAAGAGATTTATAACTCTATATAGTAATAAATGATTAATATATAACAAAAATATTTACTAAAAATATTTTTATTTATCAAAATCAATAACATGTTTAAAATCACATAAAATAATTATCAAAAATTTTAAAGCGGAATTTGAAAAATGTATAACTTATGAAAATGGAGTTTTTTCTTATTTATAATTAGTTGGACTTGAATTTATTTATCATGGTAAAGAGTTTATTCTTATATAGTTGTAATTAGTATTATTGTAACTATAAATAAATTGGTAGATTTAGAGATTTTTAAAGTGTAAATAAAATTGTTCTTTTATAAATTATTAAATTTGAAAATTTGAGTTAATTTTTAGAGATTTTTAAAGTGTAGTAAATAAAATTGTTCATTTATAAATTATTAAATTTGAAAACTTGAGTTAATTTTAATAGGGCGCGTATTTAAAAGGTGAGTTGACCAAAAATAAAAAAGGAAAATATTTAATAGTAGCGCGTAATTATTGTGACGTTATCTCCGAAACAACTCGAAATGCAAGCTTAAATACCTTACAAATACACTACTCTTCCTCAAATCTCTCTCAAATGGAAAACCACTCAAGAAAATCACTTGTCATCTCTCTCCTAATCTTCCTCGCATCCTTTCCGATAATCTCCGAGTCATCGTGCCATCCGACCGACTCAGAAGCCCTCCTAGACTTCAAGCAACGAATCACTTCCGACCCTTTCGGCCTTCTCCACTCATGGATTCAGAAAACCGATTGCTGCACGAAATGGGATGGCATTTCCTGCGATTTCAACTCGGGCCGAGTCATCAACGTCTTCTGCACCGATGACGGCCCGATCAAGACCTCAATGACCGGAAAACTCTCCCCTTTCCTCGGCAACCTCTCCTCCGTCGAGTGTCTCAATCTCGGAAGCCTAAAGAACTTAACCGGCCCGATCCCGCCGGAGCTCGGCAAGCTGGCCCGACTAAACACCCTGTTCCTCGACAACAACAATCTGATCGGCCCGATCCCGCCGGAGCTCGGAAAACTGACCCGACTAAACACCCTGTTTCTCGACAGCAACAATCTGACCGGCCCGATCCCACTCACGTTCCGATTCTTGACTCGACTCGAGGTACTCAGCCTCGGTAAGTCTAACCGTCTCACGGGCCCGATCCCTTTCGATCTATTCCGCAACTTAACCTCACTTTCTCAGCTGGACCTTTCGTCGAACACCTTGTCCGGCCCGATTCCGTCTTCCTTGGCCGACTTGGTTTCGCTCACCTATCTCAACCTCGGCGGGAACCGGCTTTCCGGGAACATCCCGGAAACCATCGGCCGGCTGAAGAAACTCAGGACTCTCTTCCTTAACGATAACCTGTTAACGGGAGCGATCCCGGAGTCCGTCGGCGGCCTCTCCAACGTCGACTGGTTGAATCTCAGTGGCAATAATCTCACCGGAAAAATCCCGCTCTCCATCGACGGGCTCCAATCGGCGACGATTATCGATTTGTCGCACAACGCGCTGACCGGAGAAATCCCGCCCGCGATCGGGAAATTGCCGAAGCTCGAAACCCTAAGTCTGGAGAACAATCGGCTCGGTGGGAAATTGCCGGACGCAATCGGCGATATCGCCGCCCTGAGTACCATAATCCTCTCGAACAACCGGTTCTCCGGCGAAATCCCTTCGAGTTTCGGGAATTTGCAGAAATTAGTGGGCCTCTATTTGTCGGGGAATTTGATTTCGGGCCCGATCCCAATCGCTCTCTCGAAGGTGAACCTTCAGGATTTAGATCTCTCTTTCAACCCGTTACGGCTCAAGACGATACCCGATTTCATCGCGAACATGAGCCTTTCCAAGCTGCAGCTGGCGGGTACGGGTCTGGGCGGCGGGTTACCCGGGTGGTTATCTTCGTCCTCTGTTTCGACTCTGGATTTGTCGAGTAATTCCCTGAAAGGGAAACTTCCGGACTGGATCGGAAACATGACCAACCTCATGTCTCTAAATCTGTCGAGGAACGAGTTTCACTCGTCGATCCCCAACAACTTCAGCAACCTCGTTCAGTTATCGAATCTCGACCTCAGCTCCAACCGTTTTTCCGGTAGTTTAAAGGCCATTTTCTCGAAGAAGACTGACTTCCCGTTCGGCAATTACAGCTCGATCGATGTTTCCCGAAATAATTTCACAGGGCCGATAGACGAAGGCGTTTGGAATACACAAGTTATGGAATCAATCGAGTCATTGGTCTTGTCTCATAATACATTGGGAGGGATCTTGCCCGAGTCACTCGGGAACCTGCAGTTTTTGCAACGTTTGGAGTTGGAGAAAAACGGGCTTTCAGGGGAGATACCTGTGGAGCTCGGAAAAGCAAAATCACTCAAAACAATTCTTCTGTCGGGAAATGGTTTGAGCGGTGGGATTCCGAAGGAGGTTTTGAATCTCGAGTTTCTTGAGAGGTTCAATGTATCGGATAATCGTTTGAGCGGGAAAATACCGAGCCACGAGATTAATATTTCGGCCTCGGCTTTTGCTGGGAATGCAGGTCTGTGTGGGGAGCCGCTTCCGGAATGTAAGGGTAGCAGCAGCTTCTTCGGTTGAAGTTTTCGAAAGTTTATACTTACAAGTCACGACGACTTTATTTTATTTTGTCTTTCATTGAAAGCGGAGATTGTTTGAGTTTATTGTAGTCGTGTTCTACCTTTTACTTCGAAAATTTTAGATATTCTTATGATCGACAAATCGATTTCTCACCATTTGACATGATGAAATAGAATCTGAAGAAAAGCTCGAATATATAAGACAGCCCTTGAGATCAACCGATGATATTGCTATGCGATGAAGCGGTTGGGGAGCTCTTGCCTGATAAATAAAGGATAAAAACGAGCAAGTTTTCAACTTATTAATAGTACAATCTGATGTGGCGGAAGCTATAATACGTAGATTAAAACTTTTTTATTTCAAGAATATTCGAAGAATTAAAAGAACACGGAGATTAAATTTCAAGAATACCAAAAAATTAAAATACGTAGATTAAAACTTTTTTATTTAAAGAATATTCGAAGAATTAAAAGAACACGGAGATTAAATTTCAAGAATGCCAAAAAATTAAAAAATGAAAGGTCGTTGATTAATAAAAATACCAAAATTGATAAAGAACACTCTTTTATTTCATCACAAACAACTAACAGTAACAATCAATAACAAGAAGACTTACAACAAATTAAAATAAATAAAATAATAGTAACTTGAACAATAAGCTACAATCCTTTTAGACTATCTTTATTGGTGATTTTCACCGGTTTATCAATAAAACAAAATCATCTTTTAAACAAAAAAAAATTAAAATTAAACTTGCCCAATTGCAGGAGCGATTCATGTTCACTAAAGATCACCACATGTCAGCACTAGATTTGTTGAAAACTTATATTTAATTTCAATTCATTTTGTTTATAAAAACTTGTATACTATATTTATATTTTATTTAAAAATAAAATAAAAAATTCTAAAATTCATAATTTTAAATTATCTACAAATTGAGTATAATATTTATATGATTTCGTACACAAACAAAAATTTATTTTTAAAAATTTTATTTCAAAATTTTAAATTTTTTTTTAATTTTCAAATAATATTTTTTATATTACTATTAATATACTTATTTTTTAAAAACATAATTAAAATTTATTATATGAATTAAAATAAATAAATAATTTTAGATTGGCTTGGTTGTTGATAAAGTTAAAAAATTTATAAAATTGTGATTGTTATAAATTGTGTAAGAAAAAGTAAAGTAAAATAATATTTTATTAAAAGTTTAGGTTGAGTTAAATTGCTAATAAACATAGCCCTTATTTGGGGTCATAAAATTGTTAAGTTAACTAACACTATATTTTAAACTTGTGTTTGGTGGGTCTCTCTCCCAACCTAAGCAATAGTCACACTTCCTTATTTTGTGAAGGAAATGTGACTATTAGTTTGGAAGAGATAGAGTAAAAAGATATGAAGTTGTGTATGAGATTTACTCAACTATTTACTCTTTTTTCCTCTACAATCACGCCGCAAAGAACAAAAATTAAATTTAATATAAATTTACTTTGTTCAGAGTACCTCAACGGCGGGGACCACCACCATCGCCACCGATATTGAGCTCCTCAACGGCGGTTCACCACCATCGCCACCGATATCGAGCTCTTCAACGGCGTGCCACCGACATCGCCACCGCTATGGAGCTCCTAAACGGCGGGCCACCACCATCGCGGATAGCTCCTCAACGGCGGGCCACCACCATCGTCACCGCTATCGACCGGACAACAACGAATTTATATAATTCACAATTTTTATTCTCTTTCAATTTTTAAATCTAAATCATTTTCTTGCAATCGTTTTCTTTGTGCTGAATTTACGAATGAAAATATAATTTATTTATGGGTCTTGCTAAATGGACGGATTCTGCCTATGAGCAAAACTTCCTTAAAAAAATATTTTAAATATGGTTATAATATTTTAATTAGTTTTTTGATATGTATTATAATTAGATATAGTATATAAAATATATATTGCGCAAAAAAAATATTAAAAAAATCAATTAAACAGAAAAAATATATTTTAATGTATAATAATAAAAGGTAAAAATTGTATTTTAAGATATTTATTAAACTAATTATATTTGTGATTAAATAAAAATAAAAAATAAAAAATAAAAATAAATTTGAGCCTCTATGGGCAGAATCTGTCCATATACAATTTATTTATTTATTTGGATTTTGATCTTTTTTCATTGTTGGTTTGTCAATGGTTATTGAGGCTCAAAATTTGAGATTCCGGTATCGGAGAAAGAAAAGAAAGTGAAAAAATACTTATTTGGATTTTGATATTTTTCCATTGTTGATTTGTCAATGGTTATTGGGGCTCAAAAATTGAGATTCAGGTATCGGAGAAAGAAGAGAAAGTGAAAAAAACACGTATTTTTTCTGTTGAAAATTTTGTGAATTTCGAGATATTGTTCATGTGAGATAGCGGTTTTTTCTATGCTACTCTAATGAGTTAGTACCCTATTCCATTTAAGTTAGACCATGTGTATTTATTAAAATAATTAAAATAAATGATGTGGTTGAAAATAAAAGTAATTAGCATTTTGGGATGTTAACTCTATTGAAGTGAAACAGCAGCAGACCTATAATCTAACTTGGACCTTAGAAAACTAAACCAAACACCAGTTAAATATGTTATCTAAACTATCTTAGAGTTATCTTGGATAATAAACAAGACCTTACTTCTTTGTATTCACCCCATTCCCGCTGGGTCAAAAAAATTCGCTCTCGAATCGAATATCCAGAGTGGACAAATTTCTTCTGTAGCATCGATTGGTAGATGAACATCAGAAACAATCTTAGGGGAAATGACTTTTCCTCGATGATGTCCACTGTGAATTGTTGCATGTACTTCAGTCAACTTAACAATCAACGGACTCGTCTCATTGGTCTTGTTATTATGAACACTTAATCTGGTTCTCCTCGGTGGGAGCTTCCTAGGAATTGCTGGCCCTCCTTTGGTTCTAAGCAACAATATTGATAGTTGGAAAAGGGAAAATAAATAAGCATCAACGGACAACGGGTGCCACTATATTTTTATCTGGTCCCTAGAGAACAACTTCAATAAATCTCATGCCATCTTTAGTTTCTGCATCATCCAAATGACTGCCATTTATATTTACTTGTGAGCAAGTATAAACTTTCGAAACTTCAACCGAAGAAGAAGCGGCTACCCTTACATTCAGGAAGCGGATCTCCACACAGACCCGCATTCCCAGCAAAAGCCGAGGCCGAAATATTAATCTTGTGGCTCGGTATTTTCCCGCTCAAACGATTATCCGATACATCGAACCTCTCAAGATACTCGAGATTCAAAACCTCGTCTGGAATCCCACCGCTCAAACCATTTCCCGACAGGAGAATAGTTTTGAGTGAAGTTGCATTCCCGAGCTCGACAGGTATTTCCCCAGAAAGCCCGTTTTTCTCCAACTCCAAACGTTCCAAGAAATGCAGGCTCCCGAGAGACTTGGGCACTCTCCCTCCCAGCTTATTATGAGACAAGACCAATGTCTGTATTCCAAATGCCTTGGTCTATTGGCCATGTGAAATTATTCCGAGAAACATCAATCGATTGGTAAGCACCGGTAAAATCCGACTTCTTCGAGAAAATAGCCTTTAAACTACCGGAAAAACAGTTGGAGCTGAGGTCGAGATACGATAACTCAGCCAGGTTGCTGAAGCTGTTGGGGATGGACGAGTGAAACCCGTTCCTCGACAGATTTAGAAACGAGAGGTTAGTCATGTTTCCGATCCAGTCCGGTAGTTTCCCTTTCAGGGAATTACTCGACAAATCAAGATTAAAAACAAAGGACGACGATAACCAGCCGGGTAACCCGCCGCTCAGACCCGTACCCGCCAGATGCAGCTCGCCAATGCCCATGTGCCCGATGAAATCGGGTATTCTCTCGAGCCGTAACGGGTTGAAAGAGAGGTATAAAGTCTTAAGGTATTTCAACTTCGAGAGAGCGATTGGGATCGGGGGCCGAAATCAAATTCCCCGACAAATAGAGGCTCTGTAATTTCTGCAAATTCCCGAAACTCCAAGGGATTTCGCCGGAGAACCGGTTGTTCGACAAGTACACAAATTCCAGGGCGGCGAGATCTCCGATTGCGCCGGGCAATTTCCCACCGAGACGATTGTTGTTCAGAATTAGGGTTCCGAGCTTCGTCAATCTCCCGATCGCGGGCGGGATTTCCCCTGTCAGCGTGTTGTGCGACAGATCGATGACCCTCGCCGATGCGAGCCCGTCGATGGAGAGCGGGATATTTCCGGTGAGATTATTGCCACTGAGCTGGAGCTTTTCCACGTTGGAGAGGCCAACGACGGACTCCGGGATCGCTCCGGTTAACAGGTTGCCGTTAAAATTGAGATTCCTGAGTTTCTTCAGGCGGCCGATGGTTTCCGGGATGTTCCCGGAGAGCTGGTTCCCACTGAGGTCGAGATGGGTGAGCGAAACCATGTCGCCCAAGGAAGACGGAATCGGGCCGGACAAGGTGTTCGACGAAAGGTCGAGCTCAGAAAGTGAGGTTAAGTTGCGGAATAGATCGAAAGGGATAGGGCCCGTGAGACGGTTAGACTTACCGAGGTAGAGTAACTCTAGTCGAATCAAGAATGGGAATGTGAGTGGGATCGGCCCGGTCAGGTTGTTGTTGTCGAGGAGCAGGGTTTTTAGTCGGGTCAGCTTGCCGAGCTCCGGCGGAATCGGGCCGGTTAAGTTCTTGAGGCTGCCGAGATTGAGACGCTCGAGGGAGGAGAGGTTGCCGAGGAAAGGGGAAAGTTTTCCGGTCATCGAAGTCTCGATCGGATCGTCTTCGGTGTACAAGAAGCCCGGGCGGATAACATTGATGACTCGGCCCGAGATGGAATCGCATGAAATGCCATCCCATTTTGTGCAGCAATCGGTTTTCGAAATCCACGTGTCGAGAAGGCCAAAATGGTCGGAAGTGATTTGTTGCTTCAAGTTTAGGAGGGCCTCTGAGTCGGTCGGATGACAGAACGACTCGGAAATTATCGGAAAAGATGCAAGGAAAATTACGAGACCGATAACAAGTGAGTTTCTGGAAGGGTTTTCCATTCGATACTGATTTCATATTTGAGCAAGACTAGTGATATTTATATAAATAAACCTCATATATATTAGGGTTTTAGGAGTATTATTTTTATTTTATTTTTTGGTGATTTTGTTTTTGAAGATCAAATCAAATCATAGCTGAACGAAAATATTATAATTGATTTTATTATTTTAAGTAATCCAAAACAAAATCAAATTGTTGCACCAAAAATATACTGCATACATTTTGTTCATGGAGTTATAATTTATTTATTTTTTCTATTTTTAGTTAATAAAAATGTTTCACTAATTATAGTTTGGTGTGTGATTTTAATTTTGACTTTTATCTGATTTGCATATAAATCAATCCAAATAAATCTTCTCTATTAGTACAGTATTACATTATTACTATCCTTTATCCCGAAGAATTAAAGGAGATAATGTCACAATAAATTCTTCATAAGGTGTATTAAATATTTTCATTTTTTAGCTCTTGCCAACCATTAAAATTAACAAATTGCCTATTCAAATTTAATAATATATTTTATAAATATTTCTTATCAATTTCATTTTTTGAGCTAGATTAATACCAAATTTACTTTTAAAAATATTAAGTAAACTATAAATTTCATTATGTTATGTACTCACTCTGTATCCTTATATTATTACTCTGTTATTTTTAAATACAAATCATAAAATCAATTTATAATAAGACAAAGGAAAGAGTATAATATAGGAGTACTTTTTAATTAGGGAAAAATTGCAATAAGGTCAATTTTCAGCATTTTTTCGGCAATAAGGCCAATCTCCAATTTTCGTGTCAATTAGGCCATTTTGTGTCAATTAGGCCAAAAAAATATACCTGGAAAGACGAAACTACCCTCGACATATCCTACCCCACCCCAACCCCCCAAACCCCTAATTTACGCCCCCCAAATCCACGATCGGGAAATCGCGATCGGGAAATCGACCAATCGCCTTCTACCCCGCCGACCCCACCGCCGCGACGCCGACGACCCCGCCCCCACCCCCACGGCCAGATCCTCCTCTCCTCTCCTCCCCCGCAGGTGCAGACCCTCGTGTATTCGACACGGGCGAGGTATCGACGACGAGTTTCTCCGGCGTCATTCCCTTCCCCGAGCCGAGTTCAACCTCCTCTCCCTTCACTGCCCCTCCCCTTCCCTCGTCGCCTTCGTCGGGTCCGGGCCCCTCCCTCTCACCTCCATCGTCCTCGCCTCCAACCACCTCAAAATCGCCGTCTTCCACAACTACCGGTGAAGGACGCCACCGGTGAGCACCTTGAATTCTTCGCCGCGATAATCGATTTCATGCAGTCCGTCTCCCTCGGCATCGATCGATTGATCGATTTCATCTCCGCCGCCAACGCCGCCGCCGTCGTTCCTGTCTCAGTTCAAATGTCAGATGCGTCGCCGCCCTCCTTGCCGGCGATTTTGAATCCAGGTACGCGATTTCGAATCCACGTACCCGATCAGTGCTTAAAAGCTTGATTCAGCATGCATGCAAAGTGTGTGGATTGATTCAGTGTGCATTGAGCATGCATTCAGTGTTCATTGTTTTTTATTATGCATGTTCAGTGTTTTTTCGTTGCATTCAGTGTTAATTGAGCATGCATTCAGTGTTTAGTGTGCATGCATTCAGTGTTCCTGCACTGAGCTTGTCATTCAGTGCTTAATTGGTTCAGTCAGTGTCTAATTCACCATGCGCTTTTTTCATCATGCGTTCAGTCAGTGTTTAATGGCTTGATTCAGTGTGCATTGAGCTGGACTAATTGCACTTACACACTGTACCCACCTGTTGCACACTGAATCCATACTTAACAATATGGACTCAGTGTTGATTTGCTTCATTCAGTGTCTGAATGAATACCAGTTTGTTTCCTCTAGGATACCTTTTCCCATTCAGTGTTGTGTTTCTGTGTTCATTTTATGCAGTCAGTGTTTTATTTATGGGTTCAGTGTCAGTGTTTCTTGTAGAGATTCACGGTTGCGACCCTCGAAGGATCTACGTGAAGGGAAATGCGGTGGATGTTTCTGGATTTATTCCATGCGTGTCGAGGCTGACAACAAAAGATTCATAGGGGCAGTGGACAAACTTTGTCCAGACTCCGATAAGTATCCCTATCCTACGTTCAAACATGATGTCCAGTAGTTGGACTCGACTCGGTTATTTTGCGATCCTGCGTGCAGTAATTGAAAATCAAATAATCTAAAAACTCGAAATCGAATAAAAAACATAAAAATCTGATATAAAATAATTTTCTTTTTTTTTCTTGTATTCCATGTTTTTTACGAATCTCATCGTATGTTTTTACAGTTTATATATGGGTCTACATAATCTGTGTTGTCCTATGGCAGTAAACAGTAAACATCGTCAAGGACGAAGCTAAGAAGAAGTCAAAAGGATATGCATTCATTCAATACACTTCGCAAGAGGAGGCAGTGATTGCTTTGGAAAGCATGGATCATCAGGTTCAATGTTGCTTTTGTTTTCTTGCAGATGGATTCTCAAATCAGAAATAAAGTTTGTATGAATTTTTTTTTTTATTTTTTTAGCTCGTTCAGCTGCTGTTTAGGTTCAAATTCAAATTCACTTCTCGAGAGATTGCGATGGCGGTCCGATTGGTGCTTCCCGACGAGCTGGCGAAGCACGCCGTTTCTGAAAGGGACTAATGCAGATACCAAGTTCACTAGTTCTTGAATGGAAATTGAATTGTGATTTATGATGAATGACTTTAATTGATGTAAAGGAAAATGATTGATTTGGTGAAATTGTAATGGAATGTTGAATCGATGTTTTTATCACGAGTTTTGTGTATTTTTTCATTCGAGTTTTATGTATTTTTATTTTACATTCAGTGTGTTTATACGACATTCAGTGTTAAAATATGACATTCAGCGTGTTCAGTGTTAAAATATGTCATTCAGTGTTAAAATATGACATTCAGTGTGTTCAGTGTTAAAATATGTCATTCAGTGTTAAAATATGTCATTCACTGTTAAAATATTCAGTGTCTTCAGTGTTAAAATATGTCATTCAGTGTTAAAATATGACATATTTTAACAGTGACCTCCACATCACATAACATTGGACAACCTAAAATCCAATTGCACCAAGATTCTGAATTCAAACCACACAGTACATATGGAAGTCTAAAATAAATATTATTCCAAAAAAAATTAATACTTCGACCCTTTCAAACATATTTAACTTAAATGTATCACGTGACAATTTCGATTACAAAATATTGCAGCAAATAAAACTTTCATACATGAAATATAATAAATACATAAACGTCGGTACTCCGCCTGATGATCAAGATTAAAATCATGGGAAAGTAGTCGAAATAAGGCATTTGCTCCTCGGGGTCGGAGGAGGACTATACGGTGCGGAAGCAGCCACACTTCTCGATTTCGAGTTCTCCTTCGTAAGCACACTAAGCTGGCTAACACTGCAGTACATCCCGGAAAGAAAATATGCAACAACTATGAAGATGCCTAACAACTTCTGAGCGCCATTTCTGGTAAAAAGAAAAACGTACATAATTATTAAGAAGAAAATAAAATGACAAAAAAACAGAAGTGATAATAGACCACCTGTAATCAACTCAAATCATGTATAAAAAACACAACTGCAGCAACAAATTCCAGTCGCCAACCAATCAATCCCAGGAAGGCTTCACAAATATTTTCTAGCAAGTGCGCAAACTTTTGTATCAAAATGTGATGATGTAACCCAACTTCCAGGAAGGTAAAGTGGATTGAGGAGGGTCTGCAAAATATAAAAGCATTTATTGTTAAAATATCGGAACTACATCATATTTGTAGACATTCACTATATATAATAGTAGCTTATTTTATTTTCTTCTTCCTGAGGAACAGAGGAGATAAAATAATAACTCAGGAGATGGATAAGTAAGAATCATATTAGAAATCATGTACTGCTAGTTTCACGTAATGAAAAACATTCGATCAAGTGCAAGCAAAAGCTTCTCCGTGCTACATTAAAAAAGTTTGATCCGAATGTTCTTTATGTCGAGAGTCTAAATGTAAGAATAAAATAGTCTTGGTTTTTGTAATTTTCAAAATAAATTTCTTTTAACTATGTCAAAGCACTGTATGTTTTGTAAAATACTAACAAATACTCGTCGTGGCTCGCTTTCAGCTTGTCCTTGATATCATCAAAAGTCCGAATGATGGTGAGCAAGTTGGACCTCATCTGTTCATAGGACCTGGAACACCAAAAAACACACACGGATGTGAGTACAAACACTGAGTGGCACACACAAAGCACTGAACAGGCACATACAACACTGAACATGCCACATACAACACTGAACAGCCACCAAAAACACACAATCAACACTGAGTGGCCATGTAATGGCACTGAGTGGCATGAAGAGGCACTGGAATGACATGAAGAGGCACTGAACAGGCATACACAACACTGAACAAAACATTTTAACACTGAACAGGCACCAAAAATACACAATAAAAAACTGAGTGGCCATGCAATGACACTGAGTGGCATGCATATGCACTTAAATGGCATGTACAACACTGAACAGGACATTTTAACACTGAACATAACATATTAACACTGAACAGCCACCAACACACACAATCAACACTGAGTGGCCATGCAATGGCACTGGGTGGCATGCAGAGACACTGAACAGGCATATACAACACTGAACAAAACATAAAAACACTGAACAGGCACCAAAAACACACAATAAACACTGATCAACACAAAATCACACCGAACCTCCATCAAAACACATAAAAAACACTAGACATTCATTCATGCAATGGAAATTAACAGATTGAAAGTGAAAATCGAATTAGGGTTCGAAATACTTACTTCCTCTCCTTCTTCTCGCCGGCGGCAGGCTGAGGGCTCGCCTGCTCTTCACTCGACGGAGTGTACTGAAGCAGCAGTAGCGGCGGTTGGAAGCAGCAGCGGCGGTTGGAGTCGATTTCTTCGCGGCGGTTTTCTTCGCGGCAACGGTTCTTCTCGACGGTGCCATAGAGGAGATGAAAATCGAACAACTAGCTGAGATGAGAAGGAAAAGTGAGAGAGGATTTCGTGTTGGTGGTGGTTTCGAAGGTTGGTTTCTGTGTGTTCTAGCGGGAGCGAGAGAAAGAGAGAGAAGATGTGGGTTTCGTGGCTTCGTGCGGGAAAAGAAATAAATGAGGAACCCGTTTGTTCAAATGTGTATATATGCAAGGGTAACGATGTCTTTGCACATTTTAGGCGGCCTAAATGACACGCGTAATTTTTCGAAAGCCTTATTGCCGAAAAAATACTGAAAATTAGCCTTATTGCCATTTTTCCCTAATTAATAATAATTTCAGGGTAAAGAAGTCATTGTCCATACATATATTATATAATCCCTCATTTCATAATAATATTATCACTTTTTTTAAAATTAATGTTTCATAATAATATGACACTTATAAAAAAAATTATTTTTTCACTTTAAAATATAATTTTATTTCTATTTTATTCAATTATTTTTTCAACTTTAATCACAAGTCTCAACTACTATAATTTTAAACTTAAAATACATTTATACTCTTCATTCTCTTGTCAATTAGGTTTTTCTAGTTTTTATAACATTAACGGAATATACCTTAAAATATTTTTTTAGACTATTTTTGTCATATTTCCTACTACTACTTCATTGGTCAATTGCTAAAATACAATTTACTACCATTTTAATAATTGACCAAGAAAGTAATAGAAAATATTACAAAAATATTCTTAATAACAAAATTTAATAATTCACTAGTAATAGAAAATATTGCTAAAATAGTCTTAATAACATAATATTATACGGTGTATTCTATTTTTGTTAAAAAAAAAGTGTAACCGTTAAACGGCAAAAATATAAATTTATATAATACTTTCTATTATCTAATTTAAAATAAAAATAAAATGATTAAACCCTAATATTTTAGGGTTATTTACCATTCCCTTTGTTAAAAGAAATTCACCCAAACTACACCTTACACATACACTACTCTTTCTCAAATATCAAATCACTATCCAATGGAAAACCCCTCAAGAAAATCATTTGTCATCCATCTCCTAATTTTCCTCGCAACATTTCCGATAATCTCCGAGTCGTCGTGCCATCCGACAGACGAAGAGGCCCTCCTACACTTCAAGCAACAAATCACTGAGGACGATTTCGGCCTTCTCCACACGTGGATTCCGAAAACCGATTGCTGCACGCAATGGGACGGCATTTCCTGCGATTTCAACTCGGGCCGAGTCATCAACTTAACCCGCCCGGGCCTCATCGCAGACGATTACGCCCCTATCGACACCTCGATGACCGGACAACTCTCCCCTTTCCTCGGCAACCTCTCCTCCCTCGAGTGTCTTAATCTCCTCAGCCTCAAGAACTTAACCGGGCCGATCCCGCCCGAGCTCGGCAAGCTGGCCCGACTAAAAACCCTGCTCCTCCAGAACAACAATCTGACCGGGCCGATCCCACTCACATTCCGATTCTTGAATCGACTCGAGTCACTCTACCTCGGTTTCTCTAACCGTCTCACGGGCCCCATCCCATTCGATTTATTCCGAAATTTAACCTCACTTTCTGAGCTGGACCTTTCGTCGAACACCTTGTTCGGCCCGATTCCGTCTTCCTTGGGCGACATGGTTTCGCTCACCCATCTCGACCTCAGTGGGAACCACCTCTCCGGGAACATCCCGGAAACCATCGGCCGCCTGAAGAAGCTCAAGTCTCTCGATTTTACAGACAACTTTCTGACCGGAGCGATCCCGGAGTCCGTCGGCAGCCTCTCCAACATTGACGCGTTCGAGCTCCGTGACAACAATCTCACCGGAAAAATCCCGCTCTCCATCGGTGGGCTCAAATCGGTGAGGGTCATCGATCTGTCGCACAACACGCTGACAGGGGAAATCCCGCCGGCGGTCGGGAAATTGTCGAAGCTCAAATTTCTAAATTTAGCGGATAATCGTTTGAGCGGGAAAATACCGAGCCAGATTAATTTTCCGGGCTGGGCTTTTGCTGGGAATCCAGATCTGTGTGGGGACCCACTTCCTGAATGTAAAGGGTAGCAGCTTCTTCGGTTGAAGTTTTGTAGTCGTGTTCTACCTTTTGCTTCGTAAAATTAAGAATATATATTTAAGAATTTTTTTATAAAAAAATTGGGGTGTTCCGAGAATCGAACTCGGGACCTCTCGCACCCGAAGCGAGAATCATACCTCTAGACCAAACACCCATTATTGACATTGGTTAATGATTATTTATATAAATATTATAAATATGGAAATTACTTTTCGAAATGAAATTACTTTGTTCCTTCTTTCACAATCAAACTACTATGCAAAGTAGATAAATAAATAAATAACGGGAAGACCCGAAAACTCCGTCCGAGACACCGTATAGAAACGATCGAACCACCCCTTCGATGCGTCTGCATTAAGAGAGCACACACGTGACTATCGATAAATCTTGACATTTTTCGCTCCCACACATCATGATATTTCTTTCGTGTGCTTAATATATCTGGTGAACGATTACGCTACTTTCAATTCCGTGCGCCTAACAATCAAGCTAGCCCTAATGTCAAACTTGCTTCAATTTCCTTTTTATTGCTCAACTGCATTATTCTGCATGCATTTAAAACTACCCTTAGTACGTACGTACCAGACTCTGTCATCTTCGATTTCAATGTTGCAACAATTTGTTGCATACATTTATGGTTATTCGATTTCGTGGTGCACAATTTGAGCACACTTCATTTGTGAAAAATATTTATCAAAAATAAATGTTATATATATACACTTTAGGTGTAACATGTCATGCTTTCTCGGTACAAAGTAGAACTAACTATTCAATGCGAAGTACATTATTTTTCAAAATGAAAATTATAAAAAAAACAAAAAAACCAAGAAGTAAAAAAGAAATCATAATTAATTTATACTTTTTTAAAATTATATTCCTATTACAAAGAATCATACTTTGATATTGCAATCTGAACTTTTATGTTCAAAAGTCATGTTCTTTTAAACGAAATGAATTAGTACATACCAAGATTTCAAGGTAAAGTACTTTTATTATCATGCTTGTTACTTAGTTTTTTTTATTTTTTATATATACTAGTACTATATTTAATTTCAAAGTAAAATTCATACTTCGATTCTGCGCGCTTTATTGAAAAACGTCGGCATATATATATATCACTTCACATAATAAAATACATTACATCAATAATAATAAAAATTGTTTCTGTTAAAGCGCCTCGCCTCGTTGTCTAAACACAAAATTTTGAATGTATATAGCTAGGTTTTGTTTCAAAATTCAAATTAATTCCATGTAAGACAAGTATAGTAGTAGTAGCTAATAGTCCTTGCTTCCAAGGCATGCCATCCATCCATCATCTCTGATCCAATGCCCTACCTTGTTTTTGTCGTTTAAAACATGACCTTATCATTAGAAGCCAACAACCACACTCGATTTTCAACATTGGACTTCACACACTCTCCCCATAATCATCGTCAGTTTTTTCATCATCCTCGTCGTCGTCCTGATAATAGTATTAATTAAAAGTGATGTTCGAATGCAAAATTTCAAATTTAACAAAGTAGTAATTGGGATATGAAGTATTCCCTCATTCCACAACTATTTGTCAGTTTATTTAAAAATAAACTGACAAACAATTTCGAGACTCGGAAGCAGTGTTTCTTTGCTTGTCATTGAAATAAAGTGATTAGATTTGCATGCAAAACAATGTTAGTTTAGTGTTTTACACGTACGTGACATGATGTGTGTTAGTGTGTTACACTCACCTTGTCCAATATATTCACAAAAACGCATCGATTTCTATATATATACACATGCATGAATATGATATGCATAGCTCATATCTTGTATAAAAACGATCGTTTTCTTAACATCATTAAATCGAATTTGCTCACGTACAAACATCGCAGATCGAAGACCGACATAATCGTAATGTCGAAAACCTTATAACCTTAACATTTGGTATAGCACATGAAAGTTGATTAGGATACATAGGAAAAATTTATATGTATATTTATATCCTGCTGTCACACTATCATCCAATTGGATTGATTATTGATGCAAAATTAGTTATTTATTAACAAAAAATGATAATTGTATTGATTATTGATGCAAAATTAGTTATTTATTAACAAAAAATGATAATTGGGTTTTGCCGTTAGTAGGGACAGTAGAGGAATTTTGGAGAAAGCGGGAAAAAGGTCACAACTAAAATGTTGAGCTACCTTTGACACCGCCGATGATTGCGATGTGATTTTTGTGATTCATTTTCTGTAATTCCTAAATTGTCCTCCCCATATTTATCCCTAAATAAATAATGGAGTATTTACATTATAAGTAGTCTTTGCGTGATAATTACTGCATCCCATAAAAAAACATTTTCTTATTTTATTTTATTTTCTTAATTCAATCAACACAACTTTTTCCAACAAATCATAATGTGCAATTTAAGCAAAATTTTAATTTCAATATATTAAATTACAAATCTGCGTAATCCTGAACCCTATATTGTGTATTAATTCCCATATATAAATAATAAAATAATAAAAGTTCAATTTTTCATTATTATTGTTATTATCATTATTATTTTCCATTTAATTTTTCGGTGTATATTATAAGGTCATCACTGTGTGTCTGTGTGTGTGAGCTTTAATCATCTTCCTCATCCTTCTCTCTGTCTTTCTCTCTCATTCAATGTTTCACCGAACCCAACACAATAACCCTTTTCTCTTCACACCTCGTATTCAGGTTTTTATTAAAATTATTTTTTAAATTAATAAATTACGGTGCGCACCACCTGTTTGATAATTTGCGTGAGTGGGTTTTGTTTTGTGTAATTTGCAGGGGATGGAATTTGGGGATAGCGGTTCCGGCGCGGAGACCACGGCGGCGGAGGAAGACGTCTGCGGGGTTAACGGCGGCGGACCGGGGGACGACCTTTTTGTCGACGAGCTCCTCGATTTCTCGAATGGGTTTTCTGAAACTGAGGGGACGCCGGAGGATCCGCCGGAGAATGGAAGCGCCGGTTCTGGAAACGACGCGCCGCCGCCGACGGATAATTTCTCACTCTCCGCCGGGGACGATTTCGGGTCTCTCCATGAGAGCGAGCTCAGTGTTCAGGTAATTGCAGGTTTTATTATCTGAAAATTAAATTAAATAAAATAAAAAATGCAAATCGAAAAGGTTAGGAAGACGGTGATGTTTTTGCAGGGAGAGACTTTGGAGAGTCTCGAATGGCTGTCGCATTTCGTGGAAGACCCGCTCCCCGATTACTCTCTCGCCGGAAAATTCACACCCGTGCCGGCGGCGAACCGTTCCAAACCGGCTCCGCCGGAAGAAAAGCAGCAGCGTTTCGTCATTCCGGGTCAGACCAAAGCCCGAACCAAGAGGGCCCGGACCGGCGGCCGCATCCGGCCCGGTTTATCCCCCTCGTCCTCTTCTTCCTCCTCCACGACGACCCCATTCTCGCCGCCCAAAAAGCTGAAGAGGAATCCGGCGGAGGGAGGAGGCGGAGCTGCCGCCCTGCGGAGGTGCACTCACTGTGGAGTCACGAAAACACCTCAGTGGCGGGCCGGGCCGTTCGGGCCGAAATCTTTGTGCAACGCCTGCGGCGTCAGGCATAAGTCGGGCCGTCTGCTGCCGGAATATCGGCCCGCGTGCAGCCCGACTTTCTCGACGGAGCTGCACTCGAACAACCACCGGAAAGTGTTGGAGATGCGCCGGAAGAAGGAGGCGGAGACGGTGGAGACAGGCGGCGGTTCGGGTTCCGGTTCGGAGTTATTAGTTTAATTATTAGTAGGTAGGAAAAGGGCAGAAAAGAACAATGTTTCAAAATTTCAATCGGTAGTCCATAGAATAGGAAATGGGGAAAAGGGAAAAATTTGCAAACCCGGTTTAGGTGAAGTGGACCCGGCCGGTTCAATGAGTGTATGTAACTTAAGGACCAATGTTATTGTGAGGTAGGTTACTAATTGAATTTTTAAAAAGAAAGTCCCCTTTATTTATTGTAATGTCAACCAAATTTTCTTTATTTATTTATCAACTTTATTTCAATGGGGAAAATCGGAAAATGACGTGGGAAGAATGAACCACATTTGCAAGTCGAATTCGAGCTGCTCGTCAAGTGTGTTTTTCCTTAACCCTAGAATATGAGTCGTCGTCCGCCTAACGCCTACATCTACGTTGTATAGACTCTTGCATTCTTCATAAATTATCAAAAAAGAATTTGTGCAATTTTTTTCGTGGGTTGAGTCGTTGAGACCGAACTTTCAATTTTTTTGATTTATCGTTCTAAAGTACACTTGAGTGCTAGCTTGTAGACACATGCATGGAATGAATTGGGCCGAATTGGGCCGAATGGAGCACACGGGCCTAAGCGAGCCCATAATTCTTTATCAACATTTAACTCATCACAATCACAAATACTCGCTCCTCTCATTCCCATTATACTTTGGTTTTGACATTTTGTATTATTTGAAATTTATGCATCGTTTTACATTTTTCAAGAATAATTTATAATATTTTTTTCAAAATTATCCTCAAATAATTATTATTTCAATCTTAATTTATAATTTAAAATTAATTAATGAATAGTGTATTTAATTTTAGAAAATATTTTTTTTTTCAAATTATTACAATATGTTATGAATTAATTTGATTTTAAATAATAAAAATTGAAAATAACATTAATTATGAAGGTAGCATGAAATTATCAGTGGTTAAAAGGTCAATCAATAAAGAGGTTTATGCATCTGTGTTGAAAAGGCCAAATGACTTGTCTTCAATTATCCAGTTTTAATTCATGTCTATTTATAGATTGCTTTAATTTTCTTCAAAGAATATTCATAATTAATTAGTTCAAGATTATATCCTAAAATTATTTTATGATTAATTAATTAGGTTCTAAATCAAATGAAATTCATTATTTAGGACATACTGTATATTCGGAAAATAAAGAATAAGCGAAGAATATAAACTTATTTCTAATTTGATGCAGATTTCCGTTATAAAACTAGCAAAAAAGAAAAAAATATTTAACAAATAGGTATTTAGTTATCAATGTACATTATGTTGTACCAATTTTTTTGGCCATTTCAAGTAACAATTTGATTTTTCTATGAAAATTAGACGAAAATGGTGTTTGACTGAGTTTATAAACTTTTTTTAAAATTGTTTGATCACTCATGAGCTGTTTGACCGCTCATAAGCTCTTTCAATTTGTTTTGTGAAGTTTTTATAAAAAAATCTCATTTTGTAAAAAAAAAAAAAACAAGCTCTTAAAGCTTATAAGCTTTTATAAGCTATTTAATAAAAAGTAGATATATTCCTACTTTATAATCCTTCATATTTTTTAAACATTTTATTACAAAAAAGTTTCATTACTAACATTTTATAAGTTTTTTTCATATTATTTTATCTAAACACTTAACATGTTATTTGCAAACTTAAATTTAACATTTTAAAAGATATAAAAACATCTTATAAGATTTTACATTTTATAAGCTCTTAAAAAAAACCACTCAAACATTCTAGTTAAATCTATTTTGCTATTGGAGACTAAACGAATATTTGAATAGCTTATTAATCCTGCTATGAAACCGTACAGACAATTTATTTATAGAATTAAGACTCTTGAATGTAACTTATCTCATTAAAATTATCATTATTTAAATAAAAAAACTATTTAGTCATTTTCACTCACTCAATAGTAGTGGGTCCTCCATAATCATCGTATAATCTTATCGCTTGAATATTCGATTTGGGGGAGAGAGTCTTTCTGTCTGGTCCCCGTTTCAAAAAAATTACGTAGCTATATGTTCGTCACAATAATTTTTATATTTATGGATTCATAATAATGATCTTGCCCTTTGTATTTTAGGAGAAAAAAATGTTCTGTTATTATAAAATAAGGGGAATACATAATATCTAAGAAATATAATAATAATAAAAATATAAATAATTTCTTATTTATTAAATTCATAACTTTGCACATATTATATTGAGGGTAATTTTGGAAAATATATAATTCATTTAAATCGAAACACTAGAACGAAACAAAATAAATAAATTTATAATATGAATAATAATGAGCATATATCAAATATGGTAACCTTTCTTAATTACAAGAAATAATAATGAGTATATATTCTTAATATTTTTTTTTGGAAAATTATATAATTAATTTAATTTGAAACACTCAAAACAAAAAAAAAAAAAATATATATATATATATATATATATATATATAATATGAATAATAATGAGTATAAATTAAATATGGTAACCTTTCTTAATTACAAGTACATAATATTGGCCTAACACTAATTTATATATGTGCATGTCATTAAGTTATGTGGTACTACTATTATCTACCAACCATAAGTGAAGTGTGTGAGCCAACAACCATTTTTCTCTCCTATATAAACACCACATTTTAGTTACTAACCATATAACAACCCTACCATAGCAATTATACATCATGGAAAAATACATACAAGCTCTTACTCAAACCCTAGACCCTAAACCCCTTCTAGCCATCTTCTTGATCCCTCTACTCACCATGTTACTTTTATCGCGATTTCGTCGTAAAAATTACCCTCCCGGGCCCCGCGGATGGCCCGTGATAGGCAACATGGGCCTAGCGGCCCAATTGACCCACCGAGGCCTCGCCGAACTCGCCAAAAAATACGGCGGAATCCTCCACCTCCGCATGGGCATCCTCCACATGGTCGCAGTCTCGAGCCCCGACGTGGCCCGGGAGGTCCTCCAAGTGCACGACGGAATATTCTCAAACCGGCCCGCAACCATCGCCATAAGCTACTTGACCTACGACCGGGCCGACATGGCCTTCGCTCACTACGGGCCCTTCTGGCGCCAGATGCGGAAACTATGCGTCATGAAGCTCTTCAGCCGTAAACGGTCCGAGTCGTGGGACTCGGTCCGAGACGAGGTCGACTCCATGATACGGGCCGTGGGTAAGAGGGCCGGAAAGCCCGTTAACGTCGGTGAGCTCGTTTTCGGGCTTACACGGAATATCATTTACCGGGCCGCGTTCGGGTCGAGCTCGCACGAGGGGCAAGGGGACTTCATTAAGATACTTCAAGAGTTTTCGATGCTTTTCGGAGCTTTCAACATCTCCGATTTCGTGCCGTGGCTCGGGTGGATGGACCCGTCGGGCTTGAACGGGAGGATGGCTAGGGCACGGGCCTCGCTCGACGGGTTCATAGACAACATAATTGATGATCATATGGTGAAAAAGAATAGGAAGCCCGAAAGTGGAAGTGGCGGGCCGGGCGATAGTGACATGGTGGATGAGTTGTTGGCCTTCTATAGTGATGAAGCCAAAGTGATAGAGTCGGAGGATTTGCAACATTCCATCAAACTCACAAGGAATAATATTAAAGCTATCATTATGGTAAGATTTTCTATTTAAAAATCTTTTTTTTTTTTATTACTATTTTTTGTATGTTTCTACTAAAATAATTATACATATTATATGCATAGTGGGTGTTTGAAATTACTTATAAACACGAAACCTTTTTAAAATCAAGTAAAAATGTGGTTTCGCACTGAGTCACTTTCATCAGACTAGTGATATACTCCTCTCCACGTAATTTTTTTTCTTTTTTTGTGTCAAATTAATAGTCATGTTTCATACAAATAATTTTTTTTATTTTTTTTATTTTGATAAAATTACTTTAAATACTTTTTCGTTTTTTTTTGTTTTCTCTTATTTAATTACTATTTTTTTAATTTAAAAAAATATTGTATTTTTTATCATTAATTTGATAAAATAGTATTTTTGTCATTTTCGTGAGAAGCACGTGTGTATCCAAGACGATATAATATTTTTCTTATATTTAATTTTGATAAATTCATTAAGCTAAGTATGAACTTTGTAATATTCCTTTTGATAATAGATTTGTGTGGTTGAAAATTTTAAGACGAAAATGTTGAATTTTGATTAATTATTAACAAATGTGTTGGACTATAACACATGGGGACGAGTTTGAAAATGTTCATTTGATTTTTTTTAATTTTAGTGGCTAAAACACGTTATACTGTAACTTATAAGTGACCGAAAAGTATTTTTTTTTTTATTCTAATTTTTTCACATTATGAATGAAAATATTCTATTTTCAGGATGTGATGTTTGGTGGGACCGAAACGGTAGCGTCGGCGATTGAATGGACCATATCGGAACTAATGAGAAGCCCAACGGATCTCAAAAGGGCCCAACAAGAACTAACTGAAGTAGTGGGCCTGGCCCGCAAAGTCGAAGAGTCCGATTTCGAGAAGCTCACCTTCCTCCAATGCTGCATCAAGGAGGTCCTCCGCCTCCACCCGCCGATCCCCCTCCTCCTCCACGAGACCGCCGCCGACGCCGTCGTTTCCGGCTACCACATTCCGGCGAAATCGCGCGTGATGATCAACGCCTGGGCGATCGGCCGGGACAAGGGCGCGTGGGAGGACGCCGACGAGTTCAAGCCGGAGAGGTTTCTGAAGGACGGCGCGTCGGATTTCAAGGGGAGCAATTTCGAGTTCATCCCGTTCGGGTCGGGCCGGAGATCTTGCCCGGGTATGCAGCTCGGGCTTTACGGGCTGGAGATGGCGGTGGCGCACCTGCTCCACTGCTTCGATTGGGAGCTGCCGGACGGGATGAAGCCCGATGAGATGGATATGGGCGACGTGTTCGGGCTCACGGCGCCACGCGCCACCAGGCTCACGGCTGTGCCGAGCCCGAGGTTGTTGTGCACGCTCTACTGAGTGACGTGGTGGTCAAATTGAGCCGTGGTTTTTATTATTTTTAATTTGGGTTGTGTACACGAATAAATTGAAAAAAAATGTGGTTGTTTATTTGTTTATAGTATTACAAATTGAATATAAATACAAAATATTTTTATTTTGATAATATAATTTTTTCACAAAATACAAGAGTAATGAACATCGCAAACTCGAGTCGAGTTTCAACTTCATGACATATAATCTCATGATATAACATTGTGATCTCGAGTCGAAATGATGATGATATTAAGAAAATAATAAGGAAAGAAAAAACATTACACAGCTTGTTCCAATGTTAGGTATCAAGTACTGCACAAGTTAAATGGACGGAAACATAAACCTAAAACGTCGAACATAAGAAGGACCAATACAACTGCAACTTCAATCAATGAATACAAATGTTTGCTAGTGTATATTTTCTTTAAGCCAAGGATTTTACGCGCAAAAACCAGTATAAAACCCTTCTCCAAAAAGCTGTGAAGCTGTAACCGAGCTAGTGAGCTACATTAGAATACGGATTACAGCTAGACCAACAGCAGCAACAGAGGCTAATGAACCTATGCAATATTTGATCACTTCATACTTGGCCGCTTCTAATTGAGCCCGAAGTGCGTGGATTTCCTGGAATCGCACAAACAATCGGTTAAAGGTTCATTACAAATGATAATCTTTAGGTTCGATCTGATTCCAAGGAACCCCATGTATCTTTCAGAATTATAAGTGATTTTTGTTGGAGTTAATTACATTTCTACACCTGAATAAAGAGGTTATTTGCACTTCGCCCACTAATCAGTTTTCTTTGCACTAACAAGTTTTTCAAAATCATGAGTATCATGACAATTTGCAAACTTTTTTTTTTCTCAATCCAATTCCTCAACAATTTTTTTTTTCCACTTTGCAGTGCTCATATCACAATCTACACCGCGTGGAAATTTGTCAATTTGACAACGTTAAGAAAACAAAGCAAAGTCCATAGGATTTATCCATAAAGAAGAAAAATATGTTTAGTGGTCAAACTGCAAAAGACCATATGGTTCAGGGGGTTTGATGTAATTAACTCTAAATGTATTTTTCCTTTAAAAATTGCACCCTCAATATTAAGCATATTTGTTACCAGTAAATAAAAACACAAGGGACCTGTTTGTAATATAAGTGCGGAGTATATTTTATTATAACTATGTATCGGACAAACATTTATGATGCTAGTAATATATACTCACCCGATCAAGTTTGGTAGTGAGGTTAGTGGTTTCTTGATTTTGATTGTTCAGATCATCCCGAATTCTCCTGCACAAATTGTGCCATGAAACAGAGCACTATTAGTATCAGTATGTTTGAACTTTCAATAGTTTCAATATGACTCATTGGTCTAATGAATAATGACTGTAATCAAGCCCAGTAATAACGGAGACAGCTTATCATACCCCCTTTCAAGATTAAGATCCAAACGCTGCCCAGCTGTGACTTTGTCAATTTCATACCTGAAAGATCCAACATGTTTCGTCACTCGGGAAGAACTATCAAAAGAGATTGTCCAAGGCGTAGTTTATTTATCTACAGACCTTAATTCAGTACGCATCTTCTCTATGTCACTCTTGAGTTTCTCAGTCTCGTGTTGCAACAGAGAAAAATGATGATCCTACATTTGGAATCAAATAAATCAGCCATGTCTCTTACATCATACTGAGTTGGTCACGCTTAAAGTGCTCAAACACCATTATTCACAAATATTATATACAGAGATTAACAACAAAGAGTACCCCTGAGATTTGGAAAATTACCCCGAAAAAGCTCTTTCAGATTCACAAAAAACACCCTGAGGTTTGATCTGATCCAGTGTTAAAAAAAATGGCTTTTGAGAAGGTAATGTAAACCAATAAAATATCAGGGGTCATTTGGGTACTTGTGTAAGTTTGAAAGTTAAACAGGCGCCTTCTTAATTAAGTCAAATATTAAGGTTGTTTTTGGGTAATTCTCCATAAATAGGAAAATAATATACGACAGACCAATAAGCAACTTCCAGTCAAGTAAAATGACACGAAACAAAATATACTAAAATGTTTTAAACAATTAAAGTGATTAACTGTAATATTTTAATACAGGTGAATTGGGGAGGGGGGAGGGGGGAGGGGAATGTCTTTTGCTAAGGAGAGAATCAGAGCTATTTTCTGCAGCATTGAAAGTCAGGCTGTTTTATTGTTGCTAAGAACCGAACCCTATATAAGGTTTCCAATCAACTCAATATTATCAAACTAGCATCGAATCCTGGGCATATGAAGTTGTAAATCCAGAAAACTAGCATCGAATCCTGGGCATATGAAGTTGTAAGTCCAGAAAACTAGCATCGAATCCTGGGCATTTGAAGTCTTAAATCCAGAAAATTAACTCCATTTCATGACTCATTTAGACAGCATTCTAACAAACATCGGGAAACTAAAATCGGATCCATATTATCTTTTAAACGAATTTGGGTCACCTCTGGAAACTAAACTATCAGAGGGCTTTGTCATATAAGACTAAAAGTGATACCAGACAGAATAGTGCGACTATTAGCTCATTTACAAACATAATAGTACGAGTTTTTACACACAAGTTCAATCATCCAGAATCTGTAGAACTATCTTAAACGATCCAGAAAACTACCAAAGATACCAAGAGAGCGAATGGATTTTCGAAACAAATAATTAAGTTTGTGTGCAGTTACCTGAGAACTTTTCACCTCGGTTTTGAATTTGGATAAATTGGATTCCTGCGTCATCTCATTCTACACAAAACAAAGATCTTCTAAAAAGAGAACAAAATTCCTCAAATAAAAGCATTCACAAATTCATTAAACAACAAACAAAAAAACTGCTTACCTTTTGCATTTCACCTTTAGAAACATATCCATGAGAAACATATTCCAAGCTATCGTTCATGACGTCGGTCATAGCCCCAGTAATCGCCTCCGCCTGCTTCGACGGCACACCTTGTGCCTCTAACCTCCTAACCTAATAGATGTAACCAATCAATCAAATAACAAATCAGGGGACAATGAAATCATCATCTCAAACCCTAATTTTAGAGGCAGCATTCAATGAGTAAATCAACAAAAGTAAAACCGAAAATAATAAATTGATTACAAGGGCTAATGTGTCGACGAAAGAGACGCGTTTGCCGTTGTGTTTAGAAAGCTCGGAGGAGAAGGACCTCGAATCCAGACGTTTCTGCACAAACGACTGAATTCCGGTCGAGCCGGTACCGGATTTCAACAAAGCCCGCCTACACGCCGCCGCCGCCGCCCCATACGCGGCCATCCGATATCGCAATACGCAACCGAGGAGGGGGAAAAACAAAAAAAACGTCACAAGTTCTCTTCAAAACGACGTCGGTTGAATTTCGAAAATCAAAATCCGTTTTTTTTTTCGGTTAATTGAAAAAAAAAACGTGGGAATATACTGCTAAAATTCAACGTGAGGATGGATTATTTTGCGGGTTGACGAAGAAGAAGAAGGTCGATTGATTGTTGTTCAAGCAATAAAAAATGGCGTGGCTTTTGTGTGCTCACCAAGAAATCAAAAATGAAAAATGCCTAAATCGAAGGGAAAGAAAACAAAACAAAAAAACAAAATTAAAGTACTAAAATTTACAAAAGAAATAAAAAATTCAATCGCCCACCATGGGGCTCGAACCCATGACCACAAGGTTAAGAGCCTTGCGCTCTACCAACTGAGCTAGACGGGCTAGTTGGCAAATCCGTGGGTTTATTCTATATGTTTAACTTTAATATGAAGAAATAAATGATCAAATTACATATACTGTTGTAAGTGAAAGTTAATGTTAAAAATGTCTTTTGTAACCCAAAAAAATATACTATTATTTTTAACCTATAAATGGTTTATTTTACTACATATTTTGTCTTCATCGCCAATAACAAATCGGACGAAATAGCCAAAAAAGAGGAATGGATTACGTGAACCTGTCAAGGTAATAGCTTAACAAACAAAGAAGCCATGACTAAACTTGGGGTTCATCAAAACTTCTCTCTGTACATTAACAATTATAGTAATATATCACACAACATGCTCTTTACTGAAAAACCAAAAGACCAGAACATCAATAGCTATGTACTAGTACTAGTTTTTACAAATTCAAGAAAAAGAGAAAAAAAAAAAAAACAGAATAACACTCGTGATCGGGACCTTCGTGGTTTTCCATTTTTAACAAGGATGAGAAATTGTCTTTTCTTCTCCCGGCCCGTATTTAGTATTTTGTTATCCACGGAGGGGCAATACTGTCAGTCAATAGTTACTTTGGTCTTCGGTACATGATGTCATCGAGACTCTGCTTGATTTGATTCCCTACTCTCCGGATGTTCTTGGCTACCCCATTCGCCACCAGGTTCGCGCTCCTAGTAAACCTGCTTAGAAAAATGTTTTTTAATGATTTGATGAGGAGGAATATGATCTCATGAATCGAGTGAATTACTTTCTCGAATGCACGGGGTGGAGAACCGAAAAGTAGATAAAATAAAACAAATAACTTGTAAAATAACCAAAAAATACCACTAAGTTTCTATTGTGATAGTATAATCCCAAGTTTCTATTGTGATAGTATAATCCCAAGTTTCTATTGTGATAGTATAATCCCCTTCATAACATTCACCTTACAAGAACTTAATTTTAACACTAAACCAACCTCAGGACTCGGGTATTTCTGTAATTGTGAAAGTTACATTTTTTTCCCTTGTTGTAATTAGATGAAACCTCAAGGGTAAATTTGGCAATCATCCCATCGGAAGATTATTCAATCCACTACATCAACTTAGTTGTAGATTCTACCTCGGACATAAAATGAGGTATATATTAATATAACTGCAGAGGTGAAATATTATCCCCTTTTCATAACCTTCACATTAAAAAAAAAAAAAGAACTTAATTTTAATGCTGAACCAATCTCATAGGTATTTCTGTAATTTTGAAAGTTACCTTTTTTTTTCCTTGTGATTAAATGAAACCTCAAGGGTACATTTTGTCGTCATCCCATTGGAATATTATTCAATCCACTACGACTTAGTTGTAGATTCTAGCTCGAACGTAAAATGAAGTATATATAACTACAGAGGTGAACTTTATAGAACTTGCCTGCTAAGAAACTCATCCCCAGTTGCATGAGTAGGTTTAGGTGAACCCTTCTGTGGCAATCCATTTCCATCTGTAAGAAGTCCAAACAAAAAAAAGTCAACAACACAAGAAATAGTCATGCATTTATTTAGCAAACTCTTAAAATTCAGGATTTTAAACATTTTTTTTAACGAGCAAGACTAATACTTCGATACCGTCTCAGACATAATTCGCAACTATGTGAGCAGAAAACTCAATGAGGATTCAAGACTTCAGCATTGCTAGGAATCTTAAATTTATCAATAAAACAAATCGTCTGTCAATCATGGAAACTTTAACAGCAAAAAATTAGCACAGTTGGTTACTCGCCTTTGCTATGAGCATGGGCAGGAGCAGATACAGTATCAGCATTTTTAACTCTCCTATCCACTAAAACCTGCTCAAAAGAGAAAAAAGTGTGTCCTCATCAGCATCTGTAATTATTCAAAATACATCAAAGGGAGACAGAGAGATCGAGAAAAGCATCTAACAATCCTGCCATTCTAGAGAGAGAGAGAAACCAGAACCCAAGAACACATTCAAAAATTGTTTTAAGGAACTAACCTCAAGGCCTACACAGAAAGGTAATTCCGTTGGAGTTCGTTTCCCAGTGGAGGCCTGGTCTTTTCGGTCATTGTACAGAGAATAACCAACACAAGCATATCTGAATTCCATGAGGGTTCTGCCATCTTTAGATGCCTCCTCCTCAGATTGTCCAGCAACATATCCAGACACTATTCACATAAACAAATACAACATGATACTCAGTATTCCCCAAACAAGTAAACGTAGAAATCGCAAAGCAAGAAATTAGCTGTCTACGGTCTACCTAACCAAACACGTCGCATAAATTCTAGACAATCTCCGGAGACAAACAAAAATATCATCTTGCAAGCATAAACCATAGAAAATCGAGATCAACGCGACTCTAAGTGGATAAGGGGATGAAAAAATATATACAATCACGTCTCCCAATCCAAATCCTACAAAAACGTTCCTCTCCGCTCCTACTTCCATTCAAAAGATTGGAAAAAGTACAGACCAAAAACACAAAATTCAAGCAAAATATTACGAAATAAAAAAAAAACATTATCGGACTTCAAGCATCAATTACTGGAAATCAAAAGGAGAAATAAATTCACGATAATCAACACAAAGAAAAAAATAAAATTAGGGTACCATTGGGGAGGGAACGGGTGAGGCCAACGCAGCGAGGGCTTCGAGAATCGGCCTTGAAATGAGACGAATAGTAGAGGCATCCTTTGCAAGATTTCGCCCTGCCCCCAATTCCATCACCGCCTGCTTCAGTAGCATTCGTGTTCTTCGCCGACGGTGAAGGATACGCGCTGCAATCGCTTTGATCTAGTTGATTTGAACAGTCCGAATCCGGGTTGGCATCCGCGACAATCGATCCGCCGTTCGGTGATTCGTCCATTAGCGCCCGTGGGATTAACTTCTCTCTCGTTCTCTCTTCCGCCATAACCAGCGCCTCTTGTGTGGGGTTCGATTTCTTCTTTATAAAGAAAGGGACAAAAATGACAATTGCTTAATTTTAATAATAATAATAATAACGGGGTTCGACCTGTTGGCTCTCTCGCACAGGTGTCTGCTACTCGGGCACATTCCTCGATTTACATCCTACTCGATCGAGGGACCTCCGATCGAGTGGGGGTGGAGTTTCTCGTCTCTCCTCCTTATAAAAAAAAAATAATAATAATAATAAAATTGAATTGAGAAGAGTTCAAAAATCCGGTCGAGGTTTAAACCCAGCCGGTTGTTCTTTTTAGATTGAAATTAACTGAATTAAATTTATTGAAATTGAATTGTTTTTTTAAATAATTTTAAAAAATTAATATCATGCGATTTTGAAATATTTTTTGTTTAGTTTTTTTGTTTAGGTTCTCATAACCTAGAAGAAATGGTTTTTTTAGGTTCTCATAGCCTAGAAGAAATGGTTTTTTTACTTGCTAATTGACTAATTCTGTCCCACCTATTTTTGAAAAATAATACTCTACTACATAAATAGTTGAGACAAGGGAGTATATATTTCATCTTCTTTACCAATAACAAATCGGACGAAATAGCCCACAACAGGCAATGGATTACGTCAACATTTCACCATAATATCACAAAACATGCTGTTTACTCAAACCAAAAGACCAGTACATCAATAGTTATGTAGCATTTTAAATCTTCTCCAGGCCTATATTTACTAATTATTTTATCCACCGAGGGGCAATAATATCAGTCAATAGTTACTTTGGTCTTTCGGACATGATGTCATCGAGACTCTGCTTGATTTGATTCCCTACTCTCCGGATGTTCTTGGCTACCCCATTCGCCACCTGGTTCGCGCTCCTAGTAAACCTGCTTCGAAAAATGTTTTTAATGATTTTTTATTATATAATCTTCATTTTTTTTTGGTAATTAGATCAATCCTCAAGGACTGCTGTTATAAATATACTTAGAATTGACAAGTACACCTAGAATTAGAACTTCACCCGAGAAGGAACTTTTGATAATCATACCAATTACATAAAGCCAAACTAAATCTTTAATTAAGTAAAAGGATAGTTATAAATTACCTACAGTGTCAAGGGTTGTTAGCTCAGTTGGTTTAACACTTGAATTGAGGACCGTAAGGTCAAAGGTTCGAACCTGAGACATCTGTGTGAAATAAGTAGAAATACCACCAAGTTTCTATTTTGATAGTATCAAACTTAATTTTTACACTGCGGTATAAGTATTATCCCCTTTTCATAACCTTCACATTAAAAAAAAACTTAATTTTAATGCTGAACCAATCTCATATGTATTTCTTTGTTTTTCCTTGTTGTGATTAAATGAAACCTCAAGGGTACATTTGGTAGTCATCCCATTGGAATATTATTCAATCCACTACGACTTAGTTGTAGATTCTAGCTCGAACATAAAATGAAGTACATATAACTGCAGAGGTGAACTGTTGCATGAGTAGGTTTAGGTGAATCTTTCTGTGGCACTCCATTTCCATCTGTAAGAAGGCCAAAAAAAGAAGTCAACAACACAAGAAATAGTCATGCATTTATTTAGCAAACTATTAAAATCCAGGATTTTAAACATTTTTATTTAACGAGCAAGACCCAACACTTTGACACTCATCTCAGATATAATTCGTAACTATGATGAGCAGAAAACTCAAAGAGGATTCAAAACTTCAGCATTGCTGGGAATCTTAAATTTATCAATAAAACAAATCATGTGGCTGGAAACTTTAGAACAAGAATACACTAATGTTGTATTATAATTGTGCACTAGGCTCGCTAATAAATAATCGTATTTCAATATTAGCAAAAAATAAGCAAAGTTGGTTACTCTCCTTTGCTTTGAGCATGGGCAGGAGCAGATACAGTATCAGCATTTGGACAAGTTGGAAGTAAAACCTGCTCAAAAGAGAAAAAAACGTGTCCTCATCAGCATCTGTAATTATTCAAAATACAGCAAAGGGAGACAGAGACAATATTGCCATTTTAAAGAGAGAAAAAACAGAACCCAAGAACACGTTCAAAATTTGTTTTATGTAACTAACACACCTCAACGCCTATACAGAAAGGGTATTCTGTTGGAGTTTGTTTCCCAGTGGAGGACTGGTCTTTTCGGTCACTGTACACAGAATAACCAACACATGTATATCTGAATTCCACAGAGGCCACCATATTCAGCTGTCTCCTCCTCAATACGTCGAGCAATACGATCAGGCACTATTCACATAAACAAACACAACATGATATTCCCCAAACAAGTAAACGTAGAAATCGCAAGCTAGCATAAGAATTCTGCTGTATAAACAATCAACCGTGGAAAATCGAGATCAACGCAACTCTAAGTGGAAAAAGGAATGAAGAAAACATATATACAATATGTCTACCAATCCAAATCCTACAAAAAGTTTCCTCTCCGCTCCTACTTGTATTCAGAAAATTGAAAGAAGTACATACACTAAAAATACAAATTTCAAGCAAAATATTGCGA
This sequence comes from Euphrasia confusa, assembly GCA_954870475.1. NCBI lineage: Eukaryota > Viridiplantae > Streptophyta > Magnoliopsida > Lamiales > Orobanchaceae > Euphrasia > Euphrasia confusa. Next base: position 1,370,236 of record OX940967.1, read on the forward strand.
AAAAAAAAACATTCACACTTCAAACATCAATTACTGGAAATCAAAAAGCGAAAGAAAAAAAACGTGGGGCGTAGGTGAGAAATTCGCGATAATCAACGCCCAAGAAAAAATAAAGATTAGGTTACCCTTGGGGATGGAACGGGTGATGCCAACGCAGCGAGGGCTTCGAGAATCGGCCTTGAAAATCGATGAATAGTAAAGGTATCCTTTGCAAGTTTTCCCCCTGCCCCCGATTCTCTCAGCGCCTGCTTCAGTAACCTTATTTGAACCGTCCGAATCCGGTTTGGTATCCGCGACAATCGACCCGCCGTTCGGTGATTCGGCCATTAGCACGCGTGGGATTAACTTCTCTTTCGTTTTCTCTTCCGCCAGTGGGGTTCGTTCGGTCGCGCTATCTGCTCTAAAAGTTTATTATTTAAAAAAAGAAAAAAAAAATATATATATATATATATATACTTTTTTTTGCTCTGTTTTTGTTTTTTCAATTATTTTTTCTTTTCTTAATTTATTTTTGTTGTGTTCCATTTGCGCAGCTGCATCATGGCAAACGATCCCTGGATCTTACCATTGGGATAGCGATAAGGCCAGAGTTTCTCAGTCTCGATAACGACTTGATTCGTGCGTTTGTCGGACATACTTGATCCGCTCGCATTGGGTTTCTCTCTCACTCTACTCTGTGCCCGGATGATCCTTTTTGCTTAATCTGCGCAAATATGTACTTTCAAAAGGTTTTAATGCGATTACGTTTCCAGGGGAGGGAGGGAGATACATCGGGTTAAAGTCTTGATAATTACCTTTCTTCTTTCCATTTTGAGGAACACCGGAGTAGCTTGCTGCGTAATTAAATGCAACATCAATAAACGAAACAATAGTGGTAAAAAACAATTCTGTTGCGCAAGCCCGCGTCTAATGCTTTGTCGTAGCTGTGAAATTGTGCAAAAACTGCGCGAAAAAAAGCAACGAGAATAGATGCAGGATGACGGTACCTCGGTAAACTCATCGCTTGAAATGACAGTAATCGGCACGACTTCTTTCTTGTCTAAGTTAAGAACTTCAAGCATGACATCAGTTGTCCTGTCGTCGATTCTATACGGCTCACCAACCTTAGTAGTCCCTGAATTTTACAGTTATAAAGTAAGAATAGATCGCGCTAAAAACGAAAAATCGCACAATTTAGGAACGTATGCGCTATATACCTACTACTTGGACAAGCCTGTGAACATCTTGCTTCTGATCAACGCTCGATATTCTAATTCTCTCAATAGTCCCAATAACCTTATGGTTATAACTCTCGCGATCTTCCAGAAGATTCTCCATCAAACTCCGCTTCAAATAGACCAAGTTAATGTTATGAACATCAACTGCTGCATACTCTTTTAAGTTATTCTGGGCTGGTGCTTTCTCGTCACTCTTTTTCCGCATTTTCCGCTTTCTACTGTTTATTGGCATCGGCGGTTCATATGTATGTCCAGCTGGAATAAAAGAACTTTCTTAGAATCTTCCTTCACAAAAAAGTGAGACTCCAGTAGCTTCAGCATTTCGATGTGACCGACACGTTGCTTGCCAAACAAGATTCTGAGCCTCTGATCACATATGATCTGACTCTTCCGAAGACGGAACCACGATATCTCTGCCTCCAGACACTACTTTCAGAAACAACAAATCAGAAACAGAATATGATGTTCGATTTCATAATTAATTCAGGCATATAAGAACCAACAAACTTACATCGTTGACCCTCATTGGATGGAGTGACAGCTTTATTTTGTACTTCACCCTGAAACCGAACACAAATAAGTCGCGCAATGGCAAGTATTTTCATATCACCGTCTGAAACATAGCGCAAAGAGAACTTACAACAGTCAACCATTGCGCAAGTCCGCATCTAATGCTTTGTCGTAACGTGTGTATTCATCCTGAATGCCAAATATAGATAAGTCGTCACTCATTATTCATATGGTATATTCAGAGACTCGAAATGATGGATAATAAAATTGTGCAAAAACTGCGCAAACAAAAGCAATCAGAATACGACAGTACATCGGTAAACTCATCATTTGAAACGTCAATAACCAGCACAACTTCTTTCTTGTCCAAATTAAGAAGTTCAAGCATGACATCAGTTGTCCTGTCGCCGATTTTATACGGCTCGCCAACCTTAGTAGTCCCTGAATTACAGTTATAAAATAAGAATAGAAGGCGCTAAAAACGAAAATCGCACAATTTATGGAAAGGTATGCGCTGCGCTCTATACCTACTACTTGGACAAACCTGTTAACATCTTGCTTCTGATCAACGCTCGATATTCTAATTCTCACAATAGTTCCAATAACCTTAAAGTTATAACTCTCGCGATCTTCGAGAAGATTCTCCATCAAACTCCGCTTCAAATAGACCAAGTTAATGTTACGAACATCGACTGCTGCATACTCTTTTAAGTTATTCTGGGCTGGTGCTTTCTCATCACTCTTTTTACGCGTTTTCCGCTTTCTACTGTTTATTGGCATCGTCAGTTCAGCTGGAATAAAAGAACTTATCTTAGAATCTTCCTTCACGAGAAAGTGAGACTCGAGTAGCTTCAGCATTTCGATGTGACCAACACGTTGCTTGCCGAACAAGATTCTGAGCCTCTGATCACATATGATCTGACTCTTCCGACGAGGGTCCCTTAGATTGTTTCTCTTTACATAGTCAAGCAACAGCATTTGCGCATCGAATTGCGAAAGCGCAGATGTGTCACCATTCTTCGCGTGGGCCACAAACTCCAATAGGTCTTTTGTTGCCCATTCGGTGCTACTGCTACAACCATCGGTTCTCGGCTTGTCTGGCTTCATCTCAGTATCTTGGTCAATGCTCGCCTTGACTTGACTTTTCTCGGGCTCATCCATGCTTGGTTTCGCGCTGTCTTTGCCATTTACTTTTGCGCTGTCTTTGCACCCGTCAATATCTACATTGGGAATGTAATTACTCGACGGGGGCTTGCATACTATGGGATCAACGCCTTTCAAGGGTTTTTGCGCTCGAGTGAGCTCGTCAAGTGTCAATGATAACTTGTCTTTTAAGGCTACCCAATATACCTTAAAAAGATATTCCCAACTAGTTATGTCATCAAAATCGACCTGAATCTGAACAAATTAATTAGCATAAGCCAACAAATAAAATACAATAATGACGTTTCGTTCGAGTGTTTAATAACATGATAAGAAACAATTTATGTACTTACCGGCTCATTATTTGCTTGGCCCTTATTTTCGAGCAGCATGATAGTTTTCATGCAGATCGAGCAAAAGCCTTTGTTTTTTCGGACACTCAAGTAATCCACATCTTTGGCGCATCCCTTGAACAGCGAATACGAGCAAGTAATGAGAAGCCTTCCTGCACACGCTGCATATGTGCCAACCTTAGTAGTCCTTGAATTACAAATTTACAATTATAAAATAATAATAGAAGGCGCTAAAAAGGAAAATCGCACAATTTAAGAAACGCATGCGCTGCACTATACTTACTACTTGGACAAGCCTGTGAGCATCTTGCTTCTAATCATCGCTCGATATTCTAATTCTCACAATATAGTACCAATAATCTTATTATTAAAACCCTCGCGATCTTCGAGAAGATTCTCCATCAAATCCCGCTTCAAATATGAACATCAAATGCTGCATACTCTTTTAAATTATTCTGGGCTGGTGCTTTCTCGTCACTCTTTCTCCGTGTTTTCCGCTTTCTACTGTTTATTGGCATCGGCGGATCAGCTGGAATAAAGAACTTTTCTTAGAATCTTCCTTCACGAGAAAGTGAGACTCGCGTAGCTTCAGCATTTCGATGTGACCAACACGTTGCTTGCCAAACAAGATTCTGCTGAGCCTCTGATCACATATGATCTGACTCTTCCGACGAGGGTCCCGTAGATTGTTTCTCTTTACGTAGTCAAGCAATAGCATTTGCGCATCGAATTGTGATAGCGCTGATGTGTCACCGTTCTTCGCGTGGGCCACAAACTCCAATAGGCCCTTTGTTGCCCATTCGGTGCTACTGCTACAACCGTCGTTCCTCGCCTTGTCTGGCTCTTTCTTCATCTCAGTATCTTGGTCAATGCTCGCCTTGACTCGACTTTTCTCGGGTTTTGCGCTGTCTGAAATATGATCTTCTGCGCTAACTGCATTAGGAATGTAATTACTCGACGGGGGCTTGCATACTATGGTATCCACGCCTTTAGAGGGGTTTTGAGCTCGAGTGAGGTCATCCAAGTGTCAATGATAAATTGTCTTTTAAAGCTACCTAATATACCTTAAAAAGATATTCCCAGCTAGTAATGTCATTGAAATCGACCTGAATCTGAACAAATAAAATACAATAAATACGTCTAATAACATCCAAATATTTTTGGGGAGAGTGTTTAATAACATGATAAGATAAATTTACGTACCGGCTCATTATTTTCAGGCAGCATGATAGTTTTCATGCAGATAGAGCAAAAGCCTTTGTTTTTTCGGACACTCGAGTAATCCGCATCTTTGGCACACAGGCACAGCCCTTGCACAGTGAATACGAACAAGTGTAGCACGAAAAACAAAAAAACGTAGAAATGGTTTTTTTGAAAAAATCATTTCTTTCACAAAAATCCACAAAAAATCGTGGATTATTTCCTTTCACAAAAATCCACATTTTGAAAGATTTCACAAAGCTATCTTTAGCCTCTCGTAACCTAGAAATGGTTTTTTTTACTATATTTTTCGTCTTCTTCACAAATAACAAATCGGACGAAATAGTCAACAAAGCGGAATGGATTACGTCAACGTTTCACATTAATAGCTTCACAAACAAAGAAGCCATGACTAAACTTGAGATTCATCAAAACTTCTCTCTGTACACTAACAATGTATAGTAATATCACACAACATCTATATAGCTTTTACAAATTCAAGAAAAAAAAATAACACTCATGATCGTCACCTTCGTGGTTTTCCAATTTTAACAAGGATGAGAAGTCGCGTCTTTTCTTCTCCCAGGCCGTATTTACTATTTTTTTTATCCACGGAGGGGTAATATTGTCAGTCAATAGTTACTTTGGTCTTCGGTACATGAAGTCATCAAGACTCTGCTTGATTTGATTCCCTACTCTCCGGACGTTCTTGGCTACCCCATTCGCCACCAGGTTCGCGCTCCTAGTAAACCTGCTTAGTAAAAATGTTTTTAATGATTTGATGTGAGGGAATATGATCTCAATGAGTCGAGTGAATTACTTTCTCGAATTGACGGGGTGGAGAACCGAAAAGTAGATTTACAAATAATTGAAAGAAAATACAGACATTCTTCCACAAAATACCACGTCAACATGTACTTCAATTTTATTTTTTATTATATAATCTTCAGTTTTTGTAATTAAATCAATCCTTAAGGACTGCTGTTATAAATATACCTAGAATTGAATGCTACAAGCACACCTAGAATTAGGACTTCACCCTGAAAGGTACTTTTGAAAATCAAACAAATCACATAAAGCCAAACTAAATCTTCAATTGTAAAAAAATAGTTAAACAAGAATACCTAAATTTGACCTAATTACACAAATAAAATAAAACAAATACGGTGACTTGTAAAATAACCCAAAAATACCACTAAGTTTCTATTGTGATAGTATTTCTGTAATTAGGAAAGATACAGTTTTTTTTCATTGTTGTAATTAGATGAAACCTCAAGGGTGCATTTGGTAATCATCCCATTGTAATATAATTCAATCCAATACGACAACTTAGTTGTAGATTCTAGCTCAAACGTAAAATGAAGTATATATAACTGCAGAGGTGAACTGTAAAGAACTTGCCTGCTAAGAAACTCATCCCCAGTTGCATTAGTAGGTTTAGGTGAACCCTTCTGCGGCAATTCATTTCCATCTGAAAGAAGGCCAAAAAAAGCCAACAACAAAAGAAATAGTCATGCATTTATTTAGCAAACTATTAATTTTTAAAAAAATTATTTAACGAGCAAGACCAATACTTTGACACTCATCTCAGATATAATTTGTAACTATGATGAGCAGAAAACTCGAAGAGGATTCAAAACTTCAGCATTGCTGGGAATCTTAAATTTATCAATAATACAAAATCATATGTCTGTCAATCATGGAAACTTTAGAACAAGAATACATAATGAGGTGAGATTAATTTCCAGTTTAAATAATTGACCAGCTGTATTAGTATTCTCTGCACTAGGCTCGTTAATAAATAATCATAATTGAATAACAGCAAAAAATAAGAACAGTGGGTTACTTGCCTTTGCTATGAGCATGGGCAGGATCAGATACAATATCAGCATTTTTAACTCTTTGATCCACTAAAACCTACTCAAAAGAGAAAAAAAGTGTCCACATCAGCATCTATAATTATTCAAAATACAGTAAAGAGAAAAACATTTAACAATCTTGCCATTCTAAGTAACTAACCTATGAACACGTTAAAAAATTGTTTTAAGTAACTAACCTCAAGGCCTACACAGAAAGGTAATTCTGTTGAAGTTCGTTTCCCAGTGGAGGTCTGGTCTTTTCGGTCTTTGTACAGAGAATAACCAACACATGCATATCTGAATTCCATGAGGGCTCTACCATCTTTAGTTGCCTCCTCCTCAGATTGTCCAGCAGTATATCCAGGAACTATTCACATAAACAAACACAACATGATATTTCTCAAAACAAGTAAACGTAGAAAACTAGAAATCGCAAAGCAAGAAATTAGCTGTCTAGTTAGCCAAATAAACGTAGAAAACTAGAAATCCAGGAACTATTCACATAAACAAACACAACATGATATTTCTCAAAACAAGTAAACGTAGAAAACTAGAAATCGCAAAGCAAGAAATTAGCTGTCTAGTTAGCCAAGCAGTCACATAAATTCTAGAGCAGCTCATGCTGTATCATGTTTTACCTATGTACACCAATTAAACAATCTTCGGAGACAAACACAAACCACATCTTGCAAGCATAAGAATTCGGCTGAATAGAAAGTCAACCGTAGAAAATAGAGATCAACGTGATTCTAAGTGGAAAAGGGAATGAAAAAAATATACAATCATGTCTCCCAATCCAAATCATACACAAAAAGTTGCCTCTCCCCCGCTCCTACTTCCATTCAGAAGATCGGAAAAAGTACAGACCAAAAACACAAAATTCAAGCAAAAAATTACGAAACAGAAAAACCCATTATCAAACTCCAAACATCAATTACTGGAAATCAAAAGGCGAAAGAAATAAAAACACAGGGGGCGTAGGTGAGAAATTCGCGATAATCAACGCCGAAGAAAAAATAAATTCTAGAGCAGCTTATGCTGCATCATGTTTTACCTATGTGCAACAATTAAACAATCTCCGGAGACCAACACAAACTACATCTTGCAAGCATAAGAATTCAACTGAATAGAAAGTCAGACGTAGAAAATCGAGATCGACCGATTCTAAGTGGAAAAGGGAATTAAAAAAATAATATACAATTATGCCTCCAAATTCAAATCCTACAAAAACTTTCCTATCCGCTGATCCTACTTCCATTCAGAAGATTGAAAAAATAAAGACCAAAAACACAAAATTCAAGCACAAAATTATGAAACAAATAAACCCATTATCGGACTTCAAACATCAATTACTGGAAACCAAAAGGCGTAGGTGAGAAATTCGCGATAATCAACGCAGAAGAAATAATAAAATTAGGGTACCATTGGGGAGGGAACGGGTGAGGCCAACGCATCGAGGGCTTCGAGAATCGGCCTTGAAACGCGACGAATAGTAAAGGCATCCTTTGCAGGATTTCGCCCTGCCCCCAATTCCATCGCCGCCTGCTTCAGTAGCCTTCGTGTTCTTCGTCGTCGGTGAAGGATACGCACTGCAATCGCTTTGCTCCAGTTGATTTGAACCGTCAGAATCCGGTTTGGTATCCGCGACAATCGATCCGACGTTCGGTGATTCGGCCATTATCGCGCGTGGCATTAACTTCTCTTTCGTTCGCTCTACCGCCAAAACCAACGCCCTCTGAGTGTTGGGGTTCGATTTCTTCTTTATAAAGAAAGGGACAAAAATGACAATTGCAATAATAATAATAAGTAATAATAAAATCGAATTGAGAAGAGTTAAAAACCCGGTCTAGGTTTAAACCCGGCCGGTTACTAGTATTTAACAGTCCCTGATTTTGCAGTTCCTGCAAATGCATGTTGTTATCATCATCATCTACTACAACTAATTAGCATTACATCTATCTACATTCTACACCATCCATGGACTGTTCAATACTAATCATAATCAAAGTCTCAGACTTTTTCGATTCTTGCTTCTCGACGACATCAAACAGATCGAACGATACAAACTTTTCTTGCAACAAAAACCCGATCTAGAGTAAAACCCGGCAGGTTACTAGTATTTAACAGTCCCTGATTTTGCAGTTCCTGCAAATGCATGTTATCATCATCATCATCTACTGCAACTATTAGCATTACATCTATCTACACCATCCATGGACTGTTCAATACTAATCATAATCAAAGTCTCAGACTTTTTCGATTCTTGCTTCTCGACAACGACACCAAACAGATCGAAAAATTCAAACTTTTCTCGCAACAAAACGAATCACGGGTTTCTCGCAACAAAACGAATCATCTACTGCAACTATTAGCATTACATCTATCTACACCATCCATGGACTGTTCAATACTAATCATAATCAAAGTCTCAGACTTTTTCGATTCTTGCTTCTCGACAACGACATCAGACAGATCGAAAAATTCAAACTTTTCTCGCAACAAAACGAATCACGGGTGCAAGTAATCGCAAAAAGCCCCTTTCTTGCAATGGCCACTCCCATAGAATTTACACACCCTTTTCCCCTTGGGAATCTGCCTCGAATATCCTCCTCCTCCTCCGTACTGCTGCTGTCGGCCCCACGGGGGCCAACACCCCCATTCCCTAGGACTACCATACATCATCCGCTGATTCAAATCCGGATTCGTCCAGCCAAGACCTGTCATCCCCTGACCCAACACAAGATTCACATTCCCCTGCACAGTCACCAAATTAATATTACCCTGCACAGTCGTGCCACTACTCCGCATGGGGTCCGCTCTATCTGACCCCAATCCGGGGCCCACATTCAGTGCATTATTGACAGTTTCGCCCTCGCTGCTAAAGGTGTCGCCTTTTCTACTTAGCTCCTCGATCGAGCTGAAGCAATCGTTGTCTTTACAATCCTCTAATTCCCGAGCAAACTTAACGGCCGAAGTGGGGGAAGGCAAGGAGGCCTCTCGTAGCTGCTTGGCGGCAGCTTCGTCGAATAAATCCGAAACAGTTTCCTCGCCAAAGGCATCGATCTCGATGACACAGTTGGGCCCACTCGGCACGGGTGTTTGTTCACACCACTCTTCGCCTAGGCCGGAAAAATTTATAAACTCGGATTGCTTGGTTTCTGTTGCCAGCTGATCTTCATCGTTCGGTCTTGGTGCAGGGCTTAGCAGCTCTAAGATTTCAAAGCTCGGCATTGCCACATCATCGATTTCGAGTGTTCTTGGAGTTGGACTGGAAAGATCCAAGAGCGAGATATCCCCACTCGGATGAAAACTCACGTTCTCTTCGGACCCATTAGGAATAATGAGGTTTTCTTCGGTAACCAAAGTTGGGTTCTTTTCTCCGTTTCGTGGCTGTAAATCTTCGTGCATTTTGTCGGGGCTTAATGATGGAGGCAAATCATGTGCTTGGACATCATTATCCTTAAGCAAGTCCCAACACTGTGGCCAGGAGCCAGACTCGTCTGCTCTTACGAGTCCAGGATTGTTTTCCGAAGAAACACTCACATTATTATTACTACCTCCAATGCTCACATTTGTAACCTCGCGTATTAGCCCGATTTCCCCTGTAGCCTCCTTCTCTTTCTCATTTAGCGCATCAGTGAGGAGTATTGAGTCATACTGCTCGTGATTGGTCCATATTGTCATGTCGGGTGGGAATAGTCCGGTTGTACTCCATTTGCGCAGCTGCATCATGGAAAACGGCCCCTGGATCTTACCATTGGGATCGCGATAGTGCCAGAGTTTATCAGACATACTTGATCCGCTTGCATCGGGTTTCTCTCTCACTCTACTCCGTGCCCGGATCATCCTTTGAGCTTTATCTGCGCAAAGATGTACTTTCAGAAGGTTTTAATGCATCGGGTTAAAGTCTTGATAATTACCTTTTTTATTGAAAGAAACAGACTTCCTTCCATTTTGAGGAACGTCGGAGTAGCTTGCTGCGTAGTTAAATGCAACATCAGAATGCGAAATAAACGAAACAAATAACCGACGAACGTTGTACCTTTTCCGCTTTTGGCATCTTCTTCTGGTTCATAGTTTGGATTCATTTTTGGATCAGTATGTATCTTTGGAATTTTTGAGATTCTGCGGCTGTGCTGCTCGGGTGATTTTAGCCGATGTAATTTGCTCGCAATTCTTCTAATCGTGAAACGTGTTAAGGAAATCGAGGAATCATGAACAAAACTATCTTAATAATAAGCAATGCTTGCAGATGCTTGGATAAAGGATATTCTTTCTTACGTCCATTCTCCCTAGCTCGATCTCTCAAATCATTCAACCGCGATATCTCTGCCTCCAGACACTATTTTCAGAAACAACAAATCAGAAACAGAAGAGCCGTAATAATTATACCTTAGAACCGTAACAAACTCACATCGTAAACCCTCACTGGATGGAGTAACATAGCTTTATTTTGTACTTCACCCTGAAACCAAACACAAATAAGTCGCGCAATGGTATTTAGTTTCATATCACCATCTGAAACATAGCGCAAAGAGAACTTACAACAGTCAATCGTTGCGCAAGCCCGAGTCTAATGCTTTGTCGAAGCCGCGTGCATTCATCCTAAATGCCAAATATAGATAAGTCGTCACTCGTTTGTAAAATTGTGCAAAAACTGCGCAAACAAAAGCAATGAGAATACAACGGTACCTCAGTAAACTCATCATTTGAAACATCAGTAACCGGCATGACTTCTTTCTTGTCTAAGTTTAGAACTTCAAGCATGACATCAGTTGTCCTTTCGCCAATTTTATATGGCTCGCCAACTTTAGTAGTCCCTAAATTACAGTTATAAATAAGAATAGATTGCGCTAAAAACGAAAATCGCACAATTTAAAAACGTATGCGCTATACCTACTACTTGGACAAGCCTATGAACGTCTTGCTTCTGATCATCGCTAGATATTCTAATTCTCACAATAGTCCCGACAACCTTATTATTAAAACCCTCGCGATCTTCGAGAAGATTCTCCATCAAACTCCGCTTCAAATAGACCAAGTTAATGTTATGAACATCGACTGCTGCATACTCTTTTAAGTTATTCTGTGCTGGTGCTTTCTCGTCACTCCTTTTCCGCGTTTTCCGCTTTCTACTGTTTATTGGCATCGGCGGTTCATATGTATCTCCATCAACAGACATCTCACTTTTCTTAGAATCTTCCTTCACGAGAAAGTGAGACTCGAGTAGCTTCAGCATTTCGATGTGACCAACACGTTGCTTGCCGAACAAGATTCTGAGCCTCTGATCACATATGATCTGACTCTTCCGACGAGGGTCCCTTAGATTGTTTCTCTTTACATAGTCAAGCAACAGCATTTGCGCATCGAATTGCGAAAGCGCAGATGTGTCACCATTCTTCGCGTGGGCCACAAACTCCAATAGGTCTTTTGTTGCCCATTCGGTGCTACTGCTACAACCATCGGTTCTCGGCTTGTCTGGCTTCATCTCAGTATCTTGGTCAATGCTCGCCTTGACTTGACTTTTCTCGGGCTCATCCATGCTTGGTTTCGCGCTGTCTTTGCCATTTACTTTTGCGCTGTCTTTGCACCCGTCAATATCTACATTGGGAATGTAATTACTCGACGGGGGCTTGCATACTATGGGATCAACGCCTTTCGAGGGTTTTTGCGCTCGAGTGAGCTCGTCAAGTGTCAATGATAACTTGTCTTTTAAGGCTACCCAATATACCTTAAAAAGATATTCCCAACTAGTTATGTCATCAAAATCGACCTGAATCTGAACAAATAAAATACAATAAAAACGTCTCTCATTCGAGTGTTTAATAACATGATAAAAAAACAATTTACGTTACATACCGGCTCATTATTTGCTTGGCCCTTATTTTCAAGCAGCATGATAGTTTTCATACAGATCGAGCAAAAGCCTTTCTTTTTTCGGACACTCGAGTAATCCGCATCTTTGGCGCATCCCTTGCACAGCGAATACGAGCAAGTGTAGCACGAGTAATGGGAAGCCTTCCTGCACACGCTACATATGTGCCACCCTGAAAAAAAAAATCATAATTCACATGTCGTATTAACTACATAAACCTCATAATCGAGTCTTTACTACACGCATACCGCAATACCACTTGGCCGTGGATTGGAAAAAGGCCTCGTCTCGTTTGATGCACGCGGGGTGGTATGCCTTCGGACAGCCCCTGCGAATCCCAAAGGAAATCATTACACTAACAAAACACGACGCATAAAATTCCTAACATAACAACATTCAAGAACTACACTCACTTGCAATCGCAAAGCACCAGAGACCCCCCGTCGAAGCAAATGAAGCAAACATCTTCCTCCTCGTCCTCCGGTTTAATGCGCTTAGAAATCCGAGGCACCCCACACGCTCGGCCCCTCTTCTTCCTCTCCCCTGCCACCTGTCGCGGATTCGGAGCCACCTTCACCACCGCAGCCGGTCGAGCCTCGTGAGCAAACCCTTGGGACTGAGCTACAGCAGCCAACAAAGTATCTATGTTCTCCATAAAGCATAGTATAGAAACAGAACAAAAAACCCAACAAAAAAGGTACTGCAAACCCTAAAACTAAAACCCCCCTCAATCCAGAATTACACTAAAATCAAACGGCCATTGATGATCACTCCAAGAAAAAATCACACACAGAGAAAGAAACAAGTAAGAGCTGAAAGTGACGGAATGTGATTGGGTGAAATTTAATTGTTTTTGTTTCTTGCAAGCTGTAATGGTAAAGATTAAAAAAAGAACTTTTTTTTTATCTGATTATTCCTTTGCAGACAATGGAATATTTGTGTGCAACCCCACCACCAGCAGCCACCGCCACTGTAGCGCAGCGCAGCTGCGCAAGCGCCCACCACGCACGTGACTGAGTCAAACGCAGAAACCGCGGCCGTGGGTCATGGAAATGGGGCCGGATCCTAGCACGTGATTCGGGTCAAAAGAAAATGTGGGTTTTGTTGGGTTTTGAATTTTGAGAGAGAAAGATTGGATTTTTATGGAGAGAGCAAATTTTATGGAGAGAGCAAACGATGGAGCTTTGGAATTTTTGAATTTTGCATTTTGCATTTTTCACAGTGAAAAAGTTGCGTGGCTTTAAAAAGACTACTGGGTTTTTTCATGGTCATGATTTCGTGGGTAAAAAAGGTGGAAACTTTGTTTGAGAAATTAGTAAAATCTTGTTTCAGACAAAATCTGCTGATTAAGGATGTACTGTAGTTTACTAATTTTCATATTTGGAAAGTGGGGTTCTAGTTAACACAGCTAATAAATTATTAGTATTATTAACTAATTGGTCAAATTCTCTTTCTTCATCATGACAGTATTTTTTAAATAATTAGGGTTATTTATTTTCTTTAAAAAAAATTAGGATTAAATCGGAATAAAATGATATTTAATGGAGTATAAAGTAAAGTAGTACTATTTGCACACAGAATTAGAAACTAAGAGGTTAAAAAGCAAAAGTTTGAGAAAAACAAAAGTTTGCAAAATTATAATATTAGCAAAAGTTCCAAAACTAATTTTTAAGAGTTCACAAATACGTGCATTTATATCAAATGATAGATAACTCTTCATTTAAAAGAAATTGAATGGATACAATGTTTGTACGTATTTTGTTGGATTCGCGTTCGATTCGAATTAATAATATTTTCTGTGTTGTGTGTGAAATTTAAAATTATACGAGTACTAGTAATTTTAAAACTATTACTCCATCTGTAGTATAAGAACGATTATATTTTTTTGTAATTTCTTAAATAAATATGATCATTCTTATAGGATAGAAGTAGTATATTCTCTTTTTATATGGTTGTTTAGAAGACCATAATTTCTATATGAGTATCATAGTTTTATTCATGCTTTAAACATTAGGGATAAGTATAACCATTAGCATTGAGGAATGACCACACCACAACATACTGCTTCCGTCTATCAACAATAAACAAAGTACAACTTTACACGAATTGAGAGTGCATGATTAACACACACTTAAAGCACTTGCCTTGCCGCCACAATTTAACTCGTGGGATTGTTATTGTTGTAGTAGTACTTTAAAATCAAACTACTTTTAACTAGTAACATTAAAATAAATATATTGGTATTGATATAAAAAAAAAGTAGTTTCATTTAGTGTGAGTAAAAGGAAAACGACATATGCCTACTTAGAGTCTTCATTTGCCTCTCACCATCTCCATTTCAGAAAGCAAGTTATCATGCTTTTTATCTTCCAATCAAGCTTATAACAATTTTGAAAGCGATTGTTCTCTTATTCAAATTATGTCTTAATATATACTAGTATTTTTTATTCTTGTGATTTAATTTTCACAATTAACACATTAATCACGGCCACAATTATTCTTGTGATTGGTTGCGTATTCTTGTGATTTTCTTTCTACTACGTTCAAGTAGTATTCATGTACAGTAGTGGCATGTCTAATCCGTAGGGGTACTTTGGTAAATAAAAGAACCAAAATCTAAAACACAATCCTTCAAAACAACATTTGTTTTACACTAATCAATTTATGTACTAACAACAAATAACAATGCATGGTACAAAAGTACAAACATTTAACATGAGAGTATTTTCAACAGTTTTGGAGTTTTGCTCACTATAAGAGTAAGTTATTACTGTTATAATTACTTATTACATTTCCAACCAAAACCTACAAAAGACACTACAATCATTCCAAAAAAAATATTACCTGCAAATGCACAATCACTGGTGCAAGTAGTCGCAGAAAGCTCCCTTCTTGCAGTGCCCGCTCCCGTAGAACTTACAAACCCGCCCTTTCGGAATCGACCTCGAATAACCCCCGTACGGGCCCTGCCGGGCCCACGGGGGCCTTCCCCCCCACTCCCTAGGGCTCGCGAACCTCTCGCCGCTGTATTTCCTTTGCTGTTGTCCATCCCAAGGGAGGCTGGGCCCGCAGTTCATGTTCGGGCTGGCCCATCCCGTTCCCGGGCTCGACCCCCATCCGAGGCCCGCCATCCCCCCGCCCGGCCCGCCTATAACCAGATTCACATTCCCCTGCACAGTCACCAGATTGATATTCCCCTGCACCGAGCCCCACCCGGTGGGGTCCACAGCGACTGGGTCCGCATGATTCGTCTCGCCCTCGCTGCTCGCGGACGAATGCACGTTCGTCGAGCTCAGGGCTTCGCTTTTTCGCTGAGCAGACCCAAACTCCTCGATCGAGCTGAAGCAGTCGTCTTTACAGTCCTCGAGCAATTCGCGAGCGAACTTTATGGCAGAGGTGGGCGAGTGGAGCGGGCCCAGCTGCGACTCCATGGCATCGACCTCGGCCAACAAGTCCGACACTGATTCCTCGCCGAGGGCATCGAACTCGATCGGCTCGTTTATGTTCGCCAGCAAAATGGGAGCGGGCTGAGAAGTGGTTTCTGGAGGTCTCAGTGAGAATGCAGAGGCTAAGGCATGGTTTGTGTTCGTTGGGGAGAATTTACACCAGTCTTCGGCTAGTTCAGGGATTTGCCAGGCGTGGGCTGGAGTCGACTCGGGTATATTTATGAGCCCAGGATTCTTGGCCTGATCCTCATTGTCAGATCTTGGAGCTGGACTCAGCAACTCCAAGATTCCAGAGTTCTGCACTGGGGTATCTGAAGGAACTGTATTTGGTTGGGAAGGAATGGGGAAATCAGTAACAGATATATTCTCGATGTAGTTATTCGACAACCCCATATAGTTTGAGCACATCAGATCAATATCTAGAGATCTTGAATTTTCTTCCGAAGACGGGCCATCCTTGTCGTCGTTATGAGATTTATTTGGAACTTCATAACCAGGTGGGTCTTCGTTTCTTCTTTCAGGGTTCGATGAAGGAAGCAAATCTCGAGCTCGGGCATCATTCGCAGTAAAATTACTATTATTGTCATCTTTGAGAAAATCCCAACACTGTGGCCAAGAGCCGGATACATCTGCCTTGGCAACTGGAGTATTGTTTTCAGACAAAACGGACAACTCAATAGGCTTCTCTATTTGTTTGCTATCGTCCTGTGAACCTGAGCTCGGCAAATCACGATTAGGTGTCTCTATTTGTTTACTGTCTCCGTCGCTAGTAGGGCCCTCGTCCCGTGAACCTGAGCTTGGCAAATCATTATCAGGTGTATTTATTTGTTTACTATCTCCGCCGCTAGTAGCCCCCTCTTCCCGTGAACCAGAGTTTGAAAAATCAGATGTTGTATGGAATTTACCATGCATAGCTTCAGTGAGAGGTAAGGAATCATATTGCTCGTGATTAGTCCATATCCTCATATCAGGTTGATATAGTCCGGTGGTACTCCACTCCCGAAGCTGCATCATGGAAAATGGTCCCCGAATCTTACCATCAGAATCACGATAATGCCACAGTTTCTCGATTTCCATACTATTAGAAGACGGTGAGTTTCCCACCGAGGCAGCTGCAGTCAAGGTCTCCCTTCCGGATTGCATATCATTTCTACAATCAGAGGCTGAATTAGCAATATCGACTTGATTGGTGTGTTTTTCCGAGATATTTAATTCACTGGATTCTGTTTTTTCTTCTTTAATTCCATTCCGTATGCGGACAGACCTTTCTTTACCTGAACAATGCAATCAAAACGCTCCTTATAGATAGTTTCCAGGAAAGAGAATTATAAATAACAGAACAATCCTGTTTCGTTGTAGTGACAAAACAATGTAGTCTAATAAAAAGGTAAAAAAGACTCACCTTCTTGAGTAGGAGAAATGGGTTCCCTTCCATTTTGAGGAAAACCCAAGTCGTTTGGCTTCCCAGATTCATCTGCATGATTAAACGCCACATCAGTAAACTCCAAATTAAAGAAATTATGAAATTATAAAATTAAATCACAATTCCAGTGTACAGTATATTTACTGGTATAGTAATATATGAATTTCGAATCATAAATAAAACCCTTTTAGATGTACCTTTTTTACCGGTGCCGCCACTTCTGTCTGACTCGTCAACCTCCATGTCACTTTTCACCGAACCAACAAATCCAGCTGGAATAAAAGAATCCTTCTGAGAATCATCCTTTACCAGAAAGTGAGTCTTGATATGTTTCAACATTTGAACGTGACTGACACGTGGCTTTCCAAATAAATTTTTGAGCCTCGTGTCGCATTTAATTTGACTTTTGCGATGAGCAACCCAAAGGTTGTTTCTATTCACGTAGTCAAGCAACAGCGTTCGGACATCAAATTGCGTCATAGCGGATGTGTCACCTTCCTTCATATACGCAACAAACTCCAAGAGAGCCTTCGTTGCCCATTCGGAACTGTGGGAAATTCTCATCTTTTCCAACTCCTTTTCCTTCATGTGTTTGCAGAGGCACCGCTTATTATCAGTATCACTAATAGTGCACGGGTGGCTTTCATGGTTCTCAATCCTTGGTTTGTCAGTCACTTTTTCAACACTCGTCTCGTTCATGTCTCCTCCGTTTTCACTTTTTATCATTTCCACACGATTAGCATTACAATTTCTAGGTAGTGACAAATCAGCATCTACTTGCTTCACATCCGAATGCTCGGTAGGAACTTTTACACTGACTGCAGTAGGGATCGTTTTACTCAACAAGGGTTTGTAGCCTACGGTTGTCACACCTTTCCAGTGGGTTTTAGCTTGAGTAAGCTCTTCAAGAGTCATTGATAAGTTCTCTTTTAAGATTACCCAATATACCTTGAAGAGATACTCCCAACTAGTTTGATCATCAAAATCTACGTGAACCTGCATAATTTTTTTCCCAACAGAAACATCGGTGCAAGTTATGAATTCTATTAATGTACACAAGCAAAGAAGTGACATTTCAAGCAATATTTCCAAACTATGGATTAAATGAAATGTAACCACAGTACATGAGAATATGGATTTTCCTACGGTGATAAAATACATTAATTAATTAATATGATTCGTTTATAAGCATGGTCGCAAAGAGTATTGCTTTTCGGCTTCCCACAAAAGAAAAGAGAAAGAGTTATTGGTGCATCTAAAGTAGATGCTTAATATAATGACAACTTATATGACCTAATAATCCGAAAATATAGTAATAGATTTTCTAATAAAATAATGAAATGTGGGGTGGTTGGGGTGGGGGCAGGGGAGGAAAGAAAGAAGAAAGAAGAAGCTTAGATCCGGCCCTTGAGCTCACTGAAAAAGTGAACTCGTAATCTGGATTCAATTAAGCTATTTGGACATTGAAATAATCAGCATGCACTTGTGGAATGGTCGGCAAAAAAGACAGACAAACAACTCCAACCTCCCTTTGGAAAAAAATATGTACACACTTAACCAAAACTGAAAAGAAGGGAAAACAACAAACAAACAAAACAATCGCAAATACTAACTTTATTTTTTGATCCACCATAACCCAAAATTTTAATACACACAATAGTTGAAAATCATTCTGAAAACAATGTCAGATGAACAAGAATCATCTCATATCCCTAATAATGCAGGGGAACAAAACCATTTAGAAAACATGAGTGAATAGAATGTATTTGAAAAAATGGGAGTAGTTTCTCTATTTGAAGCATATCTAAACGAAAATTTACTCTATAACAGAAAGAGTAATGGGAAACAACTATAAGCTAATTTGCATACCTCGTTCGCTTGGTCTTTATTTTCAATCAGCATGATAGTTTTCATGCAGGTCGGGCAAAATCCTTTGTTTCCTCTAACACACACGTAATCTGCATCTTTGGTGCACCCCTTGCACAATGAATAGGTGCAAGTGTAACACATATAATGAGAAGACTTCTGACATACACCACAGATATGCCATCCTGAAAGAAAAAGCACACGTGTTAGAAAAATCAGACTCGTCTTTTTATGCTATTAAGTTTTTTCATTATATTTATTCAAGTATTTAGTGGGTTTTTAAGCTGTAAAATTAATTAAGGTGTGAGTAGAACACTTTGGAATTAATTGAGTTTGACAGAAATTGGGAGTGAGATTTCCTAAGGTGAACTAAATGTTCCACACAGAACTTCTGAGCAGCATTTAGTCTGAAACTAACTTACCTTTTTATTTATTTCCCGATTACGATTTATTCTAATTTTCTATCGGCAAACCCTAGACTCTATCAACAAGTAACACAAAATGGTGGCACGCGGACAATCCATCAAATGATGCAGCTCATGCATGTGTTGGTGCGTGTAAGTTTTATGAATGAATGCACGACTACAAAAGGGCAGAAGAGAACAAATTCAATCTAGATAAATAAAAGTAGATTTGGGACAAGAAACTTAGTAAAATAGGTCATCAGTGCAACAGACGCAATTAGGCAAGACGGTATATTGAACAAACATCTAATCCTTCATCAACTAGATCTGTTTCCATACAAACTTCTGCTAAGCAACGATTTGAATGTTTATCGAATCTCTCATACACCACTAACTAGAACTAGATCCATTTCCACACAAAATGATTTGAAGCCGACGAATGTCGCGTCATTAACAACCGATAAGTTTGGAATTAACATACCACAATTCCACTTTGCTTTCGACTTAAAAAAAGATTCGCTCCTCTTGATACACGCCGGATGATAAGCTTTCGGACATCCCCTGAAAAACGACGAGAGAAATTACTGAACACTGTGAGTCTGCATAATCTCAAACAATCAAAATCCATACTTGATACCACTTCTAAGTTACTGTCATGGGATATAGTGAAGTAAAAAAAAAAAAAACTCACTTGCGATCGCAAAGTACCAGAGAACCCCCATCGAAGCAGATAAAGCAAACATCCTCCTCCTCCTCTTCCGGCTTGATCCGCTTCGGCGGCGGCTTCACTGATACCTGTCCCTTGGGCGGCCGCCCTCTCTTCCTCTTCTCTCCAGCTCCGATCACCTTCTCCGCCGCCGGCAACTCCATCTTCGGAGCTGGAGGAGGCGTATCCATCGCCGGCGGCGAAGAATCGAGATTCTCCTCTAACCCTCGCTCCGGCGCAGTAGAAACGACACGGTCGTCATCGCCAAACTCTCGAGTCTGAGCAACGGCGGCTGCGGCTAACAGGGTCTCTATGTTCTCCATACACCAAAAAAAATTAACCCAGCTGAAAACCCTAAAATCCCTCAATCCATCACCGGCAACGAATCATGAACCCGGCAATCATTGATCGGACACCCGACAAATTTGAAGAGAGTAACAGAATACTAATGAACAGTGAAAGCGGAGGAAAATGGTCGGTGGATCTCGTACGAATCGGGCCGATAGAGATGAGGACTCAGAGTTGAAGTTCTGATTTTTGGGTAGCTGTAATGGTAAAAGTATACAAGAGAGATAAATTTACTGCTAATCTTTTTGACAGTGGACTGGGAACAAATTAAACAATACTCCCTGAATTTACCTGAGAGTCAAATTTAGTCAACAAAAATCATTGAAATGTCAAAATATCAAATTTGTTATCCAAAAATATTGAATTTTTAGTATATTAATTTTTTGTTATATAATATGATATTGTATTATTAATTTAACATACCGTCATACCGATAATAAAATTATAATATTTCGATAAATTATTGATATAATTCGACATTTCGATTTAGGTATATTTTAAAGTATAAAAAATCGATATTACTTCGGTATATCAAAAGTTATTAATATCATTTTTTTTTTTCGAATTCTTTGGGTCCATCTAAAAACGTCTCGTTTTTACTTTTTGTTAGTCGGCTAAAAACGTCTCATTATGTTTTTACTTTTGTCTAACAATTGCTGTAGCGGCTCTTGTTAGTATCAATCTTTGCTCCTTTTTATTTCTGAGTTTTGGGTTCGGTATAAAAAAAAACTCTTAGTAATGTATGTGTGCGGTGCGGGCGTAAATAATTTTACTCGTAGTAAATAAGAAAGATACGAAATCAAAATAGTAGGAGAATTGGGTGGCGTGATGAACAAGGAATAGGGAGTATTATTAGTATTAATTGCGTGCAATTAATTGGGTCTATAAATATAAGATACTACTAATGTGTATTAGTATTAAGTTAAGCAAGGCCTACGGTAGCTATGGACGATGATCGTGGCCGGCGAGTACGATTGTCAATCGGTTGTGGACGGACTACTCGGTGGAAGATGTCCCTCGCATATAACTTCAAGATCCGAACTAATACCATCTTTAAAAAACAAGACGAGACGAATATCGTGTTGTGTCACCGTACATTATTCCAAGATTGATGAAATAATATTTACATCTTTCAGAGCATTGTTAATAAAAATAAATGAAAAGGTAACAACATTCAACGTATTTGAATGTGACCACTAATATAAGTCAACTCAATAAAAAGAGTGACAATTAATATATGGCAAATGGATTACTATCAATGTTACTTGCAAGATCCGACAATGTGTTGCTTGTTTTGACGAGCTCCGATCATTCAGAAGAAAGAAGTCCCTCCATGCATGCAGTCACAGACTCGTTCATGGTCATAATCACTTGTTGAGATTGAGAATGCAGATCATATCGTGATAGTACATTGTTGTCAATGGAGCTCTATATGATTATATTATCTTTATTTTGCATTAATTTGTAAATTGAAAACGGGGATTAAGAGGAATGAGTTTTGTATTTGAAAACAAAAAAGTTGTTTTGTATTTGGGATCAACCTTACAATGTTCCTCAAAAGTTGTTTAGATTTTGGTGGAAAATTCAAGTTTTTTTTTATCATCGTTTCAGATAGGTGAATCGGTGGGCCCGGAGTGTAAATCCGTGCTTCAAGAAATCACGCTCCTCGTCGATCAAAGGCTGGCTGATGGATCTAAGGCGAAAGCAGTCAAGGCATTGTTCGATGCTGACGAGCTAACAAACGACGGCGATTTCCTGCTGTTTCTCGCGGATTCTCTGTCTCCAGGTTCAATATGGGCTGCGGGAGCTTGTAAAGACTTGGTGGTAAGTAATTTGAAATCAAGTACTTTTTTTTTTGTTCGATCACGATAATCTAATATCTTGGGGTTTTGAAAGCAAGCATTCGTCTCGTTTATGAAATATTACGTGGAGACTATGGAAGACGACGTTGGGTCGTACGATCAAGAGAAGCTGAAGAAAACTTCGCTCGATAGTGATGCCTCTTCTGATCGATTGTGGTGGTATCAAGTCTGCACGGAGCTCGGGGACTTTCAAGTCGCGCCTCCGACTGATAGTATCCGCTCGCCTAAAGTCGACGCGAGCCGAGTTCGGTTAGCTATAATAAAGCTGCATTTTTTGCCCGTGTAATTTTTATCGGTTTTTTTTATGGCAGATATTATTTGGACCTATGTGAGAACCTCTTCGGGGAAGGTACATTTTCGGATGTCACTCGACTAATCTGTACTATGGGGGAACGGGAATCGCGGGCTCGAAAATCGTGTTCGTCAATGGATCGCAGGACCCGTTGCGACGTCAGTCGAAACAAACTTCTTTTTTTCAGAGTGAGTATAACAGACCCCTGCAGAATGAAAGTTTTCAAAAATTGCAAAATAGTCCCAAATTGGGCAGAAAAGCAATTTATCGAAAGTATGAACAAACATGATTTATTTGCAGAAGCATTTTGTTTACATGTAAACAAAACAAACTTCATTTTATTTTTAAGAAGTCTGCAGAGTAAAAGTTTCCAAAAATTGCAAAATAGTCCCAAATGGGGGCAGAAAAGTAATTAATCAAAAGTTTGAACGAACTCGATTAATTGCCGAAGCATTTTGTTTACATGTAAACAAACTTCTTCATTTTGTTTTTAAATCTGCAGAGTGAAAGTTTCAAGAAATTGCAAAAAAAGTCGCAAATGGGGTAGAAAAGTAATTAATCAAAAAGTATGAACGAACTCGATTATTTACTGAAGCATTTTGTTTACATGTAAACAAACTTCTTCATTTTGTCTTACAAAATCTGCAGATTTGTAGAAATTGCAAAATAGCCCAAATGGGTCAGAAAAGTAATTAATCAAACGTATGATCGAACACGATTATTTACAGAAGCATTTTGTTTATATGTAAACAAATTTCTTCCTATTTTCTTGCAAGAATCTGCAGAGTGCAAGTTTGCAGAAATTGCAAAAATAGATCAAATGGGGCAGATAAGTAATTAATCAAAAGTATGATCGAAACCAATTATTTACAGAAACATGTTTTTTACATGTAAACAAACTTCTTCATTTTGTCTTAAAAAATCTGCAGAGTGCAGGTTTACAGGAATTGCAAAACAGTACCAAATGGGGCAGAGTAATTAATTAAAAGTACGAACGAACTCGGTCGTTTTATTTAATTTTGTTTCTCTCTGGAAATTTTTGATCAGTGCCTTCATACCTCATTACATGTCATAACTGTGGCCATGGAGTTGACATTCGCGGGTGTCCCATAGTTCTTTTTATCCCACGAGGTACGTCGAGCTATCTTATATTATTACGTTTTAATCCCCAAATATTAATCCATATTACTTTCAGGCGATTCCGGGAATTGCAGTTCACCGAGCGCTGTTGAGAGTGTTAGGCAGCAGATTGCTTGGAACATCGGCATGTGGCTATTTGAGTGCCAAGTTTACTCGGGAAAATGATAACTCGAAACGCGGAATAATCAAGTACGATAATGTAGTATATTTTAGTTAAGTCTGTTGGCAACCAACGAATTTTTTCGTTTATACGAACTGAGCTTTTGATCATTTCGCTTACGAGTTGCCTTGAATTTTCTAGTTTCACCTTTACCTTTATATATTTCCTTGGAATACTTGTTGACTTGTTACATAGAGTATTAGAGTAAAACAAAGTTAAATTTCACTATTTGTAATATTAAGAAAATTTAGGGATGCATATGTAAATTTGCCATGCCCCACGGGTTCGGGCCTTGGTCCGGCAGCCAAAAACGGAAAATTACAAAAGCCCCCCCCCAAATGTTTCAACTAATTATGGGAAAATGAAAATTGCAGAAGCTTGATATTTGATCAATAAAATTATTTATATAGCTATATATTACATATCGAGAGCGATATTTGTCAATCCGTTGTAGTCTAGTTGGTTAGGATGCTCGGCTTTCACTCGAGAGACTCGGGTTCAAGTCCCGCCAATCGAATCTTTTTATAAAAGGAATCAACTTTTTCAATTTTATATCATCATGAATCTTTTTATAAAAGGAATCAACTTTTTCAATTTTATATCTTCATGACCCGGGTTCAAGTCCCGGCAACGAAATCTTTTTATAAAAGGAATCAACTTTTTCAAACTCGTTAATAATTAATAAATAAATAAGTAGACAATTAATATAATTAAGAAAGTACTTATAAATATGAAATATTTCTATATTTAACATTTTCATTTAATTAATAAGTATATGTAAATTAAGGGTAAGAAAGACATTTCAAATTTAAAATATTTTTTTTTTTATAAGTATAACAATCAAACTACTTTAAATAATAAAAAGAATAATTTTTTTTTAAATTAAGTTACTACCTTTGTTCCATAATAATAGTCATACTTCATTTGTTATTTCTGAAGAAAGTGTGATTATTGCTTTGAGATAGTATAATTTAATAGAGTTTTTTTTCTAGGTCAATTGTAGTGTCTCGACTTCAAAACTTGGACTTAATTCGAGTGCTCAACCAATTGAGTTATTAATTCGAGTGCTCAACCAATTGAGTTAACAACCCTGGACTAATATAATAAAGTCTATAAATAAATATATATATGCATATAAATTTTATTTACAGTTATTAGTTACAATATAATTAACTATTTATTTCTAAATTTTTTATAAATAAAAATTACTCCAAATTATTTTAAGAGTTTTTTTAAACAAAATATATTTTAAATCAATTCAAAATTTATTTTTAAAACACTCTAAAATATTCCAAATTATTTTAAGAGTTTTTTAAACAAAATATATATTTAAAATATTCCAAATTATTTTAAGAGTTTTTTTTAAAAAAAATATATTTTAAATCTATTCAAAATTTATTTTTAAAACGGTGTTAAATAAGATAAATGTTACCATGCATAGGAGGAATATTTTTTAAATAATGCACCCATGCATCTAAGGAGAAATATTCTTTAAATAATGCATTACTCTTGTTCTATTGAATAGGGGTTTTATATAGATATTTCTCTAAAATAAAATTTGCAACACAACCCTGACTTCGTCGAAGTTTTTCATTTTATTGTTGCCTGCTTTTTTCGAGTTACAAAGAACACTAACTAAGCTTTGGTGTTAATGCCTGAAATTCTTAATTTACTATTATTATTAAACAAATTATAAATAACTAATTAGAAAATTATTATTAAATAAATATAAAAAAATTGTATTTAAGCGGGAAAACATTTTTTTTAATATATTATAGATTATGTCCTTATATATATATATATATATAACATTTTTTTTAATTATTTTTTACATATGGAGCACTTGTGGAGCATTTATTATCATTAAGGGAACTATATAATTCGTTCAAATTTTTGCATGCCTATTTTAGCATGCATATCTTATTAAATATCTTATTAAATATATAAAGTTATATAAAATTCTCATATTATTATATATATAATTCAAAGAATCTCTCTATATATAAGATTTCCATAACATCTATACTCATAATATCTATACTCTTAATTTGATTAATTTGATTGAGGTTTATAGAATTAATCTTCACCTATAATAATATATTGAGTATAATAATATTATAAAAAAACAAAAAAAAAGTAGTTTCTGGCGTTAATGATTTGATGACCAGCAACAGATCATAAAAAGGTGATTGTAAAATCTGATTATAGCCAAATTGACCATGGCAGTTGCCACTATAAGTAGTTTTATTCTATTCCACAATTTATCTAAATTAAAAAAAAAAAAAAATTATTACACATACTTTGAGGCACTTCTTGCACTGGTGGAGGAAGTGGATTCACTTCATTTTCAACATCTGGAATATCGTGCACTTCCTAGACTGGCAAGGGAACAAAGTCGGCTTCACCATCTGGTACTTCTTGCACTGGAGGAAGTGGACCGCACTTCCTAGACTGGCAAGGGAACAAAGTCGGCTTCACCATCTGGTACTTCTTGCACTGGAGGAAGTGGACCCACTTCTGTAATATCAAACACTTGGCAAGATATAAACTTTGAATAAAAAATATAAACTAGTGAGAATAAAAAAATTAGTTTTTGTATCTGAATAACAGGGTTATGAATTCCAAGATGCCTAACATTGCATTAGATTTATCAGTCTTTAATTTATAATTTTATCTTTCAATTCCAAGATGCCTAACATTGCATTAGATTTATCAGTCTTTAATTTATAATTTTATCTTTCAGACAACTCAACCCAAATTTATAATTTTCTTATTTTCAGTAATAAGAATAAAATAGTATATTGAAAATTTCAGTAATATAATATAATATCTGGCTTATCCTATAAACTAGTAATAGTTTGTTTCTTTTATCATAAAGCAGTAAATGTAAAAAAGAAATAAGATGATGAATATGTAAATTTGAAAATTTTGAAATTTAGATGGTTTTTGAAGTTAGGTCAAAACTCAAAAGTATCCTTAAGTTAATTATTTATTTTATAAGGAGGAGAGACGAGAAATTCCACCCCCACTGGATCGGAGGTCCCTCGATCGGGTAAGATGTAAATCGAGGAATGTGTCCACCTGTGCGAGAGAGCCAACAGGTCGAACCCCACGACAAACCTTCATAATATTTCAATGAAAATTTGTCTCACCCGAGATTCGAACCCTGCGTCGCCGGGGAATTACATCCACATCATCACAGGCCTTACCACTCGGCTATGCTCCTTGGGACTCTTAAGTTAATTATTAATATATAGTTTAGTCTCAGTTCATTTACAAACTATTCAACAATTTTTTATAGTTGGATATAGGGGTGTGCACCGGTCCAAGACCGGACCGGACCGGACCGGAACCGGTTTGGACCGGGACCGGAATCTTGAAATTTCAAGGACCGGAGACCGGACCGGTATTAATTTGGTCCGAACCGGACCGGACCGGAATTTACCGGTCCGGTCCGGGTTTAGACCGGTTGGGACCGGTTTTGTTTATTTTATTAAATCTTATTTATTTTTTAAAAATATAATATTTAATATAAATAAATATACATAAGAAATATAAATAAATTCAATTGATAAAATAAAAATAATTAAATTAACCAAAATATTTAATATTAAAAAAAATAAAATTTTAAATTTTTATATATTATTTTAAATATAAATAATAATATATATATTAAAATTCCGGGTTTCCGGTTCGGACCGGAAAATTCCGGGTTTAGACCGGACCGGACCGGAACCCGGAATCTCTAAAATTCTCGGACCGGAGACCGGACCGGATGCAACCGGTCCGGTCCGATTCCGGTCCGGTCCGGACCGGTTCCGGTTTTTTTTCCGGTCCGGTCTTATTTTGCACACTCCTAGTTGGATATATAGTTATATACTCCCATATACTAAAAATTTATAATCATGTTGATGAAAATAATTCATATTTAAATATCAACTTATACAATACTATACACAAATCTTAATACGAACCTGCCATTGAACCTCCCGCCATCCTAATACGACCTGAGTTATACATGACAATTAGATCGACCCCACGTATTAAAATTTTAACATTTCAATAAAATATCAATATAATTCACTGTATATATAATTTAGGGAAAAATGGCATTTAGGCCATTTTTCAGCATTTTTTGACCAATAAGGCCAATTTGTAATTTTGGTGTCAATTAGGCCATTTTGTGTCAATTAGGCCATAAAAATGTATATGGAAGGACGAAATTACCCTTCCATATTACCTTTCACAAATCGAGCTGGGGGAAAAAAAAATCGGGGCACATTCAATTCTCCTCTCTCTCTCTCTCTCTCTCTCTCTCTCTCTCTCTCTCTCTCTCTCTCTCTCTCTCTCTCTCTCTCTCTCTCTCTCTCTCAGCTCCGCCGCCGCTGCTGCTATTCACAATCGAGCCGAAGGATTTCATCTCCGTCGCCGCCGCGTTCAAGCCAAGGAGAGGGGGAAGGTCGCCGCCGGTTAGCAGCTCCAATTCTCAGCCGCGATTCCATGCAGTCCGTCTCCCTTGGCATCGATCGATCGATCGATTTCATCGCCGCCGCCGCCGTTCCTGTCTCAGTTCAGATGTCAGAGGCGCCGCCGCCCTCCTTGCCGTCGATTTCGAATCCAGGTACGCGATTTCGAATCCACGTACCCGTTCAGTGCTTAAAAGCTTCATTCAGCATGCATGCACAGTGTGTGTGTCGATTGATTCAGTGTGCGTTGTTCATGCATTCAGTGTTGATTGTTTTTTGTTATGCATGTTCAGTGTTTTTTCGTTGCATTCAGTGTCAAATCACCATGCACTCAGTGTTCAGTGTGCATGCATTCAGTGTTCCTGCACTGAGCTTGCCATTCAGTGCTAAATTGGATCATTCAGTGTGTAATTCACCATGCACTCAGTGTTCCTGCACTGAGCTTGCCATTCAGTGCTAAATTGGCTCAGTCAGTGTATAATTCCTGTAACACATTGTGTGGATTGACTGAGCTTGTTTTCAGTCAGTGTCTAATTGCTTGATTCAGTGTGCATTGAGCCGGACTAATTGCTCTTCCACACTGTAGACACCTGTTGCACACTGAATCCATATTCAACCATGTGGATTCAGTGTTTATTTGCTTCATTCAGTGTCAGAATGAGTAACAGCTTGTTTGTTTCCCCTAGGATACTATGGTACCTGTTATTATCTCGTTGGAAATGCAATGTGTTACAGGAATCAGTGTGTGTTGACTTTGTTTCCTTTGAGGCATTGACCTGTCTCCCTTTCAATAAATGCCTGCCATGTTAGTTGAGGGTTGAGGCATTTACTGCCTTGTTAGTGTGGTGATTACGGTTATAAAAACCTCGTCATTTCTCTGGTTTCCTCATCTCATTTCTGTTCGATCGGGGGGAGCATCCAGCAACGATGCCGAGGCGAAGGGGAACACTCGATCGAGAGCCAGGACCGACACCAAGCGAGGCAGAATTTTTCGATAACAGTCCTCCCTCGTCGCCCGAACAAAGATTCAATGACGGGCCAATCCGTCGGGGGCCACCAATGATGCCTAGGCGACCAGGCACACTGGATCGGGAGCCAGGGCAGACGGCAAGAAGTCGGGGGGTTGAATCTTGGAATGGTTCTCACTGGACCGAGCAAAGATTCAATGGCCGTTGGCATAAAGAAAAGTTTCCCCTCCCGGCTGTCTTTGTTCGTCCGATCAAGGACGAAATGGGGAATTTCATCGTTCTGACGGACTCCCTGGACCAGAAATGGCACGTTCCTCTCACCACTCATCGGAATCAAACTGCCATCCACGGATTCAACTGGGAACGCCTCGTTCGAGAGTTTGGAGTGCAGGAAGGCTGGAACATCCGGATTACCTGGACCGGAGGAAGAAGATTCTCGGTTGGCGTATTCGATCAAAATGGCCAGTCGATGGTGCGCCCGGTCAGGGACCCCCCTCGTCGTGACCCAAGACTTCCTCCGTCTCATTATTATTGTTGTTAAATCTTGTTTTTTGTCGTTTTTTCTGTTTCCTGTGATTTTGACGACGACTTGTCTTCGTTGTACTGCTCGTGATTGAATTACTTGCTGCTTGCTTAATAAGACTCTTTGAGTTTAAAAAAAAAAAAAAAAAACACTGTCTAGTCTGACTTTGACACTGAACAGGCCTCAAAAACACTGTTCCTTTGACTGTGCATTCAACACTGAACAGGTCTTAAAAACACTGTCTGAGGCAACACACACTGAACCACACAATCAAACAAACACTGAGCACACTTTTATGGCACTGAACACACTCCAATAGCACTGAACAGCACTGAACACACTTTAATAGCACTGAACACCATTTTTTAGCACTGAACAGACAGGGACACACATTGAATCACACTGTTTGAAATGTTCAGTGCTCGTTTCACGCATTCCTTAAAAAAATCGTGCCCTGACTGTGAGTCGTTATTTTTTTGTGTTTTTTTTTTTTCAGCAGCAGGGGCCGATGTTTTCGCATTCTGTGCATTCGGCGGTGAGAATTTGGTGTCCAGAATCGATTCCTCCCGTGCTGCCGCCCTTCACCAGCTGAAGGAAACAGTCGAGCTTCAGTGGCCTGAGCTCCGAGACGTTGCGTACGGCATGCATTACTCTGTACCCGATTTCCCAAACTGTGTGCTCTCAACCGATGCGGACATGTCGAACATGGTATCCCTAGCTGCGCTTCACAAGCTGCCTCGGGTGAGCATCGACATTTCCGTCGCGACTGAAGACCACACCTCTAGTTCTGTGTTCTCGACGGTGTCCAACAGTAGCGCTGTCAGTGCGACTGGAACAGAAAACAACGAGGGATTCGAAGCAGAAGATATGTTCCGCCTGTTTGGTCCGTCGAGTTCTAAAGTGCTGTTGACCGATGGCTGGGACAAAGAGATTTCTGGTGTCGGTCAGATGTTCCAAGGAGGCGCCCCGGACTTTCGAAACGCGCTCTGTAAGGTGGCAGTCGGAGTGGGATTCGATTTCGAGTACGTGAAGAACAGACCCGAAAAGGTTTCTGCCGTGTGCTCGAAAAAAAGCACCACGGGATGCAACTGGTCCGTGTGCGCCGTGATGGATCGAAGCAACGGCTTCTTCTACGTCAAGCAGCTGAGTAACGAGCACAGCTGCGGCGCGTGCTTTCGATCCCTGAAGCACAGGCGCGTCTGCTCGGACTTGGTTTCCAGTTTGATAGTCGAGGAGGTACGGAAAAGCACGCTGACTCGTCCGGTCCAAGTCGTGAGAAACTTCCAGCATCACTACGGCCTGGAGATCTCGCCTGGCCTCGCTCTGGATGCGCTCGAGAAGGCCAGGAAGCTGATTCACGGCGACGATAAAGATTCCTTTGCCGCACTGACCAAGCACCTGCAGGCAATATCGGACTCCAACCCTGGGTCGCACCTGCTGCTCGAATTCAACGAGGCGTCCAGGAAGTTTCGCAGGGTCTTCATCTCGATGAAGGCTTGCATCGACGGGATGAACCACTGTCGCCCTTTGCTGTTTCTGGACGGCACGTTCCTGAAGGGGAGGTTCAAGGGCCATTTGCTCGCTGCTACGGGCAAGGACGGCGACGGAGGTATGTGGAACACTGACGGTTTGAAATGCACACTGAATCCAACTTTTTAACACTGACTGGTCTGAAATGCACACTGAAACTGACCCTTGTTGCTTCCAGCACTGAATCTATATTTTCAACACTGAATGGGTGCTATTCACACTGACTGAATTGTTTTTTTTTTTTTTCGTGTCTCGTGAATGCAGGGTTGTACCCGCTGGCTTACGCCGTTGTCGATTCCGAGAACTATGCTAACTGGAAGTGGTTTCTGGACAACCTGAAGCACATCCTACCTACTTCTCGCACCGTTACGTTCGTGTCGGACAGGAATCTCGGGCTGCTCGAGGCGATGAGCAGGGTGTTCTCAGGGTCCCCGCACGGCTACTGCATCAATCACTTGAAGCTGAACCTGAAAGACAAATTCAGAGGCAGATGGGCGACCAAGATGTTACGAAAAGGAGTGGTGTGGAATTTCCTGAAATGTGCGTACGCAACCACCGTCGAATCCTACCAACTGAGCATGGACGAGCTGTTGAAAGAGGGAGGCCAGACAGCGAAAGTGTTTTTCGAGAACATGGATCCAAAGAATTGGGCCAACGTGTACTTCTCGGGGAAGAGGTACGGCGAGATGTCGTCCAACGCCGCGGAGTCGTTCAACAAATGGATCATGGAAGCCCGGCATCTTCCGATCACGGCGTTGTTCAACACAATCAGGCTGAAGCTGATGACCTTTTTCCACGGTATGATGAGGGTTTATCAATCTCAAACACTGATTGCACTCTTTTAACACTGTTAGCCTTGTTCAAGCACTGACTGGCCTTGTTTAACACTGAATCAGACAGGGGGGCCAGGAGCAGGAAGTGGACTACGGCTTTCTGCCCGTCGGTTGAGAAGAAGCTGGGTGAAGCCATCAACGAAGGCAGGAAATGGGTGGTTGTGGGGTCGTCCGAAACGGTTTTCGAAGTGCAGTGCGTTCCGTCCGTCGTGGTCAATATCGCTGATCAGACGTGCACCTGCTGCCAGTGGCAGATTACAGGGGTTCCGTGTTCCCACGCAGCTGCGTGCATTCTGCGGTCCGGGAAGCCGATGGCCTCGTTCGTGGACAAGTTTTACCACGCAGAGAGCTACGCAAGGTCTTATGCCGATCCGCTTCAGCCGGTTTCCATGTTTGATCAACCTTCGAACGTGCCAGAGAACGTCATGATCGAGCCGCCAACATCGAAGAGGCCCCCTGGAAGACCTAAGAAGAAGAGGATTCCGTCCAGGGGTGAGCACATCCCGAGAGCCATGAAGTGCGGGAGGTGCGGACGTGTCGGCAATCACAACAAGAAAACGTGCACGGAGCCTGTACCCTAGTTAGTTAGTTAGTAGGCTTTTTTTCTTATTTTGGATCTTCGTTGTGTTTTTTCGACATGATTTCTGTGATCAGTGACACTGAATGGGGTGAAAAAACACTGACTGTCAGTGACAGGCACTGTTTGGCTCATAAACACACTGACTGACTGTCATCTCAAAAAAAACACGGGATTTTAACATTATGTGATTTGTTTCTTGTTCAGTTATGGTCTTGGAGTGTGTTTAATTTGTTCTTGTATCTTGTAATTTTTGCATTTGCTTGTTTTTCAATGTTTCAATTCAATAAGCCTTAGTTGCTGACACTGAGTGGGCAAGATTAACACTGATGGCACTGAATTGGAAGAATAAACACTGCCAACACTGAACAGACAGAATTAACACTGAATAACAAGCAATATCATCACAACTGTGTTCAACTAAAAACTGCCCAGAAATATGAACAAAAAACACAATTTTTTGTTTTTACAGAAACTAAACCCAAACACAATCATGTTCATACATTTACAGAAAAAACACTTCTTGTTTTTTTTCAACCAAAACTAAACAGAAAACGCGCACAGTCCCAAGGTCACTACTTCTCCTTCATGGTCAGGATGGTTCGTATCACGTGACCCTTGAATTCTTGGAACTCTTCCGTCCTGACCTTGTCCGGAATGGGCTCTTTCTTCAGAATCTTCTCCATGTAGTAGCATACGTACAAGGCACATTCATTCCTGGACAGTGACAGACGTGGAGGAGTCAGACGAAAAAAAAAAGAAACACTGACACTGAATGCATAAAAATAATACTGAACAGGCATAAAAATGAATCTTTCAGAAAACACAACACTGAATGTGTTAATTATGCACTGAGATACTTACAGAGTTGGGGCTTGCTGTGGGAGAGGCTTCACGGCCTCGATTCCAAGTATCGGGAAACCACACTTCCCCGCTTTCTCCAGCATTTGTCCCACGTTGGTCTCCACCTTTTCTTTCTGAAACGTACGAAACAATACAGTTTGTCAGTTATCGTTAGAAAGGGAACCGTTTTTAAAAATCGACTAAAATACAGTAGACGTACCAATTCCGCTGCATTCGCCATGTAATGGTCCTTCGATTTCGACCCCCTGGGTTGAATCGAGTTGTAGAATAGCCATTTCTCTTTGACGAAGTCGCAGACGAGCAGCGTAAAATGGTTGGGAGTTGCAGTCTTTTTCATCCCAGGAGACAAAATCGGGAACATTATAATCCCTTCTCGCACGCACGGGATCATATCTGTGATTGTTTGGTACATTTTCTGGTTGTCATGACGTCCCGTGACGATGGAAGTCTGCGAGAAAGAAAAAAAAAACAGAGTTTTTATTAAGAAAGGATGAACTCAATGAGCACTGAACAGGGCATTATAACACTGAACATCACATATTAGCACTGAATGTTGATGATAAACACTGATCAACCTTCAATAACACTGAACAGAAAACACACACACTGAGCAGCTCATTAGAAACACTGAGCAGCATACATAAGCACTGATCAACAGCAATGACACTGAACAGCACATAAAAACACTGAACAGACACCAACACACTGTACAACCACTAAAAACACTGAATGCAAATGCAGGAAAGACTCACCCAACAGTGCGAGGGGAGTATCAGAGCCTCCAGCTTCTTGTTGTGGTCTCGATGCAGCGACTCAGCAAAGGCGTCGACCACATGATTGCTGATGAAGGTGCACTTCATCATGTCGGTAATGTCAGCCACCGTCACGACTGTGTTTATACGGGGAAATAACTTCATCGTCCACCTGATTGTCAAAAAAAAAGGGAAAAAAATAAAAATAAAAACACATTCTTAGCACAAAAAAAAAAAAACGAAAGAAAGAAAGAAAGAAGGGAAAGACAGAATGTGAAAGAAGGAAAATAAAAGAAGCTTCACTCACGTTTTCGGGTCGCTGTTGTGGAGGATGATTTTGTCGAGGATTTCCGGCTCCAATTCCAACCCGCAGTTCACATCAAATTTCTTGTTCACGCTCATCAAGAAGTTGAGATGATCCTCATTGTAATCACAGCGGATCGGTTTCTGGCTTGCCTCCTGCACCACCTTCTTACCCTTCTTGATCGCCTTCTTCTTTGCGGCAGGGGCAGGGGGATCGTACTGAAAATCGTCGTCGTCGCCGTTGGCTGGCTTCCTTTTCCTGCCCTTGACCCGTCGCACCATCGACCTGGTCTTCGCCTTGCTCGAAGGCTCTATCTTTTCAGCTTCCGGTCTCAACGGGCTCCCTTCTTCTTCATCGTCCTTGCTGCCGTCAATCTCGTAGACGCACAACTCCGCCTGGAGACTCAAGACTTCATCTTCCCGTTCCTTGACGATTTTCTGCAGAGCCTCGATCTGGGTTCTGTGGACGATTTCTTGCGCTTTCATGTCCGCCTCCAGAGACTCGATCTGGACTTTTTCGTATTCGTTCATGACCGACGACATCTGAAGGTCGGCCAACGCGTTCTTCAACACATCCACTTCGTCCTCGAGCTCTTTCACTCTAGCCCTCAGAAGCCGCACTTCCTCCTCCTCCTCACCGGAGCTTCGAGCCTCTCCCGCCTCGGTCACCGGATTATTCTGATCGTTCGCCTTCTTGATCAATTCTTCCTCGAGCTCTTTCACTCGGGCCCTCAGATTTTTCAGCTCCTCCTCCTCCTCGGAGCTCCTCCTCTTCAGACGCTGGTTTTCGCCTTCCAGCTCGACGTTAGCACTTGTCGCTTCGTTCAGCCGAGAAGTCGTGCTATCGAGCTTGGATTGGAGATCCCTCACAGCGCTGGAGAGATCTTGATTCTCCGACAGGAGGTTGTTGAGCAACCTCTCGGCTTCAGCAGCAGAAACAGCGGGGCGTTCCTCATCGGGCTGCTGCTGTTCGGAAGGCCCACCCTCGTCCTCCGGCTCCGGGACTATGCAGGCCATCTCCTGATGCCGCCCGGAAGAACTGTCGTCGTCGTCGTCGTCGTCTTCCCCATCTGACGACTGCTCGTCTCCAGAAGGCCCGCCCTCGGGGCCTTTTCTTTTTTGTTCCTCTTCCTCCTCAGGGCTCGAGGAATCAGAGCCCGGATGCTCGTCATCGTCATCATCATCGTCATCAGACCGCCCTTCGTCCTCGCTCTCCGCCGCACGCGGAGTGTTCACGATTGCTTTGTAGGAAAGGTAGCCCTTGTACGCATGGATCTCCGCCACAGTCTTTCCGTGTTTCAGAAGACGAGCATCCACCTGTCAGACACGGACATCACGCGTTAGAACTCAAAAAAAACATCATCACCCCTCAAGTGAGTGACACTGAACAGCATTAATAAGCACTGAACATCGCAGTTATCCTACTTTGACACTGAACAGCATAAAAAAGCACTGAACCAGAACATCATTCACACTGTCCACCCACAGGCACTGTGTGCATGAATATCACACTGAACAGCAAGCAATAAACACTGAACCTCAATATTTCACACTGAACCTCAATATTTCACACTGAACAGCAAGCAATAAACACTGAACCTCAATAAACACTGTCGACGGACACTGAATCATAAAACAAAACAGAATTAAAAGAAGAAGCAGAAGAAAGAGAGAAGATATTTACCGCCTCGTCCGCGAGACCCGCCAGGGTCTCCTTGGTCACATTCGAAAGATCATTGAGATGCCAGTTCAGGACCCGGGGGAGGTGCTCGTTCTCCAGCCTTTTTGCCAGCTTTGTGTGCTCACAAAGCCAGAACTGCACAAAAACCAAACAAAAAAACCCAAGGTAAATATCAAGGAATGAAAAAATAAAAAAGACGGCAAGACGAATGTGAAGAACAGCAAGTAGAAGCACATACCAGAAGCAGTATCGTGCAGCCTTGTGTATTCTGCGGGTTGCCCCTGTTCGCAGCTGCCGAGTCGCAAAGGGCCTTGAGAATCGCCTCGCCCCAGTTATAGCTCTGCATCGACTCCAGATCCACCACATAATCCAACCACTTCCATTGGATCGTGACGGAGGAAGTGGAGAAGAAGACAGTGCCGATCACTATTAACGAGAGGAGCCGAGCTACATCAGCAAGAGCCTGAGGCTTGCGACTCCGACGCTTCACCAACATATCAAGCTTTTCATTCAGCAGCTTCGGGTTCAGCGTCTTCTCCCCCGGGAACATCCTCTCCCTGAATCTTTTGTTATCACACTTGGACCTCGAACTGATATCGAGCTTCCTACTGCCGCCTACGATGCTAAAAATAAGATCGACATCCTCGGGAGTGATCCTGACATCTTTGCTGCCGAGCTTAATAGTACGATCGCCGGCATCCATCTGCTCCAGCACGGCAGCTATCGCAGCGTCGCTCTTTCGGGTGTGGAGGATGGTCAGCCTCTGATCCTTAATGCTCTTGAAGAGATGGTAGAAGGGGGTCATCTTCAAATACTCGTCGTGCCCCGGCTTCAGCTTGTCCTTGATCTCATCAATCGTCCGGATGATGGTCAGCAAGTTGGACCTCATCTGTTTATAGGACCTGGAACACCAAAAAAACACACACCGATGTGAGTACAAAGCAATGAACATGCATATACAACACTGAACAGGCATATACAACACTGAGTGGCCATGTAATTGCACTGAGTGGCACTGAAGAGGCATAACAGGAATGATGAGGCACTGGACAGAACATTTTAACACTGAACATACACCCAACACACACAATCAACACTGAGTGGCACACACAAGGCACTGGGTGGCATGCAGAGACACTGAGCAGGCATATTTTAACACTGAGCAGGACAATTTAACACTGAACATAACATTTTAACACTGAACAGGAACCAACACACTCAATCAACACTGAGTGGCACACACAAAGCACTGTGTGGCATAAAGAGACACTGAGCAGGGATAAACAAACACTGAACAGGAAAATTTAACACTGAACAGAACATATTAACACTGAACGACCACCAACACACACAATCAACACTGATGAACACATAATCACACCGAACCTCCATCAAAACACACAAAATTCATTCATGCAATGGAAATTAACAGATTGAAATTGAAAATCGGCTGAATTAGGGTTCGAAATACTTACTTCCTCTCCTTCTTCTCGCCGGCGGCAGGTTGAGGGATAGGGCTCGGCTGCTCTTCACTCGACGGAGTGTACTGAACAAGCCTCCGTTCAGTGTTTTCGGAAGCAGCAGCAGCGGCGGTTGGAGTCAATTTCTTCCCGGCGGTTCTCTTCGCGACGGCGGTTTTCTTCAACGGAGCCATTGATAATCGAACAGCTAGCTGAGATGAGAAGGAAAAGTGAGAGGATTTCGTGGTGGTTTTTTTGGTTTCTGTGTGTTCTAGCGGGAGCCGAGAGAAAAGAAAGAGAGAAGGTGTGGGTTTCGTGGGCTTCGTGTGCGGGAAATGAAATAAATGCTGAAACCGTTTGTTCAAATGTGTATATATGCGAGGGCAACGATGTCTTTGCACATTTTAGGCGGCCTAATCGGCACGCGTAATTTCTCGAAAGCCTTATTGCCGAAAAAATGCTGAAAAATGGCCTTATTGCCATTTTTCCCTATAATTTAATATAAAAAAACTTATTATTAGTTTCGTAAATCAAAAGTTCGTATAGTATCAGCATGATTTTTTTATGAGATAATTAATCAATTTATATTTTAGCCATTAAATAATACTAATACTATATACTTTCTTCCATCTAAATATGTTTTTAGATTATAGTAATCTGACTTTATATTATTATTATTATTTTTGTACAAAGTGATACCATTATTCTCGTGTCGCGATTTCGCTTAATTGTTGAGATCCATTCTCCGAGCCGTTTTTCTTCTCATTGATCTTCTATCGAACATTAAGCTCTTCACGCCGTTTTTCTTCTCATTGATCTTCTATCGAACATTAAGCTCTTCACCGGTTGCCCACATGGACCCAATCGAATCAATCTTCTTTTACAGTTTATTTAATTTCTTAGTGGATAGGAGTAATTATTACTACATCACTTTCAACTGCAATATATAGACACTTTAAGTTAAAGTTGTAGTCGTTGTGAGTAAAAATTAAAATTAGGTACATAAAATAAAAGTAAAATCGTACTAATTTTAAAGTATAGAAGTCAATTTTTTTTTTCCTTTTTGAAGAGCGTGTATATTAAGTTTAAATTAAATATCTAAGAAAGGAAAGTATACCTAATTCTTAATATTTCAAGTGAGAGAGATTAATATTAGCGTTAATATTACTACAGTACATATATATTCCTATTTCTTAGACAACATTAAATCGTTGCCCTATCTTTCGTACATATATACCTACCTGAGATTTTATCAAAGGTGTACACGTAGTTATGGATGATCGGCCGGTGCATGGATACGAGTACGATTATCGTTTCTCGATCGACGAAAACAACGAGGTCGGAATCGACATCGCCGACAATTTCCATGGATTCAATATTTACGAGTTCGAGGTCAGAACTAATTTCATCCTTACAAAGAAAGGCGGCGATGGTGAGATTAATATCATCATGTGTTCCGAGGATTTCCGTCTACGGTGTGTTGATAATTATAAGTGTTGAGAAACACGCCGGAAACAAGCTCGAGCTCCGGCGAGAAACTAACTCAACCTCCAAACGAACAATCGAACACAAAAATACCAAAACTCGATCGCGAGCTTCAAACTCAAATCTCACCACTCACGAAGTTCGAATCAAGTATATAGAACACATTCACGCTGCAAAATCGAAATGAACACAAGGATTTTACGTGCTTCGATCGCCGGGAAGACGATCTACGTGCACGGTGGAGGGGAGGGTGGTTCTGGGATTATATGAGGCACAAAAGCGATTACAACAAGTTCTCTGTAGCTCAAGGATTGCATATCAATCGCTAACACTTGCGATTATATACAGAAACGAAAATGCACAAAATGAAAACCGAATCCAAGCCGTCGACCTGCAACAGACTCGCGATTCTCGACCGTGCGATCATTCCATGCAATTTCAAGTGCGATCAACAGATGAGCTGACAAGGATCACAACGCAGCAAGAACCATGTGATTTGGTGTAGAATCGGCTGAGAAATCGACCACCCTAATCCGCTGCACCCGTCCCCAATACAGGCCAAAGCGACGTCGTTTCATCAGACTCGAAATTTGAATTCTGAGCAAAATTACCAGTTTGCCCCTGCAGTGCATTTTGTCGATTTTGCCTCCGGAGATGATTTTTAGTGTACATTTCAACAAATCTCCACCTTACACAACAAATCAACTCCCAGCAACCTCTAAAACACAACAACACCACAGACCATACCAAAAAACACCAAAATCAAATTTCAGTTCATAACTGACCTGAAACAGATTTCTGAACCAACTTCAAATCCAAACCCTGCACACCATAGCTGGATTCAGACTCTCAAATCAGTACCAACATGATCCTTATAGTCTCAGCTTCAAATCCATAGCCAGAACTCATCAAATAGTTAACCACAACTCCATAACTTTGCAAATGCGCCTAACCCCTTCAGAATTGTACTGAGTTGAAAAACTCACATACTCAAATCCTGTAATTCTGATCCAATTGGACTCAAACCACCTCCAACAAGTTTGTACACAGAAATGTGACTTCACTGCACATTTCATACACCACAAACAACTCTCCAACTCAGAATCACCACCAAGGTAATTCAAACCAGAAAACCTGTCAAGTCAACATCACCATTGACTTCAAGAATTCTTGACATCCATGCAGAAAACTCAATCTACACAAGTCATATACATGATTGTAAACCTCAAGCCACAATCACTCAACTCAGAAAACCACTGAGCAGCAAAATCACTGAGTCATACTTCAAAATTCTCAAAACTGCCAGTATGAGTATTTTGTTGTATAACTCCACAACCACAGCTGATCTCTCACCTCAACTGCAGTCAATAGTTCCACAACCTCACTGAGATTGTGAAAGGTCCACCATTTGGACCAGATCCTGACATAGCTTGAACTTATCCACAGACAACACCTTGGTGAAGCTATCTGCTGGATTTCCCTCAGTTGCTATTTTCTCAACCTTGACTATCTTTTTCTCCACAACACCCCTCACAAAATGCATCCTCACATCAATATGCTTGGACCTTTCATGAAACACTTGATGTTTGACCAAGTGTAGGGCACTTTGACTATCACAGTTAACTTTAACTGTGTCTTGATCAATTCCCAACTCCTGTAGGATCCCTTTTAACCACATAGCCTCTTTTATAGCCTCAGTCATGGCCATATACTCACTCTCAGTGGTGCTCAAAGCAACCACACTCTGATGAGAAGCCTTCCACACAACTGCAGTTCCAAACAAGGTAAATACATAACCTGTTATGGATTTCCTGGTGTCCAAATTACTTCCAAAATCAGAATCCACATAACCAATCAAAGAATCTCCACTGAGATTATTCCTTTTAAACATCAAGCCATGATTCACAGTCCCCTTTACATATCTTAGCAGCCATCTCACTGCATCCCAATGCATTCTCCCTGGATTTGACATGAACCTAGAGACTGTACTCATCCCATAAGCCAAATCAGGTCTGCTACACACCATAGCATACATGATACTCCCAACTGCAGAAGCATAGGGAACACCACTCATAGCATTGATCTCTGACTGTGATTTTGGACTTTGATCAACTGAAAGTTTTATATGTTGAGCCATGGGAGTTGCTGAAGTTTTAGCCTGATCCATATGAAACCTCTTGAGAACCTTTTCAAGATATGAAGTTTGAGATAAACTCAAAGTACCAGAACTCCTGTTTCTGATTATATCCATACCCAGAATTCTCCTAGCTTCACCCAAATCCTTCATTTCAAACTCTGACCTCAATAACCTTTTCAGAGACTCCACCTCAACTTTAGAGCAACTAGCAATTAACATGTCATCAACATAGAGTAACAAATAGGTAATCACTTTCCCTGATTTCAGTTTCAAGTATACACAGCAATCATACTTGGATCTCACAAATCCAATATGAATCATATAGCTATCAAACCTCTTGTACCACTGTCTAGGACTTTGCTTCAAGCCATATAGAGATTTTCTGAGCAGACAAACCCTATTATCACTGGTAGCACCCTCAACACCCTCTGGAATCCTCATAAAGATTTGTTCCTCAAGTTCACCATGCAAAAATGCTGTTTTCACATCCATTTGCTGTAACTCAAGATCTAACTGAGCTACAATGGATAATAAGATCCTGATTGTGCAATGTTTGACCACAGGAGAAAATATTTCATTGAAATCCACACCCTCCTTTTGTGTAAAACCCTTTGCAACCAACCTGGCTTTATACCTAACATCATTTGCATTGGTGCCTTCCAGTTTCTTCTTGAAAATCCATTTACACCCCACAACTCTCTGAGATGGTGGCTTCTTAACAATGGTCCAGGTTTGATTCTTCTCCAAAGATTGAAGTTCCTCCTGCATAGCTATAATCCATTTCTCTTTCTCAGAACATGATATAGCTTCAGAATAGCTATTTGGCTCACTTGAATCAACTTCATCAGCCACCAACAGAGCATATGACACCACATCAGC
The DNA here is from genome assembly GCA_954870475.1 of Euphrasia confusa. Taxonomy (NCBI): domain Eukaryota; kingdom Viridiplantae; phylum Streptophyta; class Magnoliopsida; order Lamiales; family Orobanchaceae; genus Euphrasia; species Euphrasia confusa. Next base: position 1,412,498 of record OX940967.1, read on the forward strand.
TTGGGCATATCTCTGTGGTTGATGAATCACCCTTCTTTCTCTATCTCTTGCTAGTTGATAGTCACTGAGATCATCCTGAGTTTCTGAAGGCTCATGCTCATCATACTCATCAACTCCACCTTCATCCAGAGACACATTCTCTCTACCATTTAGCTCAATTTCAAACAACTCAGTTTCCTTCAAGTTTTTATCAGTGAGCATAGGCATAGTGTATTCATCAAAAGTCACATCTCTACTTATGACACACCTTTGCTGCCCAGGCTCAATACACCATAGTCTATACCCTTTGACTCCTTTAGGGTATCCCAGAAACACACACCTAAGTGCTCTAGCCTCCAGTTTATCACCCCTTACATGGGCAAAGCATAGACTACCAAAAACCCTCAAGTTTTCAAGATTTGGAACAACTCCAGTCCATATCTCTTGAGGAGTTTTCATACTCAAAGCAGCTGCAGGGCTTCTGTTAATCAGATAAGCTGCAGAACTCACAGCCTCACCCCAGAATGATTTATGAAGCCCAGAACTCAACAACATACACCTCACTCTATCCAATAGAGTTCTATTCATCCTCTCAGCCACTCCATTTTGCTGAGGAGTAGAGGCAACTGTCCTGTGCCTGGCAATGCCCTTGCTTTTACACAAGTCATTAAATTCTTCAGAGAGGAACTCTAGGCCATTGTCAGTTCTTAAATGCTTCACCACCTTCCCTGACTGCTTTTCAACTTCAACTAGCCATTCTCTGAACTTTTCAAAAGCTTCAGATTTGGCTTTAAGTATGATCACCCATACTTTTCTGCTAAAATCATCAATGATAGACATAAAATACCTACCACCACTTTTAGTATTTGTCCTGGCAGGTCCCCAAAGGTCAGAATGCACATAATCCAGTACACCCTTTGTTGTGTGTCTCCCAGTTCCAAAAGAAGCTCTAACTGCCTTTCCCAAAGCACAAGTTTGACAGAAACTCAACTTATTCAACTTGTCCTTTTGAAACAACCCTTGTTTAGCAAGTTCATTCAAGCCCTTTCCACTGAGATGAGCCAACCTTTGATGCCATAACTCAACCTTCTCATTCTCTGCAGCATATGAAGACTCTCCAATCACTGCATTGCCTTTGAGAAAATACAGGTCATTTTTCTTGAATCCCTCAAGAACAACAACTGACCCCTTCTTTACTTGCAGACAACCACCATGTGAGCTAAAACTGAATCCCAAGCTATCCAACATACCAAGTGAAATGAGATTTCTCTTGAGCTCTGGAATATATCTGACTTTAGTAAGAAGTTTTGTGGAACCATCATGAAGTTTTAACCTCACTGCACCAACACCTTGAACCCTGCAAGTGACATTGTTCCCCAGAACAACACAACCACCATCAATCTCCTCAAACTGCTCAAACCAATCCTTCTTTGGGCTCATATGAAAGGTACAGCCTGAATCCAAGATCCACTCAGTCTCCTTTTTCCCCAAAGTTATATTCAACACCTCTGCATCCTCACAGTCATCATTTCCAACTGTGACATCAGCTTGTTGTTGAGTTGGTTGATTCTCTTGGAGCTTTTTCCAAGCATAGTAGTTCTTCTTGAGGTGACCAGCCTTCTTGCAGTGATAACACTTCCTACTTTCACCAGAAGTAGAAGCTCCACCTCCACTAGCATTTGGCTTGTTCTGTGGCTGTTTTTTCTTGAAGTGTTTCTTCCCAGTGGTGATCAATCCCTCAGGGGCACTTGGATGATCCTTCTTAGATGATGACTCTTTCTTATGCAACTCCTCAGTTCTCAATGCAATTTGGACTTCATCAAGAGTAAGAGCATGCTCTCTACCATATATCATAGCATCTCTAAACTGATCAAACTGTGAAGGCAGAGAACTCAATAGCAATAGAGCTTGATCCTCATCATCAAACTTCTTATCAATATTCTCCAAATCATCTAGAATCTTAATGAATTCATCCATTTGATCAACCACTGACCTATCACTTGACATCTTAAAGGAATACAGTTTCTGCTTCATATACAATCTATTTGCAAGTGACTTGGTCATATACAGAGATTCAAGCTTCTTCCACAGGCCATATGCAGTGGTTTCTTTACATACCTCTCTCAGAACCTTGTCACCAAGGCTGAGTATGATGACACTGTGAGCCTTCATTGATATCTCCTCCAAATCATCTTCATCAACTGTACCAGAAGCAGATCCATCCTTGTCCTTCAATTTTGTCTTCCCCTTCTTCTCAGCTTCAGAATCAGGTGGAGTAAGAGCTGCAATCAACCCCTGTTGAACCAGAACAGCTCGCACCTTGATTCTCCATAAACTGAAATCATTCTTCCCTGTGAATTTCTCCACCTCGAACTTTGCAGATCCGGTCTTCATGTTCGATGTATCACCTTCCCACAGACGGCGCCACTTGTTGAGAAACACGCCGGAAACAAGCTCGAGCTCCGGCGAGAAACTAACTCAACCTCCAAACGAACAATCGAACACAAAAATACCAAAACTCGATCGCGAGCTTCAAACTCAAATCTCACCACTCACGAAGTTCGAATCAAGTATATAGAACACATTCACGCTGCAAAATCGAAATGAACACAAGGATTTTACGTGCTTCGATCGCCGGGAAGACGATCTACGTGCACGGTGGAGGGGAGGGTGGTTCTGGGATTATATGAGGCACAAAAGCGATTACAACAAGTTCTCTGTAGCTAAAGGATTGCATATCAATCGCTAACACTTGCGATTATATACAGAAACGAAAATGCACAAAATGAAAACCGAATCCAAGCCGTCGACCTGCAACAGACTCGCGATTCTCGACCGTGCGATCATTCCATGCAATTTCAAGTGCGATCAACAGATGAGCGGGCAAGGATCACAACGCAGCAAGAACCATGTGATTTGGTGTAGAATCGGCTGAGAAATCGACCACCCTAATCCGCTGCACCCGTCCCCAATACAGGCCAAAGCGACGTCGTTTCATCAGACGCGAAATTTGAATTCTGAGCAAAATTACCAGTTTGCCCCTGCAGTGCATTTTGTCGATTTTGCCTCCGGAGATGATTTTTAGTGTACATTTCAACAATAAGGAATCGGAATTGGGAAGCCATCAATTGATCGACCGGCTGAAGGAATACTGGATGCTCGATCACGAAATCGAGGAACTAATCCGGCCGCGAGGCGATGGATTTCGCAGAGGGTTCGACTATGAGTAATGGCGGATTCGTCCCTATGGTGATGGAGATCGACGTTTTCACGGTGCAACGAGAGGGCGAAGGAGTGGATGATGCACTCGATAGGGCGATTAGGGTTGAGAATCTTGTCCCGTTGCATTACTACTATTTTGGTTCGAGCAAGCAAGATAATTATTTGATACGTCACATGCCGAGGACGAGGGTGAAAGATTATGGCTCGGGTATGATGGAAGAAGCTTGCCCTATTTGCTTGCGAGAATCGAGAATTGGAGACAGAATATCGGTTCTTGGAGCATGCAGACATGCTTTTCATTACCATTGCATCGTTACGTGGTAGATGAGGAGCGATACATGTCCTTTGTGCCGGTGTCGTTTCAAAAAGATCGAACAAGGCGTCTCGTCTCCGTTGTTGCGCAGGTGATCGAGAGCTAGCTCTTTCAGGTGATCTAGTATCGATAATAAACAACAGAATATTCCAACGAATTGACCTAAAAAGAGCAACTAAACAAACTAATTCTCAAATCATTTTTATGTATTTTAGAGAATTTAACAAACTAATTCTCAAATAGTTATTAAATATTTTAGAGAATTTGGAAGTGATTGTAAATATATTTTAATTTTTTTTTATTATAGAAAGAGACCACCCTTATTATATTAATAAATTTATTAATTAATACTTATTAAAAAGTCTATAGCGTCCTTTTTAACAAAATTAATTCAAAGAGGACAAATTCTTAAATAGGGAATACATCCGGTTTGACTCGTTTAATAAACAAGTCAAGTTAAAACTTTTTTAAAAACTCGTTTATATAAATAAGTCAGGCTTAAATCTTTTTTTAAGCCTTTTAAATTTATCAGACCCGACCTATTTAAATTATATATATATATATATTATTCATAAAGTGTTTAATATTTATAAACTTATATGCAAAATACAATGTTTTTAGTTTTAATTTTTATAAGTACTTATTAATCAATATTATCCTACATTTTTAGAAAAAAAAATTATATTTAAAGAGTGAAATATGATTATTTAGTATTGATTGAAGAATATATTATAAACAATTTTTGTATTTATAAAATATTGTTTACTTGTCTTTTATTATTAATTACTTAAAACTTAAATATAACATTTTAAATTAAAAGTTAATATTTTAAATTAAATTTTCGACTTATTTATTGAACCGAGTTCATGTAAAAAGATTTATAAAAGGTTTTCAGTCGGGCCTATTTACTAAAAAAGCTCAGACCCAGCATCTTAAAAAAGTCTAATGATAGGTCATAAGCCAGACTTAAGTCCAAAAATTCCGCATCAGGCCTAGACCTATTTAAGCAAAGCCCGATTCGGCTCGAAATTGAAATGATAAAATTAGTATTAACTCATTTTAAAAATTATTATTGAAATGATAAAATTAGTATTAACTCACTTTAAAATTACTATTGAAATCATTCTCTCTTTTCGATTTTACATGTAATTCCTATTTTATTATGATACGGAGTATTATGTGAATCTTCTATAACTATATAGATTTTTTGAATTATAAATAATATGAGAATTTAATATATTTAAGTAGAATATTTAATAAAATTTTATTTTTGGGAAAGATCAAGAAAATAAGGTTTGATTACTCGACCAGACGATGTTGAAGAAGAGTAGGGTCTCCAAATACTCGGAACACATGATCATCTCGTCGACCACACCTTGGTTTCTACGGTTGAAATTAGACGTTATAATCTCGAAGTGAAATGATTTTGACTTTGGGAGCCGACGGGGATGCCGATGTTATCTTTCATCAAAGAAATCACAATATATCATACTCCATAATTTTAAAAATCTTAGATTTGTTGGAATATTCAATCACATACCTCAAAATTGTTATGGGATATATAATTAATCAATTTATATTTTTCTCATTAAATAATAAATAAAATTTTCATCCATCTAAAAATATGCGACTTCGCTTAAAAGCATCTTCAATGCAGCCCATTTGGGTGCAATGGGCCGGGAGAAATGGACTTGGGCAGTAAAAAAAGAAAAAAAATAGCGTTGGAGCAAACATGGAAAAAGTGGGTATGCTCATTGTCTTGGCCATGACTAAATTCACTGTTCACGTCAGCTTTCTTATTTTTTTATTAAGTTATTAATCTTTTTATTAAAGTAATATATTTTTACAGTATTAAATATTTAGCAAGAATACATTATTAATTATTCTGATATTAATATTAACAAATATAACAAATACAATGTTCACGTCAGCTTTCTTATTTTTTTATTAAGTTATTAATCTTTTTATTAAAGTAATATATTTTTACAGTATTAAATATTTAGTAAGAATACATTATTAATTATTCTGATATTAATATTAACAAATATAACAAATACAATCTTACTTAACGTTAACAAATATTTAACAATTACAGTTATTAATTAGTTATAATTTAGTGTTACTAAATATTTTTATATTAACCTTAACAAATATTAACAAATATTTAACAATTACATTTATTAGTTATAATTTAGTGTTACTAAATATTTTTATATTACCCTTAACAAATATAACAAATACAATCTTACTTAAGGTTAACAAATATTTAACAATTACAATTATTATTTAGTGTTACAAATATTTTGATATTAACCTTAATAAATATAACAAATACAATCTTACTTAACATTAATAAATATTTATTATTTAGAGTTACTATTTAGTAAAAGTACAGTATTAATTAACGTTAATAAATATAACAAATCCAGTTTTGATGATAATATTAACAAATACAGGATTAACAAATACAGTTTTATTGATAATGATAATGATAATGCTTAAAAAGGATTAACAAATACAGTTTTATTGATAATGATAATGATAATTCTTAAATTTCTTTATGCTTTTAAAATTATTTAATTAAATTAAAATTAAATTATAAAACTCTTTCATTTTATTGTTAATAAAATAATAATAAGAATAAAATAGTATTTAAATGGGTCTATAAAAAGTATAAAAGTGGACTTTGCATTGGAGTGAATTGCCTACTTTTTTCATTTGTCCACTTTCATATGATTTTCATATGATGTGGCAATAAACGAACTCACAAAAAGTTAAAAGTGGGCTTGATCCATTTTCGAAGCCGTATCAAGTAATAAAATATTTTTTTTTCTTTTTTGTAAAGCGTGTATGTTAAGTTTAAATATTTAAGGAAGGAAATTAAGTATACATAATTCTTTATTTCTATTTATATTCCTATTTCTTAAACAACATCAAATCGTTACCCTACCTTTCGTACGTACGTAGTACCTGAGATTTTATCAAAGGTTGATCGGCGGGTGCATGGATACGAGTACGATTATCGTTTCTCGATCGACGAAAACAAGGAGGTCGGAATCGACATGTCCGACTATTAATTTCTGGCAATATCTTTCATCCCATGCATGGATTCAATCTTTAATTATGAGTTCGAGGTCATAACTAATTTCATCCTTAAAAAGAAAGGCGGCGATGTCGGGATGATGATCCTGTTTTCCGAGGGTTTCCGTCTACGGTATGTGGAGAACGACGAACTCTCCGATAATTATAAGTAATCGGAATCGGAAAGTCAATTGATCGACCGGCAAGATCGAGGAACTAGTCCTCGATAGGGCGATTAGGGTTGGGAATCTTGTCCCGTTGCACTGCTACAATTTATTGGATGTCGAAGGCGTTGGTTTGCCCTATTTTATTTGTTTGCGATCGAGAACTGAGGATAGGGGGGCGAGTATCGATCGGTTCTTGGAGCATGCAGACATGCTTTTCATTACCATTGCATTTTTACGTGGTAAAAAAATCAGGGTATACAGAAATTTAATTCAGAGGATCTATTTTTAACTCACGTGGACAATCTTTTTCTATTTATATTTATATATTTTACAAGAGAAAGTAAAAAACTACAGCTCATTTATGACTAAAATCGAAATTTTATATTGAAGAAAAATAAATTCTAAAATTAACTATTATTGTAAAATATATTGAAAATTGACTAACTAATTTTGATACACGTATAAAATCCTAAGATTTATTTTCAACATCAATATAATAATAAAATACTTTTCTATATCCAAATATAATGTGCACATTTCTTATTTTTAGATATTTCAATTCGTATCCAAATTTTACTAGCAATTAATAAAAAAAGCAATTAATAAAAAAACATAGTTTTACTTTTGATTTTTTAATAAAAAAATAAAAGATAATTTTTTTCAGTTACTATATTGAACGGAAAAAAAATCGTATCATTATAAATTATTTGATGAAACAAAAATTAAAAATTAAAGTATAAAAACTTTATAAATTTTATATTTTAAAATATAAGTTTAAATTTGATACTTAATATATTTATGCATTCTTACAAATTAAAACAAAAATTTACTTTCAATAAAACAAACAAATGATATAGTATATGCATAGGTACCCATTACTATTTACTACACTACATAGTGTTTTTTTTAAAGGGGGCACTTCAAAGTTCTAACACACCCACCAGGTATAGACACACGTGATCAACGTTGACTTTTTTCGTTCGTTCAATACATATAATAAATAATATACAAAAATTACGAAAAAATAACTAAAATAAAATTGAATTATTAAATTTTATTTTAGTTATTTTTTCATATTTTTTGTATATTGTCTATCATATGTATTGAACAAACGAAAAAAGTCCACGCTAACAAACTTTGACTAGCTCTTGAACAGAGGGAGTATATAAGTATAGTACTATAGTAGTAAAAATAAATAACCCAAGGAGGCTAGTGTGGCTCCGTCATTGTAGATATAAATATATCCAATGAATAAAACACTAACTATAATAGAGCATGCTCCCGTGCTTCTCAGCTGGAAATCATAAGGGTATAACTGTAATATCACCGGTTCAATTTGGGGGAAATAAAAATCCAATTAGGGCAGCAATAAATCAACCAATTTGGGAATTTGGGTTTTGCATGCCTATCTTATTAAATATATAAAGTTATATAAAATTCTCATATATATTATTATATATATAATTTAAAAAATCTCTCTCTCTCTCTCTATATATATATATAAGATTCTCATAACATCTATACTCATAATACCTATACTCTTAATTTGATTGAGGTTTATGGAATAAATCTTCACCCTCAATTTTAAATTACAATGTATTTAAATTATAAATATTATATGAAAATTCTCCCAAAACATAGCATAATAATATATTGAGTATAATAATATAATAAAAAACAGAAAAAGAAATAAAAATCAAAAGAGAAGAGGAAAGAAAATTAAATATATTAACAAAAATAGTCATTTTCCTGTTATTGAACTGAGTCTTCAGAACTAACTTGTAAAACAAAAGATTCCTTAATAATTAAATAGCATAATAGTAGTTTGTTTATGAGGATTGTTTCTTATATAATACATGATCTTATATAAAACGATTCTTTTATAAATAACTTAGTTTGTTTATGATAATAAGCCCTCTTTGTTGATTAATACCCGTGTTTCTCTTCTGTTGAAGGTACATAAACAATTATTTTTAGGTAATACCGACATCTTTGAATTGATTCTTCAGATCTTCTTAAAACAAAAGAATCTTTAATAATTAAATAGTATAATAGTAGTTTGTTTATGAGGATTGTACATGTGTTGATCTTAATACTTAGTTTTGTTTTGTAATTTGGGATTGTTTGCTTGAATACAAGCAAAATGTTAAGTATGTGAGTTGGTTTGATTGTGTTTGTTAGTTTTTAGTCGTAATTTATTTGGTGTTCATTCTTGTTTTTTGGTTTTTTCACTAGCTAGCTTGTTGAATATTTTGTTGTTGGTTTTGTCAAGTGTCACTTTGCTAGTTGTGGTGTTTTGTAGGTTGATCGAGTAAATAACACTGAACATTTTGAGCCAATCAACCTTAGAATAGAAGAGAAAAAAAATCGCAAGCTATGAACAGAGCCAAGAAGATGTTGATCTATAAGTTGTCGCATTTTATCGGGGCAATAACTTTTACCTCATGCCATATCACCAACTTTTGACCCTTCACACTGAAGGTAAGGAAAGCATATGTATACAACTTAACTTTCAAGACGATTTGAAGATAAACAAAGTTGGGAAGATCAACGTTCGGAGATTGAATCGCGCGCAAAAAATACCTAGTCGCTAGACACTCTAGTGAGACAAGTAAAATCTTATTAAATTATTCTACAAAATCTATATAATTATAAAATTCTCATAGTAATATTTATAATTTAAAAAATCTATATAATTATATAAGATTCTCATAACATCTATCATTTTAAAAGTAGTAACACGTGGCTTGATTTGGTTAATTTGATTTATGGTGTATAAAATCTTCTAGGGAAAAATGACAATTAGGCCAATTTTTAGCATTTTTTCGGCAATAAGGCCAATCTCCAATTTTCGTGTTAATTAGGCCAAAATGTTCCGATTAGGCCAAAAAAATGTATCCGGAAAGACGAAATTACCCTTCCATATTAACTTCACAATCGAGCCGAGGGGAAATTCATTCACGACACATTCAATTCCCAAAACATTCTGCTCTCTCTCTCTCTCTCTCTCTCTCTCTCTCTCTCTCTCTCTCTCTCTCTCTCTCTCTCTCTCTCTCTCTCTCTCTCTCTCTCTCTCTCTCTCTCTCTCTCTCTCTCACCTCCGATGCCGCTGAAATTCAATTCCGAGCCGAGGGAATTCATCGCCGCCGCGTTCAAGCTAAGGAGAGGGGGAAGGTCGCCACCGGTGAGCACCTTGAATTCTCCGCCGCTAAGGAGAATCGATTTCATGCAGTCCGTCTCCATCGGCAACGATCGATCGATCGATTTCATCGCCGCCGCCGCCGTTTCTGGCACAGTTCAAATGTCAGATACGCCGCCGCCTTCCTTGCCGGCGATTTCGAATCCAGGTACGTGATTTCGAATCCACGTACCCAATCAGTGCTTAAAGGTGTGATTCAGCATGCACGCACTGTGTGCGGATTTTAATATACATGTTAGTGTTTTTTCGTTTCATTCAGTGCTACTCAGTGTTTTTAGTGGTTATACAGTGTGTTAGGGGTTGTCAGTGTTTGTATGTGCTGTTCAGTGTTATTCATGGTTGATCAGTGTTTATATCTGCTGTTCAGTGTTTTAATGTGCTACTCAGTGTTTGTATGTGCTGTTCAGTGTTATTGATGGTTGATTCAGTGTTTGTGTGTGTTGTTCAGTGTTTTAATGTGCTACTCAGTGTGTATATGTTCAGTGTATTTGTGTTAATGATGGTTGATCAGTGCTGTTAGGGCTGTTCAGTGTTAATGATGGTTGATCAGTGCTTATCATGTTCAGTTAGTGTTTTTATGTGTTAGTCAATGTCTTTCGTGTCATGTTCATTGTCTTATACTCTGTTTTTTTTTTTTTTTCTCGCAGACCCTCCATTGTCTTGGGAACTCTTGACCACGAGAAATTGTATGAAAAAATCACAGAAATGATTCCGTGCGTGCGAGAAGGGATTATAATGTCCCGATGGTGTCACCTGGGTTGAGAAAGAATGCAGCTCCAAACCATTGGACGCTGCTCGTCTGCGACTTCGTCCAACGGAAATGGCGATTCTACAACTCGATTCAACCCAGGGGGTCGAAATCGAAGGACCATTACATGGCGAATGCAGCGAAATTGGTACGTGTACTGTTTTTTAGTCGATATTTAAAAATGTTCCCTTTTTAATGATAACTGATAAACTGTTTGTTTCGTACGTTTCGGAAGGAAAAGGTAGAAACCAACGTGGACCAAAGGCTTGAGAAAGCGGGGAAGTCTGGTTTCCCGATACATGAAATCGAAGCCGTGAAGCCTCTCCCACAGCAAGCCCCATCTCTGTAAGTAGTTGAGTGCATATTTAACTCATTCAGTGTTTCTGTGTTTTATTTTATGCACTCAGTGTTATATTTATGCATTCAGTGTCAGAGTTTTTTTTTTCTTTTCCCTTTAACTCCTCTGCGCCTATGTGTGTGTCCAGGAATGAATGTGCTTTGTACGCATGCTACTACACATGGAGAAAATTCTTAAGAAAGAGTCCATTCCGGACGGAAGAGTTCCAATTATTCAAGGCTCACGTGATACGAACCATCCTGACCATGAAGGAAAAGTAGTGCGCTTCTTGGCCTGTGGGTTGTTTGTTTAGTTCTGGTTGAAAAAAACAAGAAGTATTTTTTTTTTCTCTGTAAATGTATGAACATGATTGTGATTGTGTTTTGGGTTTAGTTTCTGTAAAAAAAAATGTTTTTTGTTCATATTTCTATGTAATTGTCATCTACTCAGTGTTAATATTGCCTACTCAGTGTTAGCAGTGTTTATTCTGTATTTCATTGTCATCAGTGTTAATCTTGCCCACTCAGTGTCAGCAGTTGAAAACTTCTTGAATTGCAACAATAAAAAACAACCAAATGCAAAAATTACAACACAAGAACAATTAAAAACACTATAATAGCATAAACTGAGCAAAAGCAAAATCACATAATGTTAAAATTCTGTGTTTTTTTTTTTAATAAATGACAGTCAGGGTGTTTATGAGCCAACCAGTGTCTGTCACTGACAGTCAGTGTCTTTTCACCCCACTCAGTGTCACTGATCACAGAAACATGTCAAAAACAACAAAAAAACCCAATAAGAAAAGGCCTACTAGGAGGGTGCATCTCCTACTAACTAACTACTGTATAGGCTCCGTGCACGTTTTCTTGTTGTGATTGCCGACACGTCCGCACCTCCCACACTTCATGGCTCTCGGGATGTGCTCACCCCTGGACGGAATCCTCTTCTTCTTAGGTCGCTCTTTTCGGGTGTTGAAGATGTTCAACCTCTCATCCTTGATGCTCTTGAACAGATGGTAGAACGGGGTCTTCGCCAAATAGTTATCGTGGCTCACTTTCATACTGCCCTTGATATCATCAAAAGTCCTGATGATGGTGAGCAAGTTAGACCTCATCTGCTCATAATACCTGGAAAACCAAAACACACACTGATGTGAGTACACTGAATGCACACACAAAGCACTGAATGGCACATAAAAGGACTGATTACACTGTGGCATGCAGAGGCACTGGAATGGCATGAAGAGGCACTGAACAGGCATATACAACACTGAACAGAACATTTTAACACTGAACATACACCAACAACACACAATCAAAACTGAGTGGCCATGCAATGGCACTGAGTGGCATGCAGAGGCACTTAAGTGACATGTACAACACTGAACAGAACATATTAACACTGAACAGCCACCAAAAACACACAATCAACGCTGAGTGGCCATGCAATGGCACTGGGTGGCATGCAGAGACACTGAACAGGCATATACAACACTGAACAGGACATAAAGACACTGAACAGCCACCAACACACACAATCAAGCTGTTCAACACATAATCACACCGAACCTCCATCAAAACACATAAAAAAAACACTAGACATTCATTCATGCAAATGGAAATTAACAGATTGAAAGTGAAAATCGAATTAGGGTTCGAAAACACTTACTTCCTCTCCTTCTTCTCGCCGGCGGCAGGCTGAGGGCTCTCCTGCTCTTCACTCGACGGAGTGTACTGAACAAGCCTCCGTTCAGTGTTGTCGGAAGCAGCAGCGGCGGTTGGAGTCGATTTCTTCCCGGCGGTTTTCTTCGCGGCGGCGGTTTTCTTCGACGGAGCCATATGAAAATCGAAAAGCTAGCTTGAGATGAGAAGGAAAAGTGATAGAGGATTTCGTGTTGTTGGTGGTGGTTTCGAAAGCTTGGTATTCTGTGTGTTGTAGCGGGAGCGAGAGAAAGGGAGAGGAGGTGTGGGTTTCGTGACTTCGGTGCGGGGAAAAGAAATAAATGAGGAACCCGTTTGTTCAAATGTGTATATATGCGAGGGCAACGACGTCTTTGCACATTTTAGGCGACCTAATTGACACGCGTAATTTCTCGAAAGCCTTATTGCCGAAAAAATGCTGAAAAATGGCCTTATTGCCATTTTTCCCAATCTTCTACATATGGTGTAACTATTAAATTAAATACTTATTTGCTTCGCTTCCTAAATCTTTATTAAATCCCAACTTTTTCACAAAACCATTTTTCTATTGAATTATGCAAATGCATACACAAGGCTGGGTTTTGTATGAATCTCATTCATAACCCAATAGATATATTTACGTATTTTACAAGTATGAAAATGTACGGAAAAGTAAATCATGCATAAACAAATAAAACTTTATTTATGGATCTAGTGCGGACGTAGTAGTAAGAACAATTAATTGAGTTAGTAAAGAATTATGTACCTTATTCTTGTATGTAGATAACCCACGCGTAGACGGATAGCCGCGAACGTACCCGACCTCAATTCGTTGCACGAACCCTCCTTAATCAACGGACGTGGAAGCCCTTCAACAATATCGAGTCCCACTCGATTCTATCGTCTCCCTCGTATTTTGATGCTTGTGAAATAATATATTTCGTGTAGAATAGCCACCAAAATCGTGGGTCTAAAGTCCCCTTTATATAGGAGGAGGTATGAGAGAGTTTAAGGTTAATATTACTTGGAAAAAGAATCACGCGGCCAACATACACAAAAATACACATGATGTCGGCCGACATCATTGTAGTGCAAATTGGGTGTCGACCGACACCCAGTACAAATTGCACCGTTTGACTTTGTTCACACTGTCGGCCGACACCATGTACAAAATGGGTGTCGACCGACACTTAGTACAAAATTACTTAAATAATTTAAATAATTTTAATTAAATTATTTTTGCTTATTTATAAGTTTATTTTTTTTGATCAATTATGTATTTTGATTTATTTATTCTCAATATTTATATTTTTGTTTTAGTTTTGTGTATTTTATTTTTACGTCTTATTGTCTTAAGTATGTTTTTGACATGATTTATTCTCTTTTCTTTTGATGTTAAAGATATACAATCTAACATTTCCGATTATTTCACGAGCCTTCTTATTAAGGTATATATTTTCTTTGGTATATCAAAATTATTTCAATATATATTCGATTACGTGTTTTGACTTGATATTTCAACTGTTTTTTTTTTGAATTGTTCATATGTTTTATTTTTTTAATGATTTTTCATAGGAATTTTGTTATTTGAATTTTTCACGTTAGTCTGTATATGTATAGTGGCATGAATTCCATTATTTTAATTTTTTTACTTTTACCTTTTTGAATTTTCATTAGTTAGTTACGGTTTTAACACCACTAAGACAATTCTTGTTAAGTTCAAAACACCTCTTATGCAGATTAAATTGTGAGTTTGTTTTACATAACTTTTTTTTACATATTTTTAGAGTTTTTTCCCCCCAAAGAATTCAATTCAAACTTTGTTTTTTGATATTTAACTTTCATTATAGTGGTAATTTATACGGTTGTTTATAACTATCTCACGACTTTTGTCCTGTTTATGAAGTGTAATCGAATTTTTGTAACATCTTATAATTTTTTAATGATGTGATTACAATTGTGTTGTGAATAAATTTTTGATGCGATACAATGTGATATCATGGAAGATGATTATTGTATTTGTGAAGTTGGATCGAATACGGTATTTGTACGTATTATAGAGTTTTTCTGCATGAAATCCCTTGCTCATGTTGGATATATGAAAATTTTTAATTCCGAAAAAGATTTCATTTTAGTTGAATTTTTCTTAGAGAATTGCATTTTGCTTCAGTATACATATAAATTAATAAAACAGTGATATTGAAAAATTAATATAGTTGAAATACAAATCAAATTTTTATTTAATAATATAATATAAAAATTCACACAAATTATATACTTCAAGAGATTAAAATAATCAAATATTAATATTATTATATTAATAAATATTTTGCTATAATTTATTTTCACACCATAATTTTAATTAAATAATAAAATTACATCCCTCTTCTATATTAGAATTAAGAAAATAAAAGTAAGAAAATAAATTAATGTTCCAATTAATCAATATTTTTATTCGTAGCTACTAAAGTATATAGTTTAGAAGGAGGTGTTCAAAATTTTGAATTGAAACTATAACTACTTTGGTCATTGTTTATTAAATTTGAGTTAATGTTTTCCAATTATTGATCTACTTTTTACGAGAGAATTTCTTTCATTTTTTTAAAAAAAATCTATATTAAATTCTATATGTAAAGGGGATGAGTAGCTTAAAAAAAATTGTCCATATTTATTTACACAATATAGAATTCTTATATGTAGTATATATTTAAGTCTACAAAAATATTTATCAACTGGTATATAAGGAATTGCTATGGATGATCCCTAGTTGCAAATAAGGAATTGCTATGGATGATCGGCTGGGATACGACTATACGAGTACGATTATTGAAAATTGAAAAAGTTGATTCGTTTTATAAAAATATTCCGTTGCCGGGACTTGAACCCGGGTCTCTCGGGTGAGAGCCGAGTATCCTAACCAACTAGACTACAACGGATTGATGAATATAGCTCTCGATATGTAGTATATACCTATATAAATATTTTTATTGATCAAATATCAAGCTTCTGCAATTTTCATTTTCCCATAATTAGTTGAAAACATTTGGGGGGGCTTTTGTAATTTTCAGTTTTTGACTGCCGGATAATCCGAAGCTGATGCAACACTCAACTTGTATGCCACGAACCAAGGACCCAACCCGTGGGGCGTGGCAAATTTACATATGCATCCCTAAATTTTCTTAATATTACAAAGAGTGAAATTTAACTTTGTTTTTACTGTAATTAATACTATATGTAACAAGTCAACAAGCATTGCCAGAAAATATATAAAGGCAAAGGTGAAACTAGAAAATTCAAGGCAACATGTAAGCGGGTGATCAAAAGCTCAGTTCTTATAAACGGAAAAATTTGTTGGTTGCCAACAGACTTAACTAAAATATACTAATTATCGTACTTAATTCTTCCGCGTTTCGAGTAATAATTTTCCCGAGTAAACTTGGCACTCAAATAGCCACATGCCGATGTTCCAAGCAATCTGCTGCCTAACACTCTCAACAGCGCTCGGTGAACTGCAATTCCCGGAATCGCCTGAAAGTAATATGGATTAATATTTGGGGATTAAAACGTAATAATACAAGATAGCTCGACGTACCTCGTGGGATAAAAGGAACTATGGGACACCCGTGAATGTCAACTCCATGGCCACAATTATGACATGTAATGAGGTATGAAGGCAGTCAGGCACTAATCATGAATTTCCAGAGAGAAACAAAATTAAATTTCCAGATAGTTCGTTCGTACTTTTGGTTAATTACTTTTCTGCCCCATTTGGGGTTTAGTTTGCAATTTCTGCAAACCTGCACTCTGCAGATTTTTTTTAAGACAAATTGAAGGATTTTGTTTACATGTAAAAAAAAAGCTTCTGTAAATAATCGGGTTCGATCATACTTTTGATTTATTACTATTTTGCCCCATTTGAGACTGTTTTGCAATTTCTACAAAGCTGCATTCTGCAGGTTTTGTAAGACAAGATGAAGAAGTTTGTTTACATGTAAACAAAATGATTCTGCAAATAATCGGGTTCGTTCATACTTTCGATAAATTAATTTTCTGCCCAATTTGGGACTATGTTGCAGTTTCTTGAAACTTTCACTCTGCAGATTTTTTAAGAACAAAATGAAGAAGTTTGTTTACATGTAAACAAAAATTCTTCTGCAAATAAATCGGGTTCATTCATACTTTTGATTAATTACTTTTTTGCCCCATTTGGGACTATTTTGCAATTTCTAGAAACTTTCACTCTGCAGGGGTTCTGTTATACTCACTCTGAAAAGAAGAAGTTTGTTTCGACTGACGTCGCAACGGGTCCTGCGATCCATTCACGAACACGATTTTCAGCTTCTCTTGATCGTACGACCCAATGTATACTTCAATAGCCTCCACGTAATATTTCATAAACGAGACGAATGCTTGCTTTCATAAACCCCAAGATATCAGATTATCGTGATCGAACAAAAAAAAAAAGAGTACTTGATTTCAAATTACTTACCACCAAGTCTTTACGAGCTTTCTTTGCTTTGATAATCGGGATACACAACTTATCCTGCAGCCCATATTGAACCTGGAGATAGAGAGACGGGGTACGCATATTACGATGGAATACGTAAATCGAACGTAATATAATCGTCACGAACCGCTCCGGAAGCTGAATCCGCGAGAAACAGCAGGAAATCGCCGTCGTTTGTTAGCTCGTCAACATAAATGCCTTAACTGCTTTCGCCTTAGATCCATCAGCCAGCCTTTGATCGACGAGGCGCGTGATTTCTTGAAGCACGGATTTACACTCCGGGCCCACCAATTCGCCTACCTGAAACGATGATCAAGAGAAAAAAAAAATGAAATTGAGGCTAAAATGTAATAAAATAAACTTTTGGGGTCACTTTTTTCTTAAATGATGATCAAGAAAAAAATGAAATTGGGGCCAAAATGTAATAACAGAAACTTTTGGGGTCACTCTTATCTGATATGATGATCAAGAGAAAAAAAATTAAAATTGGGGGTCAAAATGTAATAGCAAAAACTCTTTGGTTCACTCTTTTCTGAAATGATGATCAAGAAAAAAAAAATGAAATTGGGGCCAAAAATGTAATAACAGAAACTTTTGGGGTCACTCTTTTCTGAAATGATGATCAAGAAAAAAAAATGAAATTGGGGCCAAAATGTAATAATAGAAACTTTTGGGGTCATTCTTGATATGCCCCATCCCCTGCACTCAAAGCATTTGATTTGAGTGTCTTTGCCAGATGCCAGGAGTGTTAGAGACAAACTTCCGGTTGGAGCTTTACCCTTTAAAGCTAGAGGAAGGAGTAGAGTAAGAACTCACAGAGTTCCTTTGATTACGGAATTGTTTAAACCTTCTCTTCCTCTTAACTAACAACAAAAGCTTTCATGGAATTTTCAAATGGAGTCATTGAAAAAGATTTCTCCTTCAACTTCAAATTTAGCTCGTAATTTTTCAAGTGACTAATGATCTCGGTATAGTATAATTTATAATCATTCAAACTCACTCCGATCAGCACGTAAAAAACAACAAATCTATATCAAGAAACACTTATTACCCCGGTCATATTTGTCTAAAACAAAAAAAAAACATTTTAATTTATTAGGAAGGAATCACAATATATGGTTTTAACAAATTTAACACGGAATATATCTTTATTTTAAAATTGAAAAAGTAATATTGTAGTAACATTATTCATTTATGTCATATGTATTTTTATTATACTTTAACTTAATATTGAAAAAGTAATATTGTAGTAACATCAGACTTGCAAGCATACGACAACATACAGAGAGATCGAGACTTGCAAGCATACAAAAACAGAAACCGTAAAGACGACACATTCCAGCATCGCGTATTTACATGGAACTTCTGCCCGAACACTAGCATTGAGAGAGCCACAAATCAATGTGTGCAATGATTTGCTGCCTTACTTTGTCGACTGCATCTGGGGAGCTGCAATTCCTATCGTTGCCTGGAACATGGAAATGGAAAATATAATCCGAGAAATACAAATTTATAAGTAGCAGAAATACTTCCCAAACACACCCATACAAGTGTAACAAGAAAATTACAAATCGGCCACACATAAAATAGGCCCTTACACTTTTGGCCCAATTATATAGACTTGTTTGCACTTTGGTCCTAACTAGAGATTTTTTGCAATTTGATTCGACTAGAATGTCGTTTCTTTGCATCTTTTGTCCCACTATATATATATATTTTTTTACCTCAACTTAGCTTTGATACTGAGTGGTGTTATATGGGATCAGAAGCTTCAAACTCAATCACATGGGGAACAAATGCGTAATTTCTCGTTTTTCTTTCTTTCTCCATTGAACTCCATATTTCATATTTACAGTATAAAAGACGAACCCAAAATTTACAACGACTATATAAAAGACGTAGAAGTTGAGAGCTATGAATATGCCATAAGTACCTTCTGGAACAAAATGAGATTGGGGGCAGCCGTGAAAATCAGTTCCATGGCCACAGTTGTGACATGTTATGATGTATGAAGGCACTGAGAGATTGAAGAGGGAAAAAATTATTTCATTAAACAAGGGAATACATTTGACAAAGCAGTTAAGAAAATTGGCAAATTCAGTCGAAATAAAAGTCAACACTAGTCGAATACTATGTAGCACTCTTAATTACTCGAATCAGAAATATGTTTTTTTCCCGATATACAGCAAGAAACAAAAACAAAAATGAGCATACAAGATTCATAGATAAAATATACGGACTCACTCTCAGGGGACGATGTCTGTTTGGATGCGTGTCGCCATGGGTCCTGTGATCCATTAGTGAAGATTATTTTCGAACCTGACAAAGAAAAACAGCACTCGGTTAGTAGTTTATGATCCACGAGAATACTTATTTCGTTAAACTGTAAATGAAAAGGCTAGATAGATGATGGAATTACCAGCGATTCTTGTGCCTCCATAGTATATATTTGTTCCATTAACATCAGGATAAACACCGTCCCCAAATACATTTTTGCAGAGGTCCAAATGATATCTGCCATCAACGATCACTCGAATTGTTTTATAAGAATGTCCATTAGCTAAAAGAACTCAAAATGCTAAGGATAATAAGATAAATAAAACTTTGCCTGGAATTAACTTTAGACGAACGGATACTATCGTTCGAAGGTGCAACTTGAAAATATGCAACCTCGGTGCAGACTTGGAACCACCACAAGCGAACATAAATGTCATCGGATATTTTAGTTTTCTTCAAATATTCTTGATTATACGTTTCAACACTGACACCAAGACTTTCGACAAAATACTCCTTCACATAAGTAGCATATGCTTTCTGGAATTTATTATAAAATAAGGTAAAACGCGGAGCTTATATATAACTGGTAAAGCATTGATTAGAATCACAAAAGTATAGAATCGAATGCAGTGAAAACGCTTACCACCAAATCCTCCCCATTTTTCTTTGCTTTGGTAAGAGGGGTGCACACTTTATCTGGATCTCCA
The DNA here is from genome assembly GCA_954870475.1 of Euphrasia confusa. Classification (NCBI taxonomy): domain Eukaryota; kingdom Viridiplantae; phylum Streptophyta; class Magnoliopsida; order Lamiales; family Orobanchaceae; genus Euphrasia; species Euphrasia confusa. Next base: position 1,432,714 of record OX940967.1, read on the forward strand.
AACTGAAACTGGAAAATGGAAACCACAATAACTAATAAACAGAACTTAAAAAATAATTTCTTTTTGAATAAAATTGCAATCATCCCGTACCGCTGTAGCTGCAGCGTCTGCCAGAAGATACATGAAATCACCATCATTTTTCAGCTGCCATAAACAGAAGCCTTTGAAAATTAAGAAATCAAGCTCAAGATACAAACTTTATAATTAATGTCAACACTGGCGGATCCAAGTTATACCTCAGAAGCATTAAATTGGGCCTTGACTGCTTCTTTATTGGATACAAGTCTTTGGTCGACAAGATGGGTAATTTCTTGCAAGACCGATTTACATTTTGGGCCTGCAGAAACACCTACCTGCATAAGAATATCAACGACATGATTTTTTCAGACTATTACAGCCATAGGAAATTAGAAAACCGGAAATTTAATACTAGCATAGTTCATATTCAGAGCAAGGTCAGTAGAACTTTGTATTAGTATAAAAAAAAAAAAAAATCGTCACCTGCTTATCGAATTCTGTGAAGTTGTAAACAGCTTGGACAACTGCAGAGCTTGCAAGACTCCCACGCGTAAGGTGAGGGAACTTCAAACGGAACCAGGCGCTAAGGGCACCCGCATATGAAACACCAAATACAAACCATGGGTTATCCATATCTGATCTGTTGAGCTTTGCATTTAATGAATCCTGTGTCATTTTTAATATATATATAAAAAAAAATGAATAAAAAAACAAGAAGAAAAAAGTTTTATAAATAAAAGTGAAGAACGTGATAGAATTGACATCGACTTTTCCTCATAATCATTAATCACAACACAATAATTCAGAATTTAAACCTTTTGCTACTTGCCTGGTAATGCTGTCTGAAAATAGCCAAATCAAAGAGAGCTTGTTTTGATGAAAGATATTTCAGATTCTCCGTTGTTAATGATGAGAACGGGTGACTATCTCCGTAATAACGATGCTCGAGAGAAACCACGGCTGCTCCGAACTTCTTTGCCAGAACCTGTTACGACTTTCCTGAATTTAGAATTATTCACAAACTCGAACCTCGTTTAGGAATAGTCTAGATGTAAACTTACGCCTATGTAGTCATTGGCAATCCCATCGCACCAAGATTCTCCGCAGATCTTAAAAAAAATCGGCCCATCAGGTGCCCGAAAATGATCGAGATATTCATAGTACCGTTGCCTAAAGCGACGATGATCCTGACAAAATAAAAAATACAATCACATTCCAACCCTTACATAAGCCGGAAAATTCGTAAACATTAATTCAATTTAATTTCTAATACTAGGCCGAGTTCAAAATTTTAACACGGGCACCGAATTAATCGTCCACAATTAATAAATCCGGCCAATGAAAAATCACAGAAATCGGCGGTTGAGCTTACGTGTGGAGAGAAGTGATCGAGGGTTTGGTTGATCCAGTGTTCTTCGCTCGTTAAAAAATAATTGCTGCCGGACAACAGCAGTCGCAGGTGCCGTGGATTTGACGCTCCTCCGGAAGCAACCATCATGCACGTGAAAACGACGATGGGAATCCACGCCGGAGCAGCTCCGGCGAGCTTCATTGTCCTTACGAGAGAGAATTTGAAGACAATTTTACAATTTTATATTTCGGGTTTATCGGGACTTCGAATATTTTTAATTAAGAGGGCGCGTATTCTATTAGGATTTTATAGGCATTTTGAAAATCACCTATAGAGAGTTTGACCATTGTAATTTTTTTTTTTTTTTATCTATTTACATAAATTTTTATAAACTTCAAATTTAAATTCAAATGTATATGAACATTCTTATATATAAAAAAAATATTCTTTTAGAAAAATAAAAAAATACATAATTATTCTAAATTTTATAATTTTTATTTCAATTACAAAATAATTTATTATTAATATCATGTATAAATAATTATTTTTAACAAAAATATAAAAAATATTTTTTTTTTTAAACAAAAATTTATTGAATCAACTTAGCTAACAACCTTTGACAATTTTGATTATTTTAATAGAGTGATTTGTGTCTATTAAATAACCAACAATTATTTTATTTTTATTTTTTTGTGTTTGAGTTTTAGTGTGGTACAGAAGTCCATCCAAATCTCTCATCCAAATCTCTCATAATTATAAGAGATTTTGAAAAATTAAATTTAATTATATTTTGTAAAAAGAAAAACTTTTAAAATCATTTAAAATTCATACACTTTTGAATATCTATTTTGTAAGACTTTTTAAAATCCTAATGAAATACCTCCAGATTTTAATGACTTTTAAAAATTCGAATTGAATACACATAGACTTTAAAAATCCATTAAAATCCTACAACTCTCAATTTAATACATCCCATTAGTTTAGTTGAGCTCATAATTAAAGTTTGTTTCAAAATAAAAATATTTATAAAAAAAATAATGTGAATACCTTATTCAAGACCGTTTTATAAAATATACTTAACCATTTATAAAAAAAAATAGTGTTAATACCGCGGAGTACATGTTTTAAAGCCCCTTCCATAAAAGTACATGTTTTATGGACCATTGGGGGAAGAAAAGTCTACTATACCCTCATTTTTTAATAAATAAAGTAGAAATTGAAAAAATAATTTAAAAAATAAGTGTGCTTTTAAAAAATAATAATACTCTAATACGATAATAGGACAATTTCAGACCATCAATGGTGAAAGTGCGCCGTTAGACCATACACGATAGGCTTTGTTTTTCATCTTTAAGTTCATGTAACAATAGAAGGTAATCAACACCTGATATAACCATACTAGTTGGTCAGTTTATAAATTTTAGTGGAAACTTTATTTTGTAAAAGGGTTGTTAGCAGGGACGTACCCACTTGGTCCCGAAGGAATGCCATAGCACCCCTCAATTTCTTTTTAAGACTATTTTTATACCTTAATTTTTATATATTAAAGTAATTAATTAGAATTTGTTTAAAAATAATTAGAATCTAATCAAAATTTTCTTGAAATATTGATATGTTTTATTTAACAAAAATAATATAACTAATTATATATTAAAAAAATATTACTTTTAAAATATTAATTCATTGCACTTTAAAAAAAATAGAATATCAATAGTGATAAATTTTTAACACAAAATACTAATTTATCATGATTTACATTAAATTTACAGTTATCTAGTTCTTCATAAATTATATATCACAATTGTTATTTTTTTATGTTGTACTCACTCCATTTCATAATAATAGGAACACTTTCTTTAAATGGACATTTCTCAATAATAGTAACCTCAAAAAAATCTTATTTTCTTACTTTAAAATATAATTTTATCCATAATTTATCTACATATTTTTTCAAATTTACTTACAATTACTTTACTTTTTACCTTAAAATACATTTATACTCTTTACTTTTTAGTTAAAAGTTAAAAAAAAATATTATTTTTCTTAATCTGCTTGTCTAAAAAAAATGTCTTAAATTTATAAATGAAGAGAGTATTTTTTTTTTCAAATTGCATCCCCTAATTAATAGTTTTGGGTACGTCCATGGTTGTTAGCTCAGTTGTTTGATCACGTGAACTGAAGATCGTGAGGTCCTAGGTTCAAACTCGAGACATTGCAATTGACCTAGAAAAAAAAACTTTATTTTCGAATTTACTTAAATTTACAATTGTTACATCTTCGTCGAAATCCCAATTCATGTCCTCAACATTATCCAACATTGGCCATTGCACGGTAATATCTAAGTCACGGTAATTTACACATTTGACAGAAGTTTTCTTCGAACTCCAAAACGACTGATATTATTTTTCAACGGCTTTAAGTCCTTGATTGGAACGTGTCACATACGAACTTTGGAGAGCTTTCGAAGACGCTTTAGGCTTACGAGTTCCCAGCCTACGGGGAGGAACAACTGGACTACCAACATTTTCACACACATGTGATTGCAGTTGATTGAATACTGTCTGCGTCGACTACACCGGGATTCAGCGTTGGCGATTGGCAATGTTTTCTTCGTCAACTGTTGGCATGTCGACGTTGTCTTCATCAACTGCATTTGATGAACTGTCGGGTTCAACCGCCGCCAAGAGATCACCGATAGCGTTTGTCGAGGCTACGACACTAGCTTCATCAACTACCATCCCAGTTTCAATTGTCGTCAATTCATCGTTGTTTGCGTCGACTACTCCGGGATTCACATTTGGCGATAGGACAATGTTTTCTTCGTCCTCTCCGGTAGAAACTGTCGGTTCTGCTAAAATGGTGTTAACAATCATCATCACTTGGACGTTGGCTTCATCAGCTAAAGTGTTGGGATCACTGTTTTTTACTACTTCCACGTAATCCAAAACGGGAACTTGCGGCGATTGAACATTGTTTTCTTCGACCTCTCCGGTAGCACTTGTCTAATTTTGGACATTGGTTTCATCAACAACAATGTTAGCATCACTGTTTTGGATGACTTTCACGTAATTAGAAACAGGAACTTGAAGCGGTTGGACATTGTTTTCTAAGAATTTTCCGACAACCTCACTTGTTGTTACATTGTCTAATATGATTGGCGCAGATATCCCTGTGACTCATGTATAGATGTATTTTCATGACGTTGTTGTGGAATCATGCCTATAACATCTTTCATCTGCTGAAAGATATATCTATGAACACTTGAAATCAATCCAGACTCATCAGAAAAAAATCGATCATGCTCGGCTCTCAAATGGGTTTTGAAAAGCCCATTTTGTCGTCTGTCGAACTCAAGAGCATCTTCATGTGAGAAAGAAAGTGTTTGCCTACAGCAAACGATCGACACATGACTACTTGGACCAGGAGTCTGCTCAGAAACACGTCTGCGTGGTCTTGCAACACGCTTTTTGGAAGAAGGCTTGGTTTGTTGTTTCTTCTTCTCCTGATTTTGGTTGGTTTTGGTTGCAATACCACCATAGCGTACATGACGATCGTACTCAACGTGAAATGGTTTGTCAATTAAATAAATGTAACACTACTCCTTTTTCTCTTCATCGGTAGAAATCAAGGTTTCATGAACAAGTTCAATGTGCAACTTATCCACACAGTGTATTATTCCACCGCGTGAAACAAATATTAGTAAATATAAGTAGGAGTAGATGATTACGTACCTCTCCATGAAAGAAATGACTGCAATCGGTCTTTGATGTAAATGTACTCCACATCAAACAACGTGGAACTTTCATATACGGATCACGTTAACCACATAACTGATCGATATCTGGAACGGACTCGAACATCCAAATTTTGAAAGCCCAAATGGGGCCATAGATATGGTAGGCATATTTTTCGGCTAATTCAGGGTCCATCAGTGTTGTTCCGAGGTAGTAGCTTAGAGCCTAGTAGAAATAAACGCCCCATGAAAAACTATGTCACTTTTTCGGCTCATCCACTAATGCCCATGCCCAGTCCTCGACAGGCATTTCAATGAATCGACAAAGAAAGAAGGAATAGTAGAAGATGAGATTGACGACTTAAATATAGACCTCCAATGAGGCAGGTTGTTCACCATCGAAGAGTAACTTGTCTGCAATTTTTTTCCGTAGGACATCGTTTCTTACACGCTTCCCACCGAATACTCGCTTATACAAGCTACCTGGAGCAAACTGGAGTGTGACATGGATATCAAAGTCATTGTAGTAGCCGAAATTAAGTTCCGTTACAATGGCATAAGCGGCGAGTGTGAATTTCGCAATCTTACCACCGACGAAGAACCAATATTCCTTCTCCGGTATTGAAGGATATGACAACTCTTGAGATACGAAGCGGTGCAAAAAAAAAAAATAGTACTTGGTGGAGTATTAAATATTATTTCCAGAACACTCTTAATGTAAGGAAGTGCAAAATATTCGCGAACTGCGACGGCATCACCACTGATATTCGATATTGTATCTGTGATCAGTTTCGGAACCTCATAGCGAGTATACTAATTGAGTCTTTAAGTGACCGATTACAGATTAGTTGGTCTCTTCCATTTAAATCTAGAGTGAAATATGAAATAAATAAAAGAGTTAAAGGATAAATAAAACAACACGGTGAAATTAAACCCATAAGTAAAAAAAAATAGAATATCACGGTGAAATTAATGGCGTGAATTGTGATCACACACGACCGTAAGTACACACGGTGTACATACGTAAATACACACGGTATATGTACACCGTGAGATAAATCACTGTCGTGAATCGTGCTCATACAAAACCATAAGTACACATACACCGTGGGATAAATTACTGTCGTGAATCGTGATCATATAAGACCGTATGTACACACGGTGTACATACGTAATTACACACAGTGTATGTACACCGTGAGAGAAATCACTGTCTTGAATCGTGCTCATACAAGATTGTAAGTACACATACACCGTGAAATAAATTACTGTCATGAATCGTGATCATACACGGCCGTAAGTACACACGGTGTAAGTACACCGTGAGATAAATCACTGTCGTGAATCGTGATCATAAACAATCGTAAGTACACACGGTGTATGTCACTAGTGAGATAAATCATCGTCTTAAACTCTACCGTGATAATGTACGGTGATAAAAGTCACGGTGGAACTGTCATCTACTAGAACAACATACAACCGCATGCGAAAAAATTACAGAGAGTAAGAAACCATTAACCATTTTAAAATGTCATAAACAAAAACCCTATCTTAAAAGGATATATCGATATCAAATTAAAATTGAATGATTTAAAAACATCAAAGCTCAAATAATCGAAATTGGAAATCTAGGGTTATGGATGTACCGGAGGTTGAACGCGAGTGTCTTGATTGTTCAGGTTGTCACTGCGTGTCATAATGATGATCGTCGGATATGGAGTAGATAAGATAGGGCTGGGGCTGGTGTTTCACCGTGGTTGCGCACGTCGTGTGTGTGAATTTCAAACGACAAAAAATAATTTTGTGGAGAAACCTTATTTTTCTAATATTCTTTTTGTTATTTTGTAATATTCATTTTGTTTATTTGTAAGAAAAGATAACTTTTGAAGGCATTTAAAACTTTTGATCTAAAATGGTCTATTAAACGTATATTCTTATGGACGTGGCTTTTAAAACAAATCTTCTTATGCTTTGGTTGAGCCACTTCCTCGTCAGCCGTTGCGGTCCTTGCGGATCTTACTGAGCGGATGCGCCGCTCCACGTATTCATCTCGGTTAGAAAAACGACAAAAATCCAAATCGCAAGCTTCATGTTATGCATCTATTGTGGGTTTTTTTTTTCAATATGGGACTACTCTTCTAAGTATGCTTCAGAACAAAACACTTATATAGTTAAATATTAATATGTACAAAAAATACATTAGTACACGACCCCCTGGCATAGCCAAGTAGTAATACATGTGGTAATGTAGGAAATTTTTTTATTGAAATATTATGAAGCTTATCCCGGAGTTAGATCTGTTGGCTCTTTCTCACTGATGTCTGCTACTCGGGCACATCTCTCGATTTACGTTCTATCCGATCAAATCGTTCAACTTCTCTAAAAACTCGAACTAGTAGAGAAGTTGGACACCTTCACATTTATATTAATAAGTCAAATATATTCTTTCAATATGTTTGAATTTTCAGATGATACGGTTTCTAAAATAGTATCAACGCTTTTAGAAGGTTCGACTTCTAACGGTGATAAAGTGTAATTTATGTTATTTAACCTTCAAATCTTGTGATTATAGTTGTAATAATTTTGGGGTGAGAAATGATGGATTTCAAATTTCCAAAGGGTTATCATGGGATCCTTTTATTTTATTTTTCTAATTACTTTTTGTGATGATATTGAAATATTTTTTCAGATCCACAGGAACAAAAAAGAACCAATTCAAATTGATAATATACTAGTATTATCATATTTATTTGTAGGTGTAATTCTTGTTGTTATTTTCTATTTCTCATTCCACTCCGAGTCCCAACAATATATTTATATTTATTTTATTAAATTTAAACACATTTCTACTAAAATAATGACAAAAGCTTAATAATATTCCCTTACTATAAAAAAAGTATGTAATAATTATAATAATTCAAACTCAGTTGTTAGATTACTCATCAACTGTTAATAGAAAAATAAGATTACTTCGTTCATAAAATACAAAAAAAATTGTTATATTTTTCTAAAACGGAAAAAATATTTTAATTTATTAAGAGAGAATCACAATATATGTTTTTTTCAAAATTTAACACGGAATATATCTTTATATTTAAATAAGAGTACTTTGTTCATAAAATACAAAAAAAAAAATGGTCATATTTGTTCAAAATAAAAAAAAATTAATTTATTAAGAAAAAATCACAATATATGTTTTTGACAAATTTAACACGGGATATATCTATATTGTAATAATTTTGGAGTGAAAAATGATTAATTTCAAATTTCAAGGGGTTATCATTGGATTCTTGTATTTTTATTTTTCTAAATTCTTTTTGTGATGATATTCAAGTATTTTTTCAGCTCCCACAAAAACAAAAGAGAACAACTCAAATTGATAATATATATCATCATATCTATTTGTAGGTTACACAATATTCTTGTGTTATTTTCTATTTCTCACTCCACTTCCAAGTCCCAACAATATATTTATATTTATTTTATTAAAATTTAAACACGTTTTTACTGAAATAATGACAAAAGCTTAGTAATATTCTCTTTACTTTAAAAAAAGTATGTAATAATTATAATAATTCAAACTCACTTCGATCACCACCTTAAAAACAACAAATCTATATCAAGAAACACTTATTAGATTACTCATCAACTATTAATAGAAAAATAAGAGTACTTCGTTCATAAAATACACAAAAAATGGTCATATTTGTCTAAAATGGAAAAAATATTTTAATTTACTAAGAGGGAATCACAATATATAATTTTTTCCAAATTTAACACGGAATATATCTTTATTTTTAAATAAGAGTACTTTGTTCATAAAATAAATAAAAATGGTCATATTTGTCTAAAATAAAAAATATATATTTTAATTTATTAAGAAGAAATCACAATATATGTTTTTGACAAATTTAACACGGGATATATCTGTATTGTAATAATTTTGGGTGAGAAATAATGAATTTCAAATTTAAGGTGTCATCATTTGATTCTTGTAATTTTATTTTTCTAATTTCTTTTTGTGATGATATTGAAGTATTTTTTCAGTTCCACAAAAACAAAAGAGAACCAATTCAAATTGATAATATATCATAATATCTATTTGTAGGTTACACACTGTTCTTGTGTTATTTTTTATTTCTCACTCCAGTCCCAAGTCCCAACAATATATTTATATTTATTTTATTAAAATTTAAACACGTTTCTACTGAAATAATGATAAAAGCTTAATAATATTCCCTTACTATAAAAAAAGTATGGAATAATTATAATAATTTAAACTCACTTCAATCAACACGTTAAAAACAACAAATCTATATCAAGAAACACTTGTTAGATTACTCATCAACTATTAATTGAAAAATAAGAGTACTTCGTTCATAAATTACAAATAATGGTCATATTAGTCAAAAACAATAAATCTATGTCAAGAAATACTTGTTAGATTACTCATCAACTATTAATAGAAAAATAAGAGCAATTCGTTCATAAATTACAAAAAAATGGTCAAATTTGTTTAAAACGAAAAAAATATTTTAATTTATTAAAAGGAATTCACAATATATATTTTTTTTCCAAATTTAACACGGAATATATCTTTATTTTAAAATAAGAGTATATTTGTTTAAAATGAAAAAAATATTTTAATTTATTAAAAGAAAATCACAATATATGTTTTTGACAAATTTAACACGGAATATATTTTTATTGTAATAATTTTGGTGTGAGAAATGATGGATTTTCAATTTCCAAGAGGTTATCATTGGATTCTTGTATTTTTATTTTTTTTAATTTTTTTTTGTGATGATATTGAAGTATTTTTTCAGCTCCCACAAAAACAAAAGAAACCCCATTCAAATTGATAATATATCATCATATCTATTTGTAGGTTACACAGTATTCTTGTGTTATTTTCTATTTCTCACTCCACTCCCAAGTCTCAACAATATATTAATATTTATTTTATTAAAATTTAAACACGTTTCTACTGAAATAATGACAAAAGCTTAATAATATTCCCTTACTATAAAAAATTATGGAATAATTATAATAATTCAAACTCACTCCAATCAGCACGTTAAAAACAACAAATTTATATCAAGAAACACTTGTTAGATTACTCATCAACTATTAATAGAAAAATATGAGTACTTCGTTCATAAATTACAAAAAAAATGGTCATATTTGTCAAAAACAACAAATTTATATCAAAAAACACTTGTTAGATTACTCATCAACTATTAATAAAAAAATAAGAGTACTTCGTTCATAAATTACAAAAAATAGTCATATCTTTATAATATATAATTCAGCTAGCAATTGTCTTAGGTGGGATATGTTTTAGCCGTTAGATTATGTTGTGTTCACACTTATTAATAAACAATGACCGTTAGATTAAATTTGTGTTCACACGGTAATTAATTAGCGTAATTATTTTTAATTAATTAATGTAATTATTTATTTCTTTATATAATATAATTTAAATTTATAATCTCTCTTAATTATACTAAATATTGATTTGAAATATTTAAAATATCATCTTTATTCCTTATTTATCTCATTTAATTACATTTATTCTATTATTTTACTATTTATTTATAGTACCAAAATTAATTAGCGTAATTAAAGGTGATGAGAGAGAATTTGCATTTTTTTATTAATATATTTAACAATTAATTAATCAATTTATATTATATAAATCTATTCCTTATTTAAAGCAACTAAATAAATTTGATATTATTTACTATTTATATTACTATAATCATGAATAATCCAAATCCGTGTTTATATATAAATTTCGTCATCTTCACTCACTTTCTACCTCTCCCTATTCTATTTTTTTATTTGTTAATGTTCACACTTTTGTTTTTTTGCAGAACTTTATGTAAGTTTTTTTTTTGCAAACATTCTTTTACTAATTCGATTTTAATTTAAATATTATTATTTGATAATTAACGTTTTTATTTTTTATAGCCTTCAAATGTAAGTATCTTTTACTAATTCGAATTTTAATTTTAATATTATCGTTTAATCATTAATATTTTTATTTTTTGCAGACAACCTAAGTATTTTTTACTAATTTGAATTTTAGTTTTAATATTATTGTTTGATCATTAATATTTTTATTTTTTGCAGCCTTTAAATGTAAGTATTTTTTACTAATTCGAATTTTACTTTTAATATTATTGTTTATTGATTATAATTGTATTGTATATATAACAATTTATTTGTTAATGTTTTTTGTATTTTATTTTTCTTACTTTTTTAATTTTGTAGGTTTATTTATAAGTATAAGACTCTTCAAATCGAACCATCAGAAGATCAACAAAAGGTTTAAATGGAATCAAGCTTTAATAAGTTTAGAATATTTTGCGTTAATAATTTATTTATCTTTTATTTTATGATGTAATTTATAATATTTTATGTAACTCACAATTATTATTTTAATAAAATTTATAATATTTTTATTTAATTTTATTCTTATTTTATTTCTGTTGTAACTTAAACAATCGTATTTTTATTTAATTCTTATAATATATAATTCAACTACATAGTCTCTCTAAACTAGAGTAATAGTCACACTTCTTTTTTTTATTTTGTGAAGGAACCAGAGTAATAGTCACACTTCCTTTGTATTTTGTGAAGGAAGTGTGACTATAGTGGGAGGGGAGGAAGTATATTTTGTATTTATTTGTGTTCACACTTATTAAAAAATAATAATCTTTAAATTAAAAATTTTGTTCACACTAATATTTATTAATATTTAATCTTAATTAATTTATTAAGTAAATATTAAATACATAATTAATATATAAATAATAATATTTATATTTTTCTTATTCTCTTACCATTTAATTTTATATAATTTATCTTTATAAATTCCTTAATTATAGTAAAGATTGACTTCAAAAATTCAAATTATTAAGTAAATTATTTTTTAATAACTTCTATTAATATCTTTACTTTATTTTTTATTTATCATATATTATTTATTTATTTAATTTATCATATAAATGTTAATAGATAATAGTATTAATATTAATTTGTATTAATCATTATATCATATTAATATATTAATATTAAGTAAATTAGGTTGCATTTAATTTAATTTACCTTATTCTATTTTCATTAGTAAATTAAATTATAAATTTTCAACCAAAATATCCCGATTTGATTCTATAATTTGCGATTTTTATTCAATTAATTTTCAAAAATTATAGAAAACTTAATTCAATTTTACCCCTATAAAATGTCTTCATCTTTTACTCATTTTAAAACTACCAAACCATGAACTTGAAGGTTGATATTATTATAAATTTTTTTACTAAAATTTAAATATATTAATTAATATAGTAATATATATACATATATATATATATATAGACTTATTTTTCTTTAAACAACAATTTATATAGTCATGTTATATTCTATTTATTGTATATAATATACGAATTAATTAAATGTTGTGACATGATATATAGTTTTTGATACATGAACTATTTCGTATTAGGTTGGGGTAACCGTTATACTATTGCGGAATATGGATGCCTCTGTCGGACTATGCAATGGTACTGGTTGTAACATTACTTGTTATTATATTATCAACGCGAAAGTATTAAGAGAAATAATTCTGGGGAAATTGTTTTTAATACTCGAATTGCTCTCACGCCCTCGAATACCAAATTCCAATTTGCTTTTCAACGAATACAATGAATTGCTCTCACGCCCTCGAATACCAAATTCCAATTTGCTTTTCAACGAATACAATTTTCGATTATAATATCGTATGCATGACTATTAATAAGAGTCAAGGTCAGTCGTTGACAAATGTTGGAATATTTTTGAAAAAACCAGTATTTACGCACGATCAATTGTAGTTGTCTAGAGTAACTAACACGACCGGGTTGAAGCTTCTGCTTTATGACCAGCGTGGTCGTCTTATGAATAGAACAAATGTAGTCTATAAAGAAGTATTCCATAATTTGTAATATGAATGTAATTTTCTTTATTGTATTATTTCAATTAGATCATTCACTTATTATTTATTTATCTATTATCAATATCTACATCTAATATTAAGCCGAAAGAGTACTACTCCGACTAACAAATAGTTGAATTAAATACACGTGTATCGCACGGGTAGGAGGACTAGTTTGTTTAAAACGAAAAAAATATGTTAATTTATTAAGAGAGATTCACAATATATGTTTTTTTTTCCAAATTTAACACGGAATATATCTTTATTTTAAAATAAGAGTATATTGTCTAAAACGAAAAAAATATTTTAATTTATTAAAAGAGAATCACAATATATTTTTTTGACAAATTTAACACGGAATATATCTTTATTGTAATAATTTTGGTGTGAGAAATGATGGATTTTCAATTTCCAAAGGTTATCATTGGATTCTTGTATTTTTATTTTTTTTAAATTTCTTTTTGTGATGATATTGAAGTATTTTTTCAGCTCCCACAAAAACAAAAGAAAATCAATTCAAATTGATAATACTAGTCCTCCTATCCGTGTGATACACGTCTATTTAATTCAACTAATAGTCACGACATACGATATCATAATCGAAAATTGTATTCGTTGGAAAGCAAACTGAAATTTGGTATTCGAGGGCGTCAGAGCAATTTTAGTATTAAAAATCATTTCCACAGAATTATTTCCTATTAATACTTTCGCGTGGATAATATAATTATCAAGTAATGTTACAATCATCCTAGTACCATTGCATAGTCCGACAGAGGCATCCATATTCCGCAATAGTATAACGGTCACCCCAACCTAATACGAAACAGTTCATGTATCAAAACTATATACCATGTCACAACATTTAATTAATTCGTATATTATATACAATAAATAGAATACGACATGACTATATAAATTGTTGCTTAAAAAAAATAAGTCTACATATATATATATATATACAGTAAAACCTCTATATAGTCATATCCTTGGGACCACAAAAAAATATTTTTAAATGGGAGTTATTCCTAAATAGAGTTAGTATAAGATTTTTTTTAAATACATGTATATTATATAATGGTATAATTAGTAAATACAGTACATGTAATGTGTTGAACTTAATTGAACTAATTTACTCAAGTAATATGAAAAGACAATACTCAAAAGTCATGTGAAGAAGCTTAATAGCATAGAATTACAAAAAGTTTCATGTGAATAAGCTTTAAGCTTACTCTAACAAGTTAAAATGTTTTGGGTTCAACAAGAAAGTGGTCTTGTGGACGAGCTAATGCGCACACGCAAGTTAAAGGATAAGGTTACAACACAAAAGATTTAATCATTGTTACAATCAACCTTGAACAAGTATTTTAAATAACTTAAATCTATTGTATAATTATATATAATTATTATAATTTATTCCTAAATGGAGGTGTATTTCTTTATGTTGGGACTTGAAAAAATATGAATTATGACAGTATAGAGTTTATTCCAAATTATAACTGGTCTCAAGTTGGGACCATGAATTTATATTCCTAAAGAGAGTTTATTCTTTAATAGAGTATTCTTTTTTAGAGGTTTTAATATATATATATATATATATATATATATATATATATATATATATATATATATATATATATATATATATATATTACTATATTAATTAATATATTTAGATTTTAGTAAAAAAGTTTATAATAATATCAACCTTCAACTTCATGATTTGGTAGTTTTGAACACTTGTGAGTATTTAAGAACTCAACGGAATCCATTTAATCAAACATATTTCTTTCTAGAAAATTGGATAATAACAATAATGCATTATCAAAAATGTTAATACATAAATAAATCATAATCATATTAGAAAAAATAATTTATCAAGTTGATAATGAGTAAATGATGAAGACTTTTTAGAGGGTTAAAATTGAATTAAGTTTTCAATAATTTTTGAAAATTAATTGAATAAAAATCGCAAATTATAGAATCAAATCGGATATTTTGGTTGAAAATTTATAATTTAATTGAATAATGAAAATAGAATAGAGTAAATTAAATTAAATGCCTAATTTACTTAATATTAATATGATATAATGATTAATACAAATTAATATTAATACTATTATCTATTAAGATTTATATGATAAAGTAAATAAATAAATAATATAATATAAATAAGGAATAAAGTGAAGATATTAATAGAAGATATTAAAAAATGATTTATTTAATAATTTGAATTTTTCAAGTAATTTTTGGAGTTTATATAAATAAATTATATAAAATAAAATAGTAAAAGAATAAGAAAAATATAAATATTATTATTTATATATTAATTACGATATTTAATATTTACTTAATAAAATGATTAAGATTAAATATTAATAAATATTGGTGTTAACAAAATTCTTAATCTAACCATTATTATTTTTTAATAGGTGTGAATACAAATAAGTCAAACGCTTAAAATATATGCTATAAATGTTAGTTGAATTATATATTATAAGAATTAAATAAAAATACTAAGTTACAACATAAATAAAATTAAAAAAAAATTAAATAGAAATATTATAAATTTTAAAAAAATTAAATAGAAATATTATAAATTTTATTAAAGTAATAATTGTGAGTTAAATAAAATATTATAAATTACATCATAAAATAAAAGATAAATAAATTATTAACGCAAAATAATCTAAACTTATTAAAGCTTGATTCCATTTAAACCTTTTGCAATCCAATGTTTCGATCTTTCTTCATGGAGTTCTGATCGTTCGATTTGGAAAGTTTTTTACTTATAAATAAACCTACAAAATAAAAAAAAAGTAAGAAATAAAAAAAGCCTGCAAAAGTATAATCTTTAAAAAAGAGTAAAAAAAATTCAAAAACAGGAAAAAAATACAAAAATCATTACCAAATAAATTGTTATATTTACAATACAATTATAATTAATAAACAATAATATTAAAACTAAAATTCGAATTAGTAAAAAATACTTACTCAAAAAATAAAAATATTAATGATCAAACAATAATATTAAAACTAAAATTCAAATTAGTAAAAAATACTTACATTGAAAGTTGTCAGCAAAAAATAAAAATATTAATGATCAAACAATAATATTAAAACTAAAATTCAAATTAGTAAAAAATACTTACATGAAAGTTGTTAGCAAAAAATAAAAATATTAATGATTAAACGATAATATTAAAATTAAAATTCGAATTAGTAAAAGATATTATAAAAAATAAAAACGTTAATTATCAAATAATAATATTTAAATTGAAATGGAATTAATAAAAGAATGTTTATCTCTCGAAGGCAAAAAATAAAAATAAAACAAAACTTACCTAAAAAAACAAGTGTGAGTATTAACAAATAAAAAAAATAGAATAGAGAGAGGTAGGGAGTGAGTGAAAGATGAAGTAATTAATATATAAACACGGATTTGAATTATTCATGATTATAGTAATATAAATAGTAGATAATATCAAATTTACTTAATTGCTTTAAATAAGGAGTAGATATAATATAAATTGATTAATTAACCGGTTAAATATATTAATAAAAAAATACAAATTCTCTTTCATCATCCTTTAATATTAATAAAAAAATACAAATTCTCTTTCATCATCCTTTAATTTTAATTACGCTAATTAATTTTAGTACTATAAATAAATATTAATATAATAGAATAAACTAATTAAGAGAGATAAATAAGAAATAAAACTGATATTTTAAATATTTAAAGTCAATATTTACTATAATTAAGGGAGTATATAAATTTAAATTATATTATATAAAGAAATAAATAATTACGCTAATTAATTAAAAATAATTACACTAATTAATTACCATAACACAATTTTATTTTGACGATAATTGTTTATTAATAGGTGTGAACACAACTTATATATTATAAGGATATTAGCAGTATGTGTGAACAAAATTTTAATTTAAAGATTATTATTTTTTAATAAATGTGAATACAAATAAATAAAACGGTTAAAATATATGCAAATAAAATTAGAATAAAATTAAATAGAAATATTATAAATTTTATTAAAATAATAATTGCTAGTTACATAAAATATTCTAAATTACAGTAAATTGCGTAAATTATATCATAAAATAAAAGATAAATAAATTATTAACTCAAAATACTCAAAAAGCTTGGTTTCATTTAAAACTTTTGCAATAAAATGTTTTGATCTTTCTTCAAGTTCTGATTGTTCGATTTGAAGAGTCTTTTACTTATAAATAAACCTACAAAATAAACAAAAAAATAAGAAATACAAAATACCTGCAAAAAAAATAATCATTAAAAAGATTAAAAAATTCAAAAAGCTTGGAAAAAAATAAAAAATTATTACCAAATAAATTGTTATATTTACAATACAATTATAATCAACAAACAATAATATTAAAACTAAGTAAAAAATACTTATATTTAAGGTTGCAAAAAATAAAAAATATTAATAATCAAACAATAATATTAAAACTAAAATTCAAATAAGTAAAAAATACTTACATTGAATTCTGTAAAAAATAAAAATATTAATGATTAAACAATAATATTGAAATTAAAATTCGAATTAGAAAAAGATAATTATACTACAAAAAAATAAAAACATTAATTTTCAAACAATAATATTTAAATTAAAATTGAATTACTAAATGAATGCATGCTTACACATAAATTAAAATTCGAATTAGTAAAATATACTTACACTACAAAAAAAATAAAAACATTAATTATCAAATAATAATATTTAAATTAAAATACACTACAAAAAAAATAAAAACATTAATTATCAAATAATAATATCTAAATTAAAATTGAATTAGACTTACACATTAAAGACTCTGCAAAAAATAAAAATATTAAAAACGATAATATTAAAATTAAAATTTGAATTAGTAGGCTAAAAAAATATTAATTATCAAACAATAATATTTAAATTAAAATCGAATTAGTAAAAGAATGCTTACACATCGAAGGCTGCAAAAAATACAAAAAACAACCAAACTTACATAGTGCTAAGAGAATAAAAGTGTGAGCATGAACAAATAAAAAAAATAGAATAGGGAGAAGTAGAGAGGGAGTGAAGATGACGCTTTATATAGATTTGGATTTGATTTATTCATGATTATAGTAATATTCAAATTTATTTAGTTGCTTAAAATAAGGAGTAGATTTAATTTAAATTCCGATATTATTGTTTATATAATATAAATTAATTAATTAACCGGTTAAATATATTAATAAAAAAATATCATCCCTTAATTAGCTAATTAATTTTAGTACTATAAATAAATAATAGTATAATTAAATGAGATAAATAAGGAATAGATTTCATATTTTGAATATTTCAAGTCAATATTTAGTATATAATTAAGGAGATTATAAATGTAAATCATATTATATAAATAAATAAATAATTACGCTAATTAATTAAAAATAATTACGCTAATTAATTATCAGTGTGAACACAAATTTAATCTAACGGTATTTGTTTATTAATATGTGTAAACACAACAATATCGCTAAAACATATGCCACAATTGCTAGTTGAATTATATATTATAAGGATATCATCATATCTATTTGTAGGTTGTACAGTATTCTTGTGTTATTTTCAATTTCTCATTCCAGCCCCAAGTCCCAACAATATATTTATATTTATTTTATTAAAATTTAAACACTTTTCTACTGAAATAATGATAAAAGCTTAATAATATTCTAAATATAAAAAAATATTTGGAATAATTATAATAATTCAAATAAGTTAAAAACAACAAATCTATATCAAAAACACTTATTAGATTACTCATCAACTATTAATAGAAAAATAAGAGTGCTTGGTTAATAAAATTAAAAAAAATGATCATATTTGTCTAAAACGAAAAAAATATATTAATTTATTAAAAGAGAATCACAATATATGTGTTTTCCAATTTTATCACAGAATATATCTTTATTTTAAAATTAAAAAAAAGTAATATTATATTAATATTATTCGTTTATGTCAATGTTTTTATACTATTTCTTTTGAAAATAAGTATCTCTCATTCTACACATTTCAAATGAAATAACTATTATCAAATTATCATTTTAAACAATTATTTACACTTTTTATCTATTTAATATATAAATCAAGACTTTGTTGATCCCAAGTGAACAATGTGAACGTAAAAAAATACATTACAAAAAATGAGCATATTTTACAACATATATTTGTCTACATTTTTATTATGTGTGGCTTTTTCCTATCTGAAATTACGTCTTCGATGTAAAATACCAATTTTTCGTGAAATTGGCCTTAAACACAACTCCAGTAGCTTCAGTCGATGAACACGAAACCGGAACCTAGAGTCAATAGATCCGGAGTTCACACACACTCACTCAAGTTCGGAGTACGAAAAAGTGAAGACAAAGTTTATGTAATATATTTCATTTCATTAAAACAAAACGAAACTATTACAAGGAGTATGGTAGACAAAATGATCACAGGGAGTTTCCCGAGTGTCGCAACACTCCCACTCACAAGTGATCTAGCACAAGTGCACCTAGAGTTATATCTCCTAACTCTACTAACGGCGCACAGCGCAAAAGCTACTACACAAACTCTAGCTGAAAGGTGTAAGCTATGATTCTAAAAATCAGATTTCGTTCTTGAAAGAATGTAATTCCGTATCCTCTCCATTCCACTTCAACGAATATAAATATAAAGAGATTAGCACTAAGTTAGGCACTATTCGAGGAAAATATACAACATAATATTTACTATGATACGAACTAATTAGGAGACTAATTATTTCTTATTCTAACACTCCCCCGCAGTCGAAACGGGAGGTTCTCTAACGTTGAGGCTGGCTCGAAAATCTTCAAATAGTAGCAAGGGAAGGCCATTGGTGAATATGTCGGCCAGTTGGTACCGAGAGGGTACATGGCGCACGCGAACTTCGCCCCTGGCCACTTTCTCGCGAACGAAATGGATATCCATTTCGATGTGTTTCGTGCGTTGGTGCTGGACGGGATTCCCAGAAAGATAAATTGCGCTAATGTTGTCACAATAGACCAAGGTGGACTTGCGCAATGGACAATGCAGCTCAAGAAGAAGGTTCCGAAGCCAACATGATTCGGACACGACATTGGCCACGCCGCGATATTCAGCTTCAGCACTCGAGCGTGACATGGTGGGCTGTCATTTGGCAGACCAAGAGATGAGATTATCTCCCAGAAATACACAGTAGCCCGACGTGGAGCGGCGGGTATCGGGGCAGCCCCCCCAATCCGCATCGGAGTAGGCGACGAGATCCAGAGCCTTTGAAGCGGAGAGGTGAAGACCAAGGGATATGGTTCCCTGAACGTACCGGAGGACCCGCTTAAGTGCAGCCATGTGATCATCATTCGGCGCGTGCATATGGAGGCACAGTTGCTGAACAGCGTACGACAAGTCGGGTCGAGTGAAGGTAAGATATTGTAAAGCCCCAGCCAAACTTCTGTATAAGGATGGATTGCTGTAGGGAGCTGCAGAGGTGGCGCTGAGTTTGGATTTCGTATCAACAGGCGTCGGACAAGGCTTGCAGGAGTGCATTCCGGCACGGTCCAGAATAGTAGCAGCGTACTTCGATTGGGACAGAAATAAGCCGTCCTTGTGCTTCACAACACGAATACCCAGAAAATTATGAAGCAGACCCAAATCTTTCATAGCAAATTCGGAGCTAAGGTGAAACATGAGAGACCGCCGTAACTCGTCGTCGGAGGCAGTCAAAATTATATCATCGACGTATAACAATAGGAAGGCAATAGCGTCACCCTGTTTGTAGACAAATAGTGAAGTGTCCGATTTGCTGTTTTTGAACCCAATGGTGGAGACAAAATCAGCGAAACGTTGATACCACGCTCTCGGGGCCTGCTTAAGACCGTATAAAGACTTGCGAAGAAGACACACATAGTCTGGATGAGTAGAATCACGAAAACCCATCTGTTGGTGCATATAGACAGTTTCCTGCAAGTGCCCGTGTAAGAAAGCGTTGCTCACATCGAGCTGATGAATCGACCAATTCCGGGAGAGAGCAAGAGTGAGAACCAGACGAATCGTAGCCCGTTTCACCACGGGACTGAAGGTCTCACCACAATCAATACCGACACGTTGCGTTTTACCATCACCTACAAGACGGGCTTTATGCCTCTCAAAAGAACCATCAGATTTAATTTTGTGAGTAAAAATCCACATAGACCGAATAATGTTCACCCCAGATGGTCGAGGTACTAAATCCCACGTCCTATTTTTAATAAGAGCATTATATTCGTCAGTCATGGCCAGTTTCCAATTTGGATCATGGAGGGCATCTACGGGGTTACGAGGCAAGGATGATGGCGTAACTAGAGTAGAGTGAGCTTCAGACGGATCAAATATAGTGGACGGTTTGAAAATCCCTCGCTGACTGCGAGTAATAGGACGTTGTGGGGGGTGTGCGGTGTACCGCGTGGCTGGTGGAGGTGATGGGACAGGAGAGGCTGGAGCGGGATCGAGAGGTGGGGAATGAGCAGGTGCTAAATTAGGGGAAGCAGAAACAACTGGGGAATGAGGTTGTTGATCTAGCAAAGGAGCAGCTGGAGATGGTGTTGGGCTGACAGTATAATGTGGAAGGAGAAGAGGGGATGGCCCAGCGTCTACAAAATCATAGGATGCGGACGTTGGGGTATGGGTGCTGGAGAAAGGGAAGGTGTGTTCGTCAAATTTGACATGGCGACAAACGATGAATTTGCGATATTTTAAATCGAAGCATTTGAATCCCCTATGATTCGCTTGATATCCCAAGAAAACACAGGGAGAGGATCGTGCCTGCAGTTTTCGAATCGTGGGAGAAGGGAACAGGGGAAAACATAGGCAACCAAAGATACGCAGATGGTCATATGAGGGGGTACGACCGTATAGGAGTTGGAGAGGAGTTTGATTGGACAGAAGCCGAGTGGGGGTGATGTTTAGGATATGAACAGCCATCTGCAAGGCATGATGCCAATAGGACGGCGGAACCGAGGCATGGAGGAGAAGTGTGCGCAGAACATTATTGATGGTTCGAATTTGGCGTGCTGCCTTGCCATTTTGCGAGGAGGAGTAGGGGCACGAAAAACGAAGAGCAATGCCTTTGTCATCACAGAATTTGCGGAAGACAGTATTGTCAAATTCGCGCCCATTGTCGCATTGAAATGCCTTAATTTTGCGTTCAAATTGTGTGGTAATGTATGTATGAAAGTTCGAAAAAATGGTGGTGACTTCGGACTTATGTGAGATGGGAAAAACCCATAGAAAGTGAGTAAAATCATCCAAAAATAAGACATAGTAACGATGACCAGAGGTACTTAAGACTGGAGAAGTCCAAATATCACTATGAATAATGTCAAAAGGCATACATGTAACAGAATTTGATGAAACGAAAGGCAATCGAATGTGCTTCCCAAGAATACGAGAATGACAAGAAGTAGACTTAAGAGAACGATGAAACTTTATTAAATTATTTTTCTGAAGAGTAGATAGAACAACATCTCCAGGATGCCCAAGGCGGTCATGCCAAACCGAGGAGGCGAGGCACGCGGTCGGGGAAGTATCACAGAGTTTGCTGGGAGAGGTACAGGGATAAAGAGGGCTAGAGCTATCACATCGCATGAGTCGAGTCCCCGTCTGTAAATCATGCACAGAAAATCCATATGGGTCAAAGACTACAGAAACTCGATTTTCAGTGGTAAACCGACGAACAGAGACCAAATTTTTAATAAGCTGAGGAGTATGCAAAACATGATTTAGTTTCAAAGGTTGGGTAGGGGTAGGAAATACGGTACTACCATAACCACGAATTGGGATCGACTTACCACTCCCAACAGTAACACCATGAGAAAAATTGCTCGAATTAAAATAGGAAGTGAGAGTACCTTGCGAATTGGTCATATGGGACGATGCTCCGGTGTCCATATACCAATTCGGATCCGGCTGAGAGAGCGACATAGTGTGCATAGCCGATTCAACGTCTGTTGGGGACCAAGTTTGGCCAGCATAGGCCGAAGGCTGCTGGTGCGACGGGCGAGGGCCCAGAATGCCTTGTTGGGGCCGCGGATGCATACCCGTCGGCTGGCTAGGGTATGGACAGGGTGGAGACTGCCAAGCAGGTGGTGCCCAACCCCACCACGGCGGGATAGGCCACGATTGTGGCGAGACGGGAGAGGTGCGGGGCTGATTTGTCGGATGACCCGAGTTTCCCGAGGTGCCTTGATTCTTCCCGGAATTTCCAAACTTGTTGTTATTCCGATTGCGATTGGACCCACGAGACTGCTGTTGTTTCCCTCGGCCAGCGGCAGGAGGCCGAGAGTTCGGCTGGGAGTCATCACGGACAGTGACAGGATACGCATCCTCCTGTCCGGCAGCAGCTTCCTTGAGACTCGTTTCTTCCAGAACGAGCATGGAACGGACCTCGTAGAACGGAGGGAGAGTCTTCATATGACGCAGAACCGAAGCGACACCCTTATACGCAGGAGTGAGGCCGCCAATAATGCGGAGAACAAGGCGGTTGTTCGGAACGGGAGCACCCACGTTTCGGAGCTGATCAGACAAAGATTTGAGGCGCTGACAATAGGCAGATACTGAAGGAAAATCTTTGAAATAGGAGTTGTTGAATTCGTTCTCAAGAGCAACGGCACGAGAATTCTCGTTGTCTTGAAAGAGATCGTGATGGCGATTCCACAGTGTGAGAGCCGAGACATCGGCCTCGATGACTGTATTGAGGAGATCGGTGGAGATTGTCGAGTATATCCATTGCACCACAGCAGCATCAAGAGTGTCCCAAAGTTCCTGTTCAGATTCAGAGCGGTCCGCTACGGGCTTAGGATTACCGTCCTTGTCGGTGGGAATAATGATATGGGAGAGGACTTTGTGAGAGCGGCAGTGAACCTTGAAAAGCTCAGCCCACGTCGCATATTGGACATTCTCCATCTCGAGAATAATCGGGGCGTGAGATTTGATGTTGGAGACAGCAAGTGCAGGGTGGAAAGAGGACGACTCTTTGGTGGTGGAGGTTGATGACTCGACCATGATGACGGCTTATGAGAGGAAAGGGGTAGAATGAGAACGGCGGCAGAGGGAGAAAAAGTGGAAGCGGGGATAAAGATCAACCCTAATCTGATACCATGAAAGAATGTAATTCCGTATCCTCTCCATTCCACTTCAACGAATATAAATACAAAGAGATTAGCACTAAGTTAGGCACTATTCTAGGAAAATATACAACAGAATATTTACTATGATACGAACTAATTAGGAGACTAATTATTTCTTATTCTAACAGTTCTCTCAAAATCGTCAAGTGATATCTCGATCATCCATGGGTATATATAGTAGAGCCGCACATGTGAAACTTTGAGGTGGCGCATTCCGATTGGTCACATGCTTGGCTGGCGTCACTTTTCCATGGATTACATCACTTCCAGAAATTCCAAAATATTAGATTCTTGAATCTTTGAATCTTGAATCTTTGATTCTTGAATCTTCGAATCTTGAATATTCAATTTCTTCAAATTCAATTTCATACTTCAACAGAATCTTGACTCCATCGATCTCAATACTTCATCTTCAATTTCATTTTGATAAACTCTAGATGATGAAGCTTCAGTATTTCATCGTCTTCATGGTCATCGATATAGTTGAAGTAGCAAACATGAAGTCCAATCAACATAATTGAAATCGCAGGCATCTCTGTAAGAGACATCAGTCGCCAGCTGCACGGTGTGAGACAAGAGTCGCCAGCTGGGGACGTGAGACACCTATCGCCAGCCGGGGCATGAGACGTGAGTCGCCATCTCCTGACTTGAGACATGAGTCGCCAACTTCATGACAGAGGACATGAGTCGCCAGCACCTGGATAAGGGACATGAGTCGCCAGCTTTGAGTGAAGGACGGGAGTCGCCAGCTCTTGTAGTGAAGACAAGAGTCGCCAGCTCCTGGAGTGAAGACACGAGTCGCCAGGTATGGACCGTGAGACGAAAGTCGCCAGCTACAGGACTTGAGACGTTAGTCGCCAGCTTTGATGCATTGCCTTCAGTTGACATCTTCAGTTTATCAAACCTGAAATCATGAAACATATATCCAAAAGCAAAGTTGTCGCCAAAACCAACATTTACAATCTCCCCCTTTTTGGCACAACCCATAAATTCAAACAGACAAGCACAAGGAGATACACAAATCTTCCCCTCAATTAAAACATAGGAAAAATAACTAAGTAAAAGATGGAAAAACATTAATCACACAATCAATGAAAAACCATAAAACACTTGGATAGAATCCAAAAACCAAACATCAAAAGTTTGCGCCAAGCGCTGAATCGAAACATAAACCAAATGATAATATCCAAGATAAGAAAAACCATGCATGCAAGAAAAACAATGTCATATGCATGCTAATAAAAAACACACATGAAAAACGGAAATTGTTCAAGAGTTATTAAAACTGAAATTTAATGAGAAGCAAAGTCAGAAGCCTTCGGAGAGCCAGTTGGTGTTGGTGAACGAACATGGCTGTAAATTGGCACTTCATCATCATCTTCGTCACTGAACCCATCGTCAGAGCTGGAGTCTTTTTTCCCTTCATCTTCAGACACATCTTGATTTCCATAAATCTCGTACTCTCCGAAATCAGCATCTTGTTCAACATCAACATCCACAATGTTGATATCATCATCTCCTTTAACATCTTTGAGCCAATCAGACGGCATCGCACGCGACGCCTCTGGATTTGAGGTTTCACCAACCTTAGATTTTCCCTTGCGAGCAGCATCCATAACACCTTCAAAGATATCATCATCTGTTTTCTCTCCATCATCACTCTCATTTTTCTTTGACAATTCCTTATGAGCCTCCTTGATTGAGTCCCTGACAAGAGAGTAGAGAAAAGTATGTTTCAAACTTTGACCTAGAGAGCCAACATCACCCAATCCTCCCCCTAGTTGGATTTCCAGTTGAAGTTCTTTAAAAGCTTCCTTCTGCTCTAGTTGGGCATCAATCATATTGTTGTACGCCACGACATGCTCAGCCTGGCGTCTATCAGTTTTTTGAACAGAAGCGAAGAACTTTTGGACAGCAGCTGAAGGTACAATAGTTCGGTGGCCATGAATAGGATGATAAGGATTTTTGTGAGGTGAAATTTTTGAAGAAGGACCATAACCACGAGGAACGAACTTCGGTTCCTGATCACTCACATCTGCTGATTTTGGATCAACTTTATGTTCGTTTTTCGCGCGTTTCACAGCTGTTGACTTTGTTCGGGGTAGACTGAGGAGTAATGTAACTAACAGCAAAAGCTTTCATGGAATTTTCAAATGAAGTCATTGAAAAAGATTTTTGTCCTTCAACTTCAAATTTAGTTCGTAATTTTTCAAGTGACTAATGTTCTCGGTATAGTATAATTATAATCATTCAAACTCACTCCGATCAGCACGTTAAAAACAACAAATCTATATCAAGAAACACTTATTACCCCGTTCACATTTGTCTAAAACAAAAAAAAAACATTTTAATTTATTAAGAGGGAATCACAATATATGATTTTAACAAATTTAACACGGAATATATCTTTATTTTAAAATTGAAAAAGTGATATTGTAGTAAAACATTATTGAAAAAGTAATATTGTAGTAACATCAGACTTGCAAGCATACGACAACAGACAGAGAGATCGAGACTTGCAAGCATACAACAACAGACAGAGAGATCGAGTTTTGATTGTAATAATGAAAATACATTAGAGTATACAGATCCCCCAACCCTCCCAACACTAATTTTCCGATCAAACCTTATATCTCGATAAACCGTAAAGACGACACATTTCAGCATCGCGTATTTACATGGAACTTCTGCCCGAACACTAGCATTGAGAGAGCCACAAATCAATGTGTGCAATGACTTGCTGCCTTACTTTGTCGACTGCATCTGGGGAGCTGCAATTCCTATCGTTGCCTGGAACATGGAAATAAAAAATATAATCCGAGAAATACAAATTTATAAGTTGCAGAAATACTTCCCAAACACACCCATACAAGTGTAACAAGAAAATTACAAATCGGCCACACATAAAATAGGCCCTTACACTTTTGGCCCAATTATATAGATTTGTTTGCACTTTGGTCCTAACTAGAAATGTTTTCCAATTTGATTCAACTAGAATGTCGTTTCTTTGCATCTTTTGTGCCACTATTTTTTTATTTTTTTTACCTCAACTTAGCTTTGATACTGAGTGGTGTTATATGGGATCAGAAGCTTCAAACTCAATCACATGGGGAACAAATGCGTAATTTCTCGTTTTTCTTTCTTTTTCCATTGAACTGCATATTTCATATTTACAGTATTTTCTAATTTTGAACTCAAAATTTAATGTTTGTACAGATTACCTTCATACTCTATTTAAATACACGCCCCATATTCTGCAACGTCTCTAACTACACCCCTAGCTTTTATTTAATGAATGAAAAAACAAATATCATAACTAATACTCCATTTAATATACCAACGAACCCAAATTTTACAACGACTATATAAAAGACGTAGAAGTTGAGAGCTATGAATATGCCATGAGTACCTTCTGGAACAAAATGAGATTGGTGGCAGCCGTGAAAATCAGTTCCATGGCCACAGTTGTAACATGTTATGATGTATGAAGGCACTGAGTGATTGAAGAGAGAGAAAATTATTTCATTAAACAAGGGACATACATTTGACAAAGCAGTTAAGAAAGTTGGCAAATTCAGTCGAAATAAAAGTCAACACTACTCGAATACTATGGAGCACGCTTAATTACTCGAATCAGAAATATGTTTTTTCCCGATATAATCCACCCAAATATACAGCAAGAAAAACAAAAACAAAAATGAGCATATGACATTCATAGATAAAATATCCGGACTCACTCTCAGGGGAAGATGTCTGTTTGGATGCGTGTCGCCATGGGTCCTGTGATCCATTAGTGAAGATTATTTTCGAACCTGACAAAGAAAATCAGCACTGAGTTAGTAGTTTATGATCCACGAGAATAGTTATTTCGTTAAACTGTAAATGAAAAAGGCTAGATAGATGATGGAATTACCAGCGATTCTTGTGCCTCCATAGTATATATTTGTTCCAGTAACATCAGGATAAACACCGTCCCCAAATACATTTTTGCAGAGGTCCAAATGATATCTGCCATCAACAATCACTCGTTTTGTTTTATAAGAATGTCCATTAGCTAAAGAGCTCAA
The DNA here is from genome assembly GCA_954870475.1 of Euphrasia confusa. Classification (NCBI taxonomy): domain Eukaryota; kingdom Viridiplantae; phylum Streptophyta; class Magnoliopsida; order Lamiales; family Orobanchaceae; genus Euphrasia; species Euphrasia confusa. The sequence goes on from OX940967.1 coordinate 1,461,070, forward strand.
AATGCTAGGAGAAAAAACTTTGCCTGTAATCAACTTTAGACGAGCGGATACTATCGTTCGAAGGTGCAACTTGAAAATATGCAACCTCGGTGCAGACTTGGAACCACCACAAGCGAACATAAATGTCGCCGGATATATTAGTGTTCTTCATATGTTCTTGATTATACATTTCAACACTGACACCATGACTTTTGACATAAGTAGCATATGTTTTCTGGAATTTAAAATGTATATTATAAAATGAGGTTAAACGCGGAGCTTATATATAACTGGTTAAACATTGATTAGAAGTGTTTAGCATTTCTCAAACTAGTCCGAGTTTTATACAAGAATCAGTTTCAACTAGCAACCATCGAAGCAACCAATTAAATACAACATTTTTGGATCGAATGCAGTGAAAACGCTTACCACCAAATCCTTCCCAGTTTTCTTTGCTTCGGTAAGAGGGGTGCACAGTTCATCTGGATTTCCATATTGAAACTGGAAAATGGAAACCACGACAACTAATTTACAAAACTAAAAAATAATTTCTTTTTGAATAAAGTTGCAATTATCACGTACCGCTATAACCGCAACGTCTGCCAGAAAATACATGAAATCACCATCATTTTCCAGCTGCCATAAACATAAGTCTTCGAAAATTAAGAAATCAAGCTCAAGATACAAACTTTATATAACTTGATGTCACCAGTATCGGATCGACAACGAAAGTTCATGTTATACCTCAGAAGCACTAAATTGAGCCTTGACTGCTTCTTTATCAGATACAAGTCTTTGGTCGACAAGATGGGTAATTTCTTGCAGGACAGATTTACATTCTAGGCCCGCAGAAACACCTATCTGCATAAGAATATCAACGACATGATTTTCAGACAAAAAATCGGAAATTTAATAGCGTAGTTCATATTCAGAGCAAGGTCAATAGAACTTTGTATTAATATAAAAAATAGTCAGATAACAGTGTGAGAGTAGTAGAGCAAATATTTTTAATCGTCACCTGCTTATCGAATTCTGTGAAGTTGTAAACAGCTTGGACAACTGCAGAGCTTGCAAGACTCCCACAAGTAAGGTGAGGGAACTTCAAACGGAACCAGGCGCTAAGGGCACCCGCATATGAAACACCAAATACAAACCATGGGTTATCGATATCTGATCTGTTGAGCTTTGCATTTAATGAATCCTGTGTCATTTTTTATATATATACAAAATGAATAAAAGAAAAAGAATAAAGTTTTATAAAAGTGAAGAAGGTGATAGAAACGGCATCTACTTTTCCTCATAATCACAATACAATAAATCAAAATTTAAACCTTTTACTACTTGCCTGGTAATACTCTCTGAAAATAGCCAAATCGAAGAGAGCTTGTTTCGATGAAAGATATTTCAGATTCTCCGTTGTTAACGATGTAAACGGGGAACTCTTTCCGTAATAACGATGCTCGAGAGAAACCACAGCTGCTCCAAACTTCTTAGCCAGAACCTGTTTCGGCTTTCCAGGATTTAGAAGCAATCACAAACTCGAACCTCGTTTAGGAATAGTCTAGGTGTAAACTTACACCCATATAGTCATTGGCAATCCCATCGCACGGAGATTCTCCACAGATACTAAGAAATATCGGCCCATCAGGGGCTCGAAAATAATCGAGATATTCATAGTACCGTTGCTTAAAGGTACGATTATCCTGACAAAACAAAAAACAATCACATTCAACCACTTACATACCCGAATACGAGACTCACAAACATAAGGTAAACACTAATTCAATCTAATTTCAATTTTGAAGCCAATAGACCGACGAATTCAACTACAGTATTTCTAATAAATCAAGACAATGAAAATCTGGGCTTACGTATGGAGAAAAGTGATCGAGGGTTTGGTTGATCCATTGTTCTTCGCTCGTTAAACTATAATTGCCGCCGGACAACGACAGCCGCCGGTGCCGTGGGAATGACGCGCCTCCCGATGCGACCATCAGGATGAACGTGAAAACGGCGATGAGATTCATCGCTCCTGCAATGGGAGATAGAATTCGGGGACAATTTATATTTATATTGAACTGAATGTACAACAAATCCGTGCCTTTTTGCGCGAAAGAAGTCAACACCTCTCCATAATAATTTGAATTCGTGACTTTTGCGCGAAAGAATTAGTCAACACCTGCCCATAATATGACCAAACGGGCCCTATAATTTGAATTCAAAAAATCTTGTTCGCTTACCGGTTGACCGGGGATTGCAGTATCATTGTTCACTCCCACACATCTCATGCATGCATGTGGACGTTTCTACGTGACTGGTTGAAGTGGATATTGAGGATCGGGTTTTTTCCTCGTGGAGTCGAAATATTGATTACACAGACGGATCGGATAACCGTATATGGGTTAGATAGGATCAGAGTTTAGTGAATGTCCAGATGGTTCACATGTCTGATCAGTGGATTCATTGTTGAGTTACTGACCTCAGGATAACGGTCATACGGTTCTACAATTTCGTTTATGGCTACAATACGGTTATAGAGAGGCGAGGATTATGGGAATATCTGTTGTCTATATCTAAGCACTTCAGGATACTGATTGGGTGGTGCTGAGGGACTTCAACACCACCGTGGATGAGAGTGAGGCAATGGGAGGTAAAGCGACTTTGGGGACAGATGACGAGTTCCAGGCTTTGTCTGACGACTGTTGATCGACGGTCGGACCGTGGTATACATGGCATAATCAGCAGGAGAATAACCGGAAGTGGCGACGTCTGGATAGAGTGGTGGTTAACCCTTCTCGGTTAGTGCATCGTGCTGATGTTGGGAGTCCAACCCTCGTTCGGATTAAAGCATCGGGGGAGAAGTGAAGAGGTGGAACCAAGCTAATCGGAAGAAACGGGACGAGTCGGGACGGAGAGCTGCAGCAGGCGCCTGGCGGGCGCCTGGGGGGCAGGCGAGCGCTTGCTAGCCAGCGCGGTCGATCGCCTGGGGACCAAGCGGTCGCTTGGTCCCATCTTCAGAGAAGTTGAAATCGTCGCGGGCGGGCGCTTCCTGGGCAGGCGGTCGCCTGGTCTCCTGGCGGCTATTTGACCGCGGGTTTGACTCGGTTTCTTGGGGATTAAGTTAGGGTTTTGACCTCCTATCTATATAAGGACCTCCTCCCCTATTTTATGTAATCAAATAGAGAACACATAGAACACGAAATAGTGAGTCGAAAAGAGATCTATCGAGATCCGGTCCTGTACACAAGAATATTATTATCGAATAATATTGGGTGTGGTGTCCGTGGAAGTAGGCATTCTTGGCCGAACCACGTAATTCTTGTCTTCCTTCCTTTTTATTCCGCTTTATTTATCAAATCGAACCTACCCTTTAACGATCGACGGAGATATACCGGCCTAAGAAGCGTATATTCCCTAACAGCTGACAGTATCTATTACACTTTACCGACTCGGACCTTGGATCCGGTGACAGCTAGTTAGGGATACAAAGTGTGATTTCGTTTCGATAACCACATTACTGATATTGAGGACTTTATCTCTTAGACGAGGAGTGTTTGGTATTACACGATTTATGGATAATCACCCTTTTCTTCTACTTTCACTCATCTCGATAAAAATAAAATAAATTATATTCCCAAATTCAAGAAGCCCTAAATAGTTAAATGAAGAATATATCAGTCCACTACGGTGGACTTATGTCAACGCAAAGAGGTGTCGAAGGTTGAACTAATTAAGGTCTAAGGCGTGACATGGCGTGGTGATGTTGGCAAGAGCTTTCCTCGCTGATCCATGTGGATGACGAGGTGGATGACGCATCTCCACCGAATTGAATTTGAAGAGGTGGAGAATATGTTTAAAGACTTGCTGCAAAAACATTGAGTACTAATAATTTTTTTTTGAATTATTTGATCTTCATATTTATTGTGAAAATTTGATGAAATTTGGTGTAATAATTTAATAGTACCATTTTCACTCGTGTTGTTAAAGTTTCAAGATCAATTATCAATCTTGATAGAAGAATTTTATGTTTTTTTAATGAATTATTTCTGTTTATTTTGCGTGAAAAATGTATATATTTTTTTAAATTAGATGAATTATAGTTTTTGATATGTATGATATAAAGAGACAAAAATAAATGAAAGAACAAGGAATTGATAATTACATGAAATTACACATTCCCTTAAACCAACAAAATTACGAAAAATGCCATTAAAAATCATATGCGCCTTTTATGTCGAATTTTGGTCAATTTGTTAGGGAAGTGCAATAAAGTCACAAAACTAATGAATGTTTTACATTTTTTTCATGACAAATTGTATCAGGACTTTATTTATCAATACAATAATTTCAATACTTCCCGACTTTATTTAATCAATATACAGTAATAACTTCAATACTACAGTCAAAAAAGACAATTGGACTTTATTTATTAATACAATAATTTCAATACTTCAGTCAAAAAAGACAATATAAACTTTACGAATTTAGATAAATCTTAATCATGCGTCTTTTATGTCGAATTTTGGTCAATTTGTTAGGGAAGTGCAAAAATTACATATATAGCCTCTGAAATATCAAAACTTAAAGTTCGGTCGTTAAAATAAAAAAAAGTAGTGATCATGTGCATGGTAAAAAAAAAAAAAAAAGGAAGCATGAGTATGATATTTTGGACATGACAATCACTTATTGGAGCAACAATGAAGCATTAAAATTCCAAAAAGGTTGCTTCAACTTTTTATGGAAATCTATTAATAATAATTTAATTTAAATATGTGCAATTTATTTATCTCATTCATATTATCTTTTAAAATTAATTTAAATAAAATCTATTAATAATATATTTATTCTCAAAATTTTGTATTCATATTTTATAAAATAATATATTTAATAAGATAATTAAAAATTAAAAAAAAACTTATTCTTTTTATTTTAGAATGTAATTTTTTTATTTAATTGTTTATATAATTTTGTTAATTTAAAATTAATTAAATATCATTTTAAAATTTATTTTAAAAATAATTAATAATATTGTTAAGAACTATAAAATTAATAAATAAATAATTTGAAGAAATATTGATAATAAATATTGTGAAATATTATATTGGGGGAAGAACATGAATGGGTAGTGAGTACCCACTTTTGCACGATTAAAAAATGTAATATCTTACCGTTAATTTATTAAATTTATTTTTGTACGATTAGATGTTGATGCGTAAGACTTATCTTTATTCTCAATTAAAATTAACAATTATAGTTTAACGTAAATAATTTAAATTTAACGTAAATTAAAATTATTTTCTAAAGTAAAATTAAAATTATTGTTTAACTTAAATTAAAATTATTTTTTATGAATATAAAATTATGTAGTAATACTTAAATAAAATAATATAAATATATTTTTATTATTTTATATTATTCTATATATATTTTTAAGTACAATTTTTAATGTTTCTCTTGAATGTTAATATATAAATCATTAAAAAGTTATTCTTGGTCTTATTTAAATATTATTCTATAATTTAAAAAAATTATACTAGTCTCTAAAATAATAATATAAAATATATTTATATTATTTTATTTAGGGTTACTTCATAATTTTTATAATTAAAATAAGAGTAATTTAGAGAAAAAATTAGAATGGGTTTATGATTTATAAATAAGTAACATAGTTTACCTTTCTAATAAAAAAGGTAATCAATTTATTGTATATATATAATTTAATGTATTTATATTAATTGTATTCATAATTTAGGTAGGCTTTTCAAATTTGATTTGTCTATTTTAACCTTTGTATTATATTAATTATATTTTCTATTTTTTTTTTATGTTTTATGTAGTTATTGTTGAAATTTTAATCGTTTTCGGACACAAATTCTTGAAATCAATCACATGATACTTTTTTAAAGAAATAGTTTTTTATTGCGATTCTTTTTTTTTTCAAAATCCAAAAAACAAGTTTAGCCGTTTTTGCATTCGCATACTACAGTTTGTATGTTCTTGAGTCCACCCGAAGGTAAAAACTTTTTTTCTTTTCAATTTTTAATCTGGATTTTTGTTATCAAATCGATCGGCCGGATATTTACCATGTAGCTTTTCAATCGGATTCTGGAAACAAAGCTTAATTATGAATAAATTGAATTCTCGAACACAAACAAAACTACTAGCTAAGTCAACACACCAGTTAGTAATAACGAACAGATTCAGACGGGCGGCAACACGAATTAGACGACATCGATATATGGATCGATCGAGATCCTAGCTCTCGAGGATCTTCCAAATTCGCTGGAATTCGAGAGACGAATTGTTGAAATTGTCGGTCAATCGGGAATGCCTTATTAATCAATCGTACATTACCAAACTGAGGGTGGTGTCATGTGTTTTGTCTTTAGTTTCAGTTGATTTGTGGAATTTTCAATTGAGGGTTGGTCTCAGTGCCTTATTATATGGTTGCAAGGTATAATATGCATGTTGTATGTAATTATTTTCTCATCGATATTGCAAATCGCAAGCGGGTTCTATAACATTGGGAGCCATGAGCGTGATTGGTCCGAGTCATGATCCTTTTACGACACCCCATATTCTGGTGGAGAGTGTGGTGTCCTAGCCGAGGCCATGTTCTATGTCCCCGCATAAAATAGAGCAAAATTTTGGTAAACTTTTATCCACTTTATGGATTTGAACTACCAATTATACTGCACAAGCATGTATAGTGTATGTAGTAACTTTTGACAGGCAGTTGAACGGTTGAACCATCATCGACAAACCAAAGACAACCCTGTAAACAAAGTTTAATTATTTGGACTAATAGGTGTTATATCTACGACAAAATTTAATTATTGTAACTATTATGCTATTAAACTACTAGTTCGTAAACTAAAAAGACACTACGCATTTGTAACTACATACTAAACTACAACCGGATAGTAGTGTATTTAATACATTCAGATTCACGCTGACAATTAAACCATCAGAAACAAAATACCAACTGATAAAAGAAAAACACAAATTGTTATGATCCAAAATAAAAATAAAGTTAACTAGAGTTATGTTCTAAATGGACAAAATGCTTGCTGGTTAACTATCCATGTAAGTAAAAAAAACAATATAGCGAAGATACATGTTAATGGCACAATAAACCGATTAGATTAGCTTAATTGTTGGCTCTCCAACACTCCGAACTCGCTGCAAATTCGCTTTACAAGTTTGGATCTGAACATCGCAGCTTCATCTTGGCCAAACGGAGTTTCAAAATCTTCTTCGGTTGCGAGTATCTATAAGTAGTGCATCATAAATATACATCGCACTCCAACCTGTTCAATTGAAAAACAGTATACTGTTAAATACAATGCAAATAGTTTCATGAATAGTGTATTCAAAAATATTAAGCTTAGAGTGTACTCGGCACAAGACACATGTGTTATCAACTTAGACGGGTGGTTATTTGATTACTATACATTTTTTGATTTTAATGTTACTGCAAAAATTGCATTTGATAGTATTTTTTATTAAAACTTTAATGTGTGTCGGTTTATTTATTAATGATTGAGTGAACGAATAAATACAGTGTTTACAACCATCGAACTCACACTTGTAGAACTCTTTTGCTAGTGAAAATGCTTATAAATGAGTTACTTCAATTTACGACATTTGTTCTCGGAGAAGCTTCTTGAATTCAGTAGCATTCATCTATCTATTTGAATAAAGTTTAAGCTTCTGGTCAAAGACGAAATGTCTAAATAGTGTCTCTAAGAGTTTAAGATACCGACTTCTTGGAATATTACATAGAACATATCAGACAACAAATGAATTCAAAAGCATGGCCTCCATACATTTATTTGACACTAGTGAGGACATCAGAATGAAATCAAAGTTAAACGGTAAGTATTGTATCTTTATAAACGAGCAAACTGTTTGTGTAAACTATCAAACCATTTTAGTCAAATACAACTACAAAATAAACAACGCAAAATGTACACTATTTGTTATAAATTCTGAAGTTTATCTATTCAACTTCTAAAATAATTATTCTATTACTAATATCTGAATTGCGTTTTGTTTGAAATATCAACCACTTTGTTCAAAAAAGTGCAGTGTATGTAGTAGAGTATGACCTGAAGCTTATAGATTATTCATCACTAAACAAGTCAACCATGTAATTAAGCTAATAGATTATTCATCACAATTATTCATCACAATAGGTGTTATGTACATGAACAATTTTTAGTAAACTACTTGTGCGTTACCCATTAGATCACTTGATACATATATAACTACTCAATACACTGCCCTATAATGTTCAGAGTTTTTATTATAATCTAAAAGTTAATCTATTTACACTACTAAATACACTGCCCCGTTTAATCTATTTACACTACTAAATACACTGCCCCGTTTAATAAATTATACATGTAGTATAAATTAGTAGTCCAATTTACACTACTACCAAATTCATTGTACCAGCCGGGGCAGTGTATTGAATATATCATGATAATTAAGGTTTGTTTTCAGTTGTTGGAGAAAGGCAAGCTGCAAGAGTAGGTATAAATATATCATGATAATAATGATTATGAGAAAAGAAGAATTATAGTAACTAAGAAAGATATATACCTCAATTTGAGAGATGTATCAGAGGTACTTGTGTTCATGTCATATACTACGTCACGAGAAGTGACGATGGACTCGGCTGAATTTCCGTACTCCTTACCGTTTCTTGAGCATCCAAATTTATTATTATCGGCGCCCTGCAATTAATCATCATTCAATAACTCGATCAACACTATGACACCACCAGTTGGGCTAATTATAAGCTCTCGTGATAATAAAAATAATAAAAATTATTGAATCACATCGTTCACTATATATTTCCCCCGTTTCACATTAACCAACCATATAGTAATTTGTCTCATCAGAGTTTTTGCAAACACGAGCTTTTTGGAATGGAATTTGCAGAGGGTAAGAAACAAATTACATCAAACCTCAGTTTCAACCATGCATTTTCATTGACTAGTTATGACTCCTGCACGCATAGATTTAATTAAACAAATAACGAATAAATCGTCATCTTAATTAAAGCCATTTAGGTTTTGAATCACTTATATTTTAGAGTAACAGGTTCCTATAAGCTTATATTTCCCAAGATATAACAGCACAATTTGGTGATACACTGTGTCCAGATTGTCAAGATAATTTTTTGAATAAGTAAAATAGAACAGGCTGATTCTACAGTTCAACACACCCAATAATTTTCTGATCGTGTTATTGGGTCCAAGTTGAACGTCATCAGATTATTTGTACTGGTACACAAAATAAAGGGAGATTTTCAAAAAAAAAAATTAACTGGTTTGAGTCGATTTAAAACCACTATTCAAGAACCATAAATCAGACATGCAATCACGGAGGGTGTTACACTATGTCAATTCAACCCTAATAACGAATAATTTCTGTAGAATCAAACACCAAATCCAAGAGCCCTAAATCAGGAATGCAATCTACTTACCGAATAATTTCAATTGAGACACTGCCGTGAGAAAACTTTCTTTGACACGAGTATGATGAGACACTACGACGGTGATGCTACCGGACAGCCGGCGGAATCGCAAATCGGCGGAAGGAATCGAGTTTCACGTTTCTGTTGTCCAATTGTGGTATTGTGATTTGTAGTGTATTGTGATATGATATCGGTTATATGGAATGTTAAATTGTGAGTAACAAAATATAATAATTTTTTTAATACTTATAAGGGTTGTTTGGGTAATTCTTATTTTTTTACAAATAGTGTAAAGATTGGTCTTAATATGTATTTTAGAGTAAGATATTTACCTTTTTTAAAAATCTCCTTAGAAGATGAAAAGTGTATTTTATATTTAAAAATAATTTTAATTTGCGTAAAATTATAATTATTTTATAGTTATCTTAATTTATTATTTTAGAGAATTATCTAGATAAACCCCTATTCAATAGAACAAGAGTAATGCATTATTTTAAGAATACTATGCATGGGGTAACATTTGGCTCCAATAACATGGTGTAGACCCGTTTTAACATGCCTTTAATTTTATTATCATTGTATCGTTACATGGATGATGAAGAACGACATACATGTACTTTGTGCCGTGTCACGCTATATAAATTGACGGTCAGTTTCCTTACTAGAAAGGCAAAGGTGAAACTAGAAGGCAATACGTAAGCGAAATGATCAAGAGCTCATTTCATTTCGTTGATTACCAACATAGGCAATATATGATACAAAGTTTATGTTCCAAAAAAAGTAAACATGTCATAATTACAATATTTATAACACTATGTATATTTTTTATTTTTTGTTTGTCTATAATATTTATTAACTATTTATATTTTCATTTATTTTTAAAATATGCATTGCGTGAACAACAAGCAAGGATTTTGGTGATAAAATCTTTCTATAAATATAAGATATATGTATTCCTATTTATTAACCAAGATGCAATGGATGATTGGCGCCGGATGCTGGGTTACGATCGAGCACGATTATCGGTTATGGATGGACTACTCGGTCGGAGATGTGGACTTAGAGTCCCTCGCATATCACTTCGAGATCCGAACTAATTTCATCCTAAAAAAACATGAAGAATTAGGTGTAGTCGAGATGATGACGTTGTGTTCGGAGAATTTCCGTGTATATGTGGAAACCCTACACATGTTCGACGCATCGAAATCGTCAAGAGAGAGAGAGAGAGGTTGATTTTACCAAAATAAGATATACATTCCTATTTCTTAGACAACATTAAATCGTTGCCCTACCTTTCGTACATATATACCTACCTGAGATTTTATCAAAGGTGTACACGTAGTTATGGATGATCGGCCGGTGCATGGATACGAGTACGATTATCGTTTCTCGATCGACGAAAACAAGGAGGTCGGAATCAACATCGCCGACTATTTCTGGCCATATCTTTCATCCCATGGATTCAATCTTTATCATGAGTTGGAGGTCAGAACTACTAATTTCATCCTTAAAAAGAAAGGTGGCGATGGTGAGATGATCATCATGTGTTCCGAGGATTTCACTCTCCGATAATTATAAGTAATCGGAATTGGGAAGTCAATTGATCGACCGGCTCACAGAATACTGGATGCTCGATCACGAGATCGAGGAACTAGTCCTCGATAGGGCGATTAGGGTTGAGAATCTTGTCCCGTTACATTGCTTTAATTTCTTGGATGTCGAAGGCGTTGGTTTGTTTTGCTTGAGCAAGCTAGATTACTTGATCATACACAAGGGCGGATCCAGAATCAAAATCGAGGGAGGGCTAAACGTTTTAAATAAATTAATTTTCAACTTGTTTACTAAAAATAATAGTAAAATATAAGTAATTATAATTTTTTTTTCAAAAGCACACAATATTTAAAGGCAACTAAAATGAAAGAGAAACAAAATGAAAAGAAAAATTTGTAAATAAAAAAGCAAGTAAAATGAAAAATATTAAAAAAAAATTGAAAATAAGAGATACAAAATGAAAAGAAGATTATAAGAGAAACAAAATGAAAATGAAAAAATTGTATAAAAAGTAAACAAAATGAGTAGAAAACATTGTAAAAAAAGGTTAAAAATTGTAATAAAAAAAAAGGAAATTATAAGAGAAACAAAATGAAATGAAAAAATTGTATAAAAAGTAAACAAAATTAGTAGAAAACATTGTAAAAAAAGGTTAAAAACTGTAATAAAAAAAATGAAAATAAGAGATACAAAATGAAAAGAAGATTATAAGAGAAACAAAATGAAATGAAAAAATTGTATAAAAAGTAAACAAAATGAGTAGAAAACATTGTAAAAAAAGGTTAAAAATTGTAATAATAAAAATGAAATTATAAGAGAAATAAAATGAAATGAAAAAATTGTATAAAAAGTAAACAAAATTAGTAGAAAACATTGTAAAAAAAGGTTAAAAATTGTAATAAAAAAAAATGAGAAGAAAAAAGCTATTGGGGGGTCGAACTCCATACCTTTCTCTTTTGGAAGAAGATTAGAGAAGTGGGCTAACCACTTGAACTACTGAACATATATTTAATATTTACTATAAAAAAATATATTACGGCGGGCTATAGCCCGGCCCAGCCCCTGAATAGATCCGCCCTTGATCATACATCATATACTGAGAGGAAGAGAGTTATAGATGACTCGGGTATGATGGAAGCTGGCCCTATTTGTTTGCAAGAACCGAGGATCGGGGATCGAGTATCGGTTCTTGGAGCACGCAGACATGCTTTTCATTTCCATTTGCATCGTTACGTGGTTGATGAAGAACGATACATACATGTCTTTTGTGCCGTTGACGCGCGTTTCATAAAGAACAAGGTGGCCGGCTAGCTAATCGATCAACATGCTAAAGCCTACATTTAACTATAAGAATTTTCTAGAGAATATTGGTCATATATCTTCATTATATTTGGTATCCAATTAATACTAGCTCAACACTACATTTAATTATAAGAATTTTGTACCTTCATTATATATATACATATTTGGTATATCCAAATTTTTTATCAATATTAGTGAATTGATTTAAAATATATTATCAATATTGAATTGATTTAAAATATATTTTGTTTAAAAAACTCTTAAAATAATTTGGAAGTGATTGGAAATATATTTTAATTTTTGTTTATAAAAATTCTAGAAATAAATAGTTAATTATATTGCAATTAATATTTATAAATAAATTAAATTTATATGTATAGACTTTATTAAATTATAAAGTTTACTCTCTATAAAATAGACTTTACAAGTTAATTTAGAAAATTTATATTATTTTTATTATTTAAATTAGTGTGATTTAAAGTGGTTTGATAGTTATATTTATAAAAAAAAATATTTGAAATTTGAAATGTCTTTTAATTTACATATACATATTAATTAAATTAAAAGGTTAAATATATAAATATAGAAATAATGAAGATAGAAAAACAAAATATTAATAGTTTTGAGAAACTAGGTAAACTTTTGAGGGACCGATAGAGTAAATAAGAGTTAGTTGCGAACAAGAAATTGCTATGGATGATTGGCAGATGCTGGGATACGAGTACGATTATTGGTGGACAACTCCGGATTCCGTTGCCGGGACTTGAACCCGGGTCACTCGGGTGAGAGCCGAGTATCCTAACCAACTAGACTACAACGGATTGATATAAATAGTTCTCGATATGTAATACATATATATCTATATAAATATTTTTATTGATCAAATATCAAACTTCTGCAATTTTCATTTTTTCATAATTAGTTGAAAACATTTTGGGGGGGCTTTTGTAATTTTCAGTTTTTGCTGCCAGATAATCCGAAGCTGATGCAACACTCAACTTGTAATTTAACTTTGTTTTACTCTAATACTATATGTAACAAGTCAACAAGCATTCCAAGGAAATATATAAAGGCAAAGGTGATACCAGAAATTCAAGGCAACTCGTAAGCGAAATAATCAAAAGCTCAGTTCGCATGAACGGAAAAATTTGTTGGTTGCCAACAGACTTAACTAAAATATACTACATTATCGTACTTAATTCTTCCGCGTTTCGAGTAATCATTTTCCCGAGTAAACTTGGCACTCAAACAGCCACATGCCGATGTTCCAAGCAATCTGCTGCCTAACACTCTCAACAGCGCTCGGTGAACTGCAATTCCCGGAATCGCCTGAAAGTAATATGGATTAATATTTGGGGATTAAAACGTAATAATACAAGAGAGCTCGACGCACCTCGTGGGATAAAAGGAACTATGGGACACCCGCGAATGTCAACTCCATGGCCACAGTTATGACATGTAATGAGGTATGAAGGCACTGATCATAAAGTTCCAGAGAGAAACACAATTAAATAAAACGACGGAGTTTGTTCGTACTTTTGATTAATTATTTTTCTCCCCCATTCGGGACTGTTTTGCAACTCCTGTAAACCTGCACTCTGCAGATTTTTTAAGACAAAATGAAAAAGTTTGTTTACATGTAAAAAACATCCTTCTGTAAATAATTGGTTTCGATCATACTTTTGATTAATTACTTTTTTGCCCCATTTGGTCTATTTTTGCAATTTCTGCAAACTTGCACTCTGCAGATTCTTGCAAGAAAAAAGGAAGAAATTTGTTTACATATAAACAAAAAGCTTCTGTAAATAATCGTGTTCGATCATACTTTTGATTAATTACTTTTCTGACTCATTTGAGCTATTTTGCAATTTCTACAAATCTGCATTCTGCAAATTTTGTAAGACAAAATGAAGAAGTTTGTTTACATGTAAACAAAATGCTTCAGTAAATAATCGAGTTCGTTCATACTTTTGATTAATTATTTTTCTACCCCATTTGCGACTATTTTGCAATTTCTTGAAACTTTCACTCTACAGGTTTAAAAACAAAATGAAGAAGTTTGTCTACATGTAAACAAAATGCTTCTGCAATTAATCGGGTTCGTTCGAACTTTTGATTAATTACTTTTCTGGCCCATTTGGGACTATTTTGCAATTTCTGGAAACTTTCCCTCTGCAGATTTTTTAAAAACAAAACGAAGATGTTTGTTTACATGTAAACAAAATGCTTCTGCAAATAAATCATGTTCGTTCATACTTTCGAAAAATTGCTTTTCTGCCCAATTTGGGACTATTTTGCAATTTCTAGAAACTCACTCTGCAGAGGTTCTGTTATACTCACTCTGAAACGAAGAAGTTTGTTTCGACTGACGTCGCAACGGGTCCTGCGATCCATTCACGAACACGATTTTCGAGCCCGCGATTCCCGTTCCTCCATAGTACAGATTAGTCGAGTCGACATCCGGAAATGTACCTTCCCCGAAGAGGTTCTCGCATAGGTCCAAATAATATCTGCCATAAAAAAAAATCGATATTAATTACACGGCAAAAAATGCAACTGTATTATAGCTAACCGAACTCGCCTCGCATCGACTTTAGGCGAGCGGATACTATCAGTCGGAGGCGCGACTTGAAAGTCCCCGAGCTCCGTGCAGACTTGATACCACCACAATCGATCGGAAGAAGCATCACTATCGAGCGAAGTGTTCTTCAGCTTCTCTTGATCGTACGACCCAACGTCGACTTCCATAGCCTCCACGTAATATTTCATAAACGAGACGAATGCTTGCTTTCATAAACCCCAAGATATTAGATTATCGTGATTATAAAAAAAAAAAAGTACTTGATTTCAAATTACTTACCACCAAGTCTTTACGAGCTTTCTTTGCTTTGATAATCGGGATACACAACTTATCCTGCAGCCCATATTGAACCTGGAGACAGAGAGACGGGGTACGCATATTACGGTGGAATACGTAAATCGAATGTAATATAATCGTCACGAACCGCTCCGGAATATGAATCCGCGAGAAACAGCAGGAAATCGCCGTCGTTTGTTAGCTCGTTAGCACCGAACAATGCCTTGACTGCTTTCGGCTTAGATCCATCAGCCAGCCTTTGATCGACGAGGCGCGTGATTTCTTGAAGCACGGATTTACACTCCGGGCCCACCGATTCGCCTATCTGAAGCGATGATCAAGAAAAAATAATTGAAATCGGGGCCGAAATGTAATAACAGAAACTCTTGGGGTCACTCTTTTCTGAAATGACGATCAAGAAAAAATATGAAATCGGGGCCAAAATGTAATAGCAAAAACTTTTGGGGTCACTCTTTTCTGAAATGATGATCAAGAAAAGAAAAATGAAATTGGGGCCAAAATGTAATAAAAGGAACTTTTGGGGTCACTCTTTTCTGAAATGATGATCAAGAAAAATAATGACATTGGGGTCAAAATGTAATAACAGAAACTCTTGGAGTCACTCTTTTCTGAAATGATGATCAAGAAAAAAATATATTGGGGCCAAAAATGTAATAACATAAAGTTTTGGGGTCAATCTTTTCTGAAACGATGATCAAGAAAAAAACTGAAATTTGGGCTAAATGTAATAACAGAAACTTTTGGGGTAACTCTTTTCTGAAATGATGATCAAGGAAATAAAAATGAAATTGTGGCCAAAAATGTAATAACAGAAACTTTTGGGGTCACTCTTTTCTTAAAGCTGTTTTCTTCCTACGAAATTATCACCTGCTTATCGTACTCGGTGTTGTTCTGAACAGCAAGGATAACCGCAGCGCTCGCGTGACTCCCGCAGGTGAGGTGGGGAAATTTGAGACGAAACCAGGCACTGAGCGAACCCGCGTACGAACCGCCAGACACAAACCATGGATTCTCGGTGCCGCTCGATCGGTTGAGCCTTTCGTTCAAGTAGTTCTGTTTTCGGTTATCGAAAAAGTAAATATAAAACGATAAAAAAAAGTAAGGTGTTTTGTTTGTTTGTTTGTTTGCCTGATAATGTTGTCTGAAGACAGCTAAGTCGAAGAGTGCTTGTTTTGAGGAAAGGTATTTAAGATTCTCGGTTGCGGTCGACTCAAAAGGGGAGCTGTCTCCGTAGTAGCGATGCTCGGGGGAAACCATAGCCGCTCCGAATCGCTTTGCCAAAACCTGTAATGAAGAAAATCATGAAAAAACAGAATATGTCCCCTGAAGTTTTGCTTATTACATTTATGCCCCAAAATTTTATTTTTCTCATACAATTAAGAAAATCATGAAAAAACAGAATATGTCCCCTGAACTTTTTCTTTATTACATTTATGCCCCAAAACCTGTTATGTTAAAAATCATGAAAAAACAGAATACGTTTCCCTAAGTTTTGCTTATTACATTTATGCAATTATGCCCCCAAAATTTTATTTTTCTCCAATGAAGAAAATCATGAAAAAATAGAATGTCCCCTGGAAGTTTTGCTTATAAATTGCTTATTACATTTATGCCCCAAATGGACAATAATATGATAACCACTTACCCAGATATAGTCGTCGTCGATCCCGGGGGAAGGAATTTTTCCTGAGACGATAAGAAATATCGGGCCATCAGGGCTCCGAAGAAAACCCTGATGCTTACCTACGGGCTATCAGGGCTCAAAATTTCTCTCAATTGTACTTACCTCATCAATGGTGTACAATTGAGAGAAATTTTATATCATTGTAGGAATTATACCTACGGGATACTTTTATAGTTGTAATAATTTTGGGGTGAGAAACGATAGATTTCAAATTTCAAAGTGGCCATTGTGGGATTCTTGTATTTTTATTTTATTTTTAATTTCTTTTTGTGATGATATTGAAATAATTCAAAAAATGTGTATCATTAAACATAATTATATCTAGTCGTAGGTTATATTCTTCTTGTTATTTTCTATTTCACACTCCACTCCCAACATTATATTTATATGTATCTATACATATATAATTTCAGGATCACTAATGCCACGTGGACCAATAGAAAAGCAATAATAATGTTGTGTTCACACTATAAATTATAAATAAAAATAATCTAAATTATAAATAGTAATATTATTAAACATATTTAAATTATTATATATAAATTTTAAATAGTAATTTAAAATTATATATTTTTGGTAATAATAATTACTCATGTCTTTAAATATATAAATTTTTATTTCTTTTCTCAAAATTTTTTTATTTTATTAATATTAATTTAATTTCAATTAATGGTATCTTATTTTCTCAAAATTCTTTTTTATTCCATTAATATTAATTTAATTTCAATTAATCGTATCTTATTTTCTCTTACTATAATTTGGGTTCATAGGTTATTTTTTATTTTTCTGAACATTGAATCGATTTACATGTATACCTCCTTCTATTCATTTATTTTTTTTCCTCGATTTTTTTAATTTTATGTATTAATTATGATTTTTTCGCAGATTCCAAAATCAAATTGTCAATTTTTAATTTATCCTTAATTCAGTTATGTTAAATTTTACAGTTATATTAATATAATTGCATTTCTATCATCTCATTTGTTTACCAAGTAAATTCAATTTTTTTTATATTTTTATTTATTTATCAACTTTATACTTTTTATTTTCCATTTATTTGGATTTTCTGCCAGCGGTTTTAGGTATTTGTTGGATACGTTTGTCACTAGAGAAATGCAGAGACGAGAAACTCCTCTTCCACCAGATTAGAAGCTTCTCGAACGGGTAGAATGAGACGAGAAACTCCTCTTCCACCAGATCAAAGGCTCCTCGATCGGGTAGGATGTAAATCGAGGGATGCGCCTGAGTAGCAGAGAGAGATCGGGTAGGATGAGACGAGAAACTCCCTTTCCACCAGATCAGAGGCTCCTCGATCGGGTAGAATGTAAATCGAGAGTTGCGCCCGAGTAGCAGACACATGTGGGAGAGATCGGGTAGAATGAGACGAGACGAGAAACTCCTCTTCCACCAGATTAGAAGCTTCTCGAACGGGTAGAATGAGACGAGAAACTCCTCTTCCACCAGATCAAAGGCTCCTCGATCGGGTAGGATGTAAATCGAGGGATGCGCCTGAGTAGCAGACACATGTGGGAGAGAGATCGGGTAGGATGAGACGAGAAACTCCCTTTCCACCAGATCAGAGGCTCCTCGATCGGGTAGAATGTAAATCGAGAGTTGCGCCCGAGTAGCAGACACATGTGGGAGAGATCGGGTAGAATGAGACGATAAACTCTTCTTCCATCAGATCAGAGGCTCATCGATCGGGTAGGATGTAAATCGAATGATGCGCCCGAGTAGCAGATCAGAGGCTCATCGATCGAGTAGGATGTAAATCGAATGATGCGCCCGAGTAGCAGACACATGTGGGAGATAGCCAATAGGTCTCATCCAAGGACTAACTTCATAATATTTCAATTAAAATTCGTCATATCTGAGATTCGAACTCTGCTTCGTCGGAGAATTACACCAACATCACCACAGACCTTACCACTCGGCTATGCCCCAAGAAGCTTACATACTATAAATTACATCAAATATGCGTAGTCTTTGAAAATAATAAAATTTTAATACGAATTTACAAATTTTAGTAAGAGTTCGATTATTAAATAAAATAATTTGTTAGTCTATTAATAATTTTTTGCCGAAATACGTTGAAGATTAAATAAAATTTTAGATTATTTCAAACAAATAAATCACGTGCATCGCACGGGCGGTGATACTAGTTTTATTAAAATTAGACACTTTTCTACTTAAATAATGATAAAAGCTTAATAATATTCCTAAGTCCTAACTATAAAAAAAAAGTAGGGAATAAATATAATTATTTAAAGTAAAATTAATTTCTTCACAAAATACAAAAGAAATGATTTTAATAATCATATTTTATTTCTTCAATACGGAAAAAGTACTTAAATATATTGACAATGAATCACAATATATGCTTTGACAAATTTAATACGGAATAAAATACATTTTTATTTTAAAATTTAAAAAGTAATAATGTTAGATTGAAATATTGAAGTAACATTATTTGTTAGTGTCATGAATAATGTTATTGAAGTAACATTATTTGTTAGTATCATGAGTATTGATTGTAATATTGAAAATAAATTAGAGTACAGATCCCAAACACTTTTTTTTCGATCAAACCACACATCTCAAGAAACCGTAAAGACGACCCATTCCATCATCGCGTATTTACATGGAACTTCTGCCCGAACCCTGGCACTGAGAGAGCCACAAATCAATGTGTGCAATGACTTGCTGCCTTACTTTGTCGACTGCATCTGGGGAGCTGCAATTCCTAGCGTTGCCTGGAACATGAAAATAAAAAATATAATCTGAGAAATACGAGAAACACTTCTGAAACACACCTCATACGAATGGTATTGGAACGCTTCTTTTCGTGGAGAGATGACAACTTTGGACTATGATACCATTGTTGAGCAAGCATTCTCTGTTTCCCTTTTTATTCCAAGTGTAACAAGAAAATTACAAATCGGCCACACATAAAATAGGTCCTTACACTTTTGGCCCAATTATAGACTTATTTGAACTTTGGCCCTAACAAGAGGTTTTTTGCAATTTGATTCAACTAGAATGTCGTTTTCCTTGCATCTTTTGTCCCACCGTTTTTTGTATTTTTACCTCCACTTAGGATTGGGAGTAAATTTGTAACATTTAATTCTTATACGGTTCTGAGTGGTGTTATACAGGATCCGAAGCATCAAACTCAATCATGTGGAGGAACAAATGAATAATTTTCTCGTTTTATTTTCTTTCTCCGTTGAACTGCACAATTCATATTTACAGTATTTTCTTTTTTCATATTTTGAATTCAAAATTTATTTCCTGTTAATTTCTTTGTACACGTTCGTATTTAAATCCAATCCCCATGCCCCATTTTCTGCAACGACACTAACTACACCCTTAGCTTATATTTAATGAATGAAAAAGGAAATATCATATAATAAGTACTCCATTTAATATACCAACTAATCCAAGATTTACAACTACCATATAAAAGACGTAGAAGTTGAGAGCTAAGAATATGAAATGAGTACCTTCAGGAACCAAAGGAGATTGGGGGCAGCCACGAAGATCAGTTCCATGGCCACAGTTGTGACATGTTATGATGTATGAAGGCACTGAGAGATTCAAGAATCAAGAGAGATAAAATTGTTTCATTAAACAAGGGAAGTACATTTGACAAAGCAGTTGGGAAAGTTGGCAAAATCGATCTAAATAAAAGTCAACACTACTCGAATACTATGGAGCACACTTAATTACTCGAATCAGAAATATGTTTCCTTCCGATATCCACCATATATACAGCAAGAAAAACAAAAACAAAAATGAGCATATGACATTCATAGATGCAATATCCAGACTCACTCTCAGTGGACGATGTCTGTTTGGATGCGTGTCGCCATGGGTCCTGTGATCCATTCGTGAAGATTATTTTCGAACCTGACAAAGAAAATCATCACTCGGTTAGTAGTTTATTATCCACAATAATAGTTATTTCGTTAAACTGTAAATGAAAAGGCTAGGTAGATGATGGAATTACCAGCGATTCTTGTGCCTCCATAGTATATATTTGTTCCAGTAACATCAGGATAAACACCGTCCCCAAATACATTTTTGCAGAGGTCCAAATGATATCTGGCATCAACGATCACTCGAATTGTTTTATAAGAATGTCCATTAGCTGATAGAACTCAAAACACTTCAGGATGCTAAGAGAAAAAACTTTGCCTGGAATCAACTTTAGACGAGCGGATACTATCGTTCGAAGGTGCAATTTGAAAATATGCAACTTCAGAGCAGACTTGGAACCACCACAAGCGATCCGAAGTGTCGCCGGCTATTTTAGTTTGCTTCAAATGTTCTTGATTATATGTTTCGACACTGACACCCAGACTTTTGACATAATACTCCTTCACATAAGTAGCATATGCTTCCTGGAATTTAAAATGTATATTATAAAATGAGGGAAAACGCGGAGCTTATATATAACTGGTTAAGCATTGGTTAGAAGTGTTTAGCATTTCTCAAACTAGTCCGAGTTTTATACAAGATAAAAACACACATGGCTACACCATCTAATATTCCAAAGTTACCAATTAATACAACATTTTTATGGCCCCTATCTTGTATTGTCCTGTTTAGAGAATCACAAAAGTATAGAATCAAATGCAGTGAAAACGCTTACCACCAAATCCTCCCCAGTTTTCTTTGCTTCGGTAAGAGGGGTGCACAGTTTATCTGGATTTCCATATTGAAACTGGAAAATGGAAACCACGATAACTAATTTACAAAACTAAAAAATAATTTATTTTTGAATAAAGTTGCAATCATCACGTACTGCTGTAACTGCAGCGTCTGCCAGAAAATACATGAAATCGCCATCATTTTCCAGCTGCCATAAACAGAGGTCATCGAAAATTAAGAAATCAAGCTCAAGATACAAACTTTATAACTTGATGTCAACAGTGGTGGGTCGACAACAAAAGTTCGTGTTGTACCTCCGAAGCACTAAATTGAGCCTTGACTGCTTCTTTATCAGATACAAGTCTTTGGTCGACAAGATGGGTAATTTCTTGCAGGACAGATTTACATTCTGGGCCCGCAGAAACACCTATCTGCATAAGAATATCAACGACATGATTTTCAGACAAAAAATCGGAAATTTAATAGCGTAGTTCATATACAGAGCAAGGTCAGTAGAACTTTGTATTAATATAAAAAATAGTCAGATAACAGTGTGAGAGTAGTAGAGCAAATATTTTTAATCGTCACCTGCTTATCGAATTCTGTGAAGTTGTAAACAGCTTGGACAACTGCAGAGCTTGCAAGACTCCCACAAGTAAGGTGAGGAAACTTCAAACGGAACCAGGCGCTAAGGGCACCCGGATACGAAACACCAAATACAAACCATGGGTTATCGATATCTGATCTGTTGAGCTTTGCGTTTAATGAATCCTGTGTAAATTTTTATATATATAAAAAATAAATAAAAGAAACAGAAGAAGGTGATAGAATTGGCATCGACTTTTCCACATAACCACAATACAATAATTCAAAATTTAAACCTTTTGCTACTTGCCTGGTAATACTCTCTGAAAATAGCCAAATCGAAGAGAGCTTGTTTCGATGAAAGATATTTCAGATTCTCCGTTGTTAATGATGGAAACGGGGAACTCTTTCCGTAATAACGATGCTCGAGAGAAACCACAGCTGCTCCAAACTTCTTTGCCAGAACCTGTTACGACTTTCTTGGACTTAGAATTATTCACAAACTCGAAACTCGTTTAGGAATAGTCTACATGTAAACTTACGCCCATGTAGTCATTGGCAATCCCATTGCACGAAGATTCTCCGCAGATCCTAAGAAATATTGGCCCATCAGGTGCCCGAAAATGATCGAGATATTCATAGTATCGTTGCCTAAAGTTACGATGATCCTGACAAAATAAAAAAAGCGATTACATTCTCACACTTACGTACCCGAATACTCATCAAGAGACTCACAAACATAAGCAAATCCACAAACATAAGCAAATCAAATAGAAGCAATCCCAGAAAATTTGTACACACTAATCCAATTTAATTTAAATTTTGAAGCCAATAGACAGACGAATTCATCCGCGGTAATTCTAATATTAGGCCGACTACTAAGGGGTCGGTTTTCGTTGGATGCTCAGCCAACTAATGAACTGATACAAATGTTTTTTTTTTTACCGAATTCAAAATTTCAACACTGACAAAAGGGCACTGAATTAATCGTCCACGATTAATAAATCCGCACCAAATTAATCGTCCATAACTAATAAATCCGGCCAATGAAAAATCACGGAAATCGGTGGTAGAAAATCTGGGCTTACGTATGGAGAGAAGTGATCGAGGGTTTGGTTGATCCAGTGCTGTTCGCTCGTTAAATAATATTTGCTGCCGGACAACGGCAGTCGCAGGTGCCGTGGGAATGACGCGCCTCCCGATGCAACCATCAGGATAAACGTGAAAACGGCGATGTGAATCCACGCCGGAGCAGGTCCGGCGAGCTTCATCGTTCCTGCAATGGGAGATAAAATTTGGGGTTCCCTTGAAAAGGCTACGTCTTTACGGTAAAGGCTCCTACCCATCTAAAGTGCTGCCACGTCAGCCACAAAATGGTTTAAATATTTTCTTATTAATCAAATACAGTAAAGGAAAAAATATTAACACAGTGAGTTATTTGTATTTTGACTAAAGAAACTTGACGATGTAATTGTGTTTAAAATATACATTGAATACAGTGAGTTATTTGTATTTTGACTAAAGAAACTTGACGATGTAATTGTGTTTAAAATATACATTGAATACTTGACCATGTAAAAATTATGTTTTACATATAAATTGAATGAAAATTTAATAATATAAACTTTAACCATATACTATATAATATATTATTAATTTTGATTAAAATTTTAATTTATGTTAAACATGTTATTGATTTTGATAAATAAAAATATTATTAATAAATATTTTTATTATATATTAATAATTTATTTATATATAAAGATATAAAACCGACTTGAAAAATGTGTTCTTATAATTTATTTTTATATTTTTTCAAATTAAATATTAAATTTTATTTTAATTATTTTTCATAATTTTTGTATAGTGTTTATCATAAGACAAAAAAAAACTCAACTTTGACCACCTATGACTATTATTACTAGTATATATATCATGAAACTTGTATATTATCAAAGTTTGTACATGAGAACATGTATCTCTGCAACATGGCTATTCACTAACAAGCTATCTCAACCTCAAAATCGTCGAACATGACGGGCTTGTAACAATCCAATAACCGTAAATTAAAAAATTAAAAAATATGCCCGTAATCGTCGCCCTTTCAATTTTTTGCTAGGCCGTGTGCTTGGTTGTTGACCGGAATGTGAAAAGACATCCATATGAAAAAACACCTTTCCCATTACTCACTTGAATGCTGCATAAGCTCAAACCACTGGGCGGAGGAAATCAATGAACAAAGGTCTCGGTTAGTTTTGACACTCAGATCAGCAAAACAATTGGACTTTACACAAAGACAATTACGTTTATTTTTTTGCTTATGTAAGATGATAAAACCTCAGTTATATTTATTTTCAAAGGTATCTATTTTTTTGTAATTTGGATGGTCTAATATTCGTCTACAAGTTTGCAACTTACTTGTCTCAACAGATCTGCTAGTGTCCTCGGTAGTGCTTCAATATTCTTCAGAACAATATAATACGGAAATGGGAAAGAGTCCAGATATTTAGAAAACTTAAAGTCTTTCCCCTGAACCGTAGCTTCCTGCAAAGCATGAAAAAATAATTTATTATAGCTGTTTTTACAAATATCAAATTATTTTAATAAATGTAGATTATTCAAAGAAAAATAAAATAAAATTACCATAAACTCCATGATGGATTCATTCGGGCTATCCAGGAGAAGAAATACAATCATACGTTTCTTGCTCAGAATGTCTCTCACGTACCGTTTCAATTTTTCCTGAGTCAGGAAATAATAAAATGATAAACATATAGACAATAAGAAAATGGAAGTAACAAAGAAATCATTGAGATATAACAAAAAAATGATTCAACTGTAGTACCTTCTCATTAAAACGGCCGTCAGCTATAATCAGAACAAGCTGCTGGAGAGGGTTGTACCCAGATGGTAATCTTGCCTGCATCACTGCAGTGTCCAGCATGTTGTTCAGATATTTCAGTAAGTCAACCATTGGTTCGTCTGCAATTGTGTTCTCTTGCTTGAAGGTTAAACTCGAGATCATCTGTCCAACAACAAAAACACCCCAAGGAATCAATAAACACGACAAAAATAGTAGGCACGAGAAACTTGCTTATAAACTCTTGCAGTTTCGTATCATAAAAAATATAAAAAAAATTACAATAACACCCTTATTGGTATACAATTTCATGAGGGACATAGATGAAACTAACCTTGATTCCAGCCTCTGGAGTGAAAGTTTGATCAAAATCATGAAGGACTGTGATGTTGCCCTGCTGCCCAAAACTTGCAACAGCCAAATTTCCAACTTCCAGTTGGGACATTGCACGACAAACTGTCACCAATGCTTCCACTGCAAAATCCCCACAACGCCCTTCGGACATGCTGCGAGAATCATCCACAGCAATGACGACTTGGTAATCACGTTTGTTAGGCTTGGTCCGCCTCAGCCATATTTTATCTTTCCGATAATGGCTGGCAATATATGGAATCACCTATATATGATAGGATCATAGTCATCATCATTAATACTGTGAATTAGCACATGCATGGACTAAAAATATGTATAACAATCAAACTATCCACATTTGACCTAATTATATAATTTAATTTTTTAATCGTATAGTGTATATGATTTTACTAGGCTGCATATAATTTAATGATAATATTACAACTATCCTTGTAAATTTAACATTTTTTTTGGAATTTATTCAAACTCCGTGGGCTATAAAGGATCCTGTTTGTACAAAAAGTTACATTTCACATCTCGACGTACCTTTTTCATGTTAATCCTTTTACCAGTCTTGTAATCACCCTGGAGTTTGCTAGCTAGTGTAGGTTCCATGACCAGCCGCAATTGTTCAGCTAACTCTTGAGATAATCTTGTCGTAAGCAATTCGTACTTTCTCCAAATCGTGGCACCATCTTCCCTCTTTTCAGTAGAGGGTTCAAGCCCATGAGCCTTTCCCATCTCATCATCATCGTCATCCATTGGGAACTCGCTATATCCATGCCCATCCTCGCTCATGTATGACCTTTTCACGGATACCAAACTCGTCATATCATGAATACAATCACCACTTACAATCAGTTCCTCTGTCTGCTTCTCTAAATCCGATACCGTCTGCTGCTCATTAATATCATTTACCGTGTTAGAAACTGAATTTCTAATAGGACCAGTTTCGGTTTCAGAGACACTTTTTTCAATTTCAGTAACATCCAAGGGATTTCGTGTCTCGGCTTTCCCTACATCTCCCTCGGTATCCTTTTGAGGAATATCTCCTCCGTTGATTTGTTCTGCCGTTGCAGGTCCAAGTGCTTGAGCAGCACCTTCTTTGAATTCAGCCATGAAGCCATACTCATCAGCAGTGTCCTCTGACATATCATCCGGCTTGTCTACTTGGTCCTCAAGGTCAACTGAAACCTTGACTCTCTCTTTCCACCCATCAAGAGCATCACCCACATTCCTGAACGGGTTCGGCTGGACTTTCTGATTAGGAGTCTCAGATGAAGGTAGAGAAGCTCTCGGCTGCTCATTGCTTAATTTTGTCCCAGCTTTAGAGTCGCCGACCGTGACTTCAAGCTGAGAGGCATTAGGCTGATCGCTTGTTTGGGGAAGATCATTCCTTAACTCACTGAATTCGGAATTATTATCATCTGGGGCAGATTGTCCCAAATCAGCTGTATTAGAGACGCCTTGAATAGACTGTCCACCAGATTGTGCATTCTCAGTATTATTATTATTTGTAGATTGCACAAAATCTTGCTTGGGTGTCCTCAAGTCTTCTTCTGTCTTATTTTCCACGCAGCTCTCTTCAGGATTAACAGTTTCACCATTCTCCACAGGAGGATGCTCTGAGTCTAGCTCTTTTTCTATAAGCTCATCAGTAGCAGGCCTTTCCTCGTCATTCTTCAAATCAGAAACATCCATATCATCTGATTCACCATCCACCATTGGCTCGTCAGTTTCCAATTCATCCACAGTAGTATCTTCTGGATCGGGTGTCTGATTTAGGTCCTCGTGATCGATTCCGGAAGGATCAACAAATGAGTTATCCTTATCAACATCCATGCTATCTGGACCATCGGGATTTTCTTCATCATCACCATCGTTGTCTTTCATCTGCTCATCAGATTCTTTTGGATCAAGCTCACCACCGTCCTCGGTAGCAGCGGAATCTTCTTTGGCACGAAGCTCTTCATCTTGAGAAGATTTATCATTCACCGATGGCCCATTTTCATACTTCTCATTTGCACTGGAATCATCATCTTTGGAGTCCCCAAGTTTCTCATCGACTATATTGCTTTCATCGCCTACTTCTCCCATGGTGCTCTCAATTTGTGGTTCATCCTGAATATCATCTTCATTTCCTCCTTCTTCTTCGGAATCCTCACTAACACTGCATGTCTCGCCATCAAAGTCCCCCTCCATCTCTATTCCTTTTTCATCTTTACTTGGCATGTCGGATTTAGCATCACGCTCTTCGTCCGGCTTCAGAAGCACAATAGAATTGTGTTATTAAAATGATTTGAGGCTTAGTGAAACTTGTAGAAGAGGAATTAATGTGATGGGTGTAGTTTAAAGTTATTTAGAAATTAAGCTAGGGAGTACTTTTTATAGTAATGAAATGAAAGACACATACCTTTTCACCTGTCCCAAGGAGCTGATCTTCATCTTCTATTTGGTGACTGACATCATTCACTCCTACGCCTTCACCCATACCAGTTCCTTGTGCATCTTGAGTTCCCCCCTTTGAACTCTCACTTTCTTGTTCTTCAGTAGTACCATATCCTTTAGCAAATAATGATGCGAATATATTTGCAAGTGCACAAGTCACTTTAGATACCTACATACAACAGAAAAAATGCGGCTCAGATATCACACACATTAATCGACTCTTCCAAAGAATAATTACAAGAAAATCCAACCCTGAAGTTTAATGTAATAACAGGAAAATTTTGAATTTAAAAAAAAATATACAAATAAATGAAAATTGAGGTTTAATACTACAAACCCAGGGTAGTTATTATGATTATGTTTGTTTTTGCATGCGTTCATGATTATCTTTTCACCCTGCTGAATAGATAACTCATTGTAGGGTTAAAAAGGTTACTTTTGATAGCACTTACCATACTATGGATGGCCAGAAAATCCTGCAGAAGATTATCACCAAAGGCCAGTATCATATCCAATAGGATATACACATCTTTCAAATTTAAACAAACTGAACTTATGCAGGAATTATTATCTCCATCATAGCTGAGAAGTTCCACCTGACGAAAAATACAAAAAGCTCAAAATTTCATAACTGAATGGAAGTTTGATAATGAAGTTGGTGATGAATGGAACGTACAGCAGACTGGATTATTCCAAGTACATCATCGCAAATAAGGTCCAGCTGCAAACGTTTCACATCATTTTCGAATATGGTTTTCCACTGCTTCATATCCTTCAACGGCTCCTCAGTATGAGCTAAATCAGTATTTAGCAACTGAACATTCTCAAATGCATAGAAAATGTGCTCATATATTCCCTTGAGGGCAAGGTTAAAGTCACGTTCAAGTTCACTCAAATTCTTTCCACCATTGGATAGCTTTTTCTTCTCCGATGAAGAAAACAACTCTTCAGCATTAAGAGCCTGCATTTTTTAAAAAAGATTCGAATTTATAGTTATTTACAGCATTTCTCCAGACTGAAATGCACTTTATAACTGATTTCTTTTAAGAGTATGATTATTTAAATATTTAGAAAATAAATTAAGCACGGAAAAGGAGAGACGATTAGTGTAATTCTATACATACTTTTGTAATCAAGTCTTCAATATGTCCAACCAAGACATTCTGAACAGCTCCTTGCCAGTCTTCTCGCACATGGTACCCAGATAGATTCTTCCCAAATGATTTAATCAACTCGAAATTTCGACCCACCAACTGTTCCATTTCTTTAGTAACACCATAAGGGTGTAGGGAAAACCTTATCATAACATTATCTTCAGAACTCCCAAGAAGATGACAATCAAGCAAATTCTGTCAAAATATTCCGGTAAACAGTTAAAACATATGTTCAAAATATAATCAATCAGTAAAGTTGACCACTGCACATTTTACCTTAGATTTCTGAAAGTCGGGAAGGGCATCTTGAATGAATAAACGAATTCCTTTCACTTCATCCTTCACATCAGCACAAGTACCAAGATGATTGTTCTCAACTTTTTGTAGCAACAGATATGCTTCGTAAAGCGAAGAGCAGAAACCATCAAAGAGTTGCTGCAACAAATCGGAATTTAGGATCAGGATTTAAAGTGCAAGATCATTGTTGAAGTACATTCCAATAAGAAAAAGTAAAAAAAAAAAAAAAAAAAAACCTTTTGTTGCCACATGCATTTGAAAATGGCATAGTGGTTCTTGATTATTGAGAAATCACTACATGTTTCGCTGGCCTTATTAATGGAACCACACAAATTTGATAAAGGCCATATATAGTGTCTCAAGTCTTTCAGTTTCTTTGCAAAACTGTAGGCAACGGCTCTTTGTTCTTGCTGTATCTCAACTAGATGATTGGCGTAAGAACCTGACCTTGTAACCTACATCAGAGAGTAAAAGTGCACACATATTGAGTTAATCATGGTTGAAAATTTTAATAGGGAATGTTCTCAATCTGAAGTTAACGAGTTAAAAATCTTCAGAAAGTTTTATAAGAAGAAATCTTAACAATGAGAAAGTGGTTTGTCAATAACTACTCTAGGAAAGAAAATAAAAGGACTAATTGCAGACTTGCAGTAAGTACACCGAGTTTGTTTAATTTATTTATTTTTCAAATAACGCCTTAAATTTTATTAGAAAAACATGTCAAATGGTAATAGTAATTTTGGAAAAATAACTGGGTGTTGTAGAACAAAGAGGCTAAGCAGCATTTATAATTATGTTAAAATAAATCAAAGATTTACCTCTATAAGACTAAAATCTTTGTGAAAATTCAGACATATTTTCTCCAGAGATTTAGTGGATGCGATGCTCTTGAAATAATATGCATTTGATATTTTCCATATTTGTTCACCAGATGAGTTCTGAAGTTTGTCGGAATCATCTTCAGCAATCCGAGAAGTAAGGTCTTTTTGGGTCAGGAGCAAATGTTGAACTTCATAGGATGCCTGAAGAAGCCAGGACTTCTCGTATTGACCCTACATTACATCATTTTTTTACATCAATAATACTTTGTGTAAACATTAAAAATAAATCAAATGAAAAAAAGTTATCAGTACCTCCATAAATGTCCTATGCTTCGACAAGCCAAAACTATCAAGGAGCTTCAGAAGATCAGAAAATGCCCTCCTTTTCCCCAAGTGCTTGGTTGTATCCTCCCAGAGTTCACCACAATGAATTAGAGACGTGCACAATCTTTCAATCGTAATGCACAACTGCTTTCTCTCTTCCCAGTTAATAAGACAAGAAGAATGTGAAGGTATACGATTGTTGTTGTCATTCATATCCTCTGCATAATATGAAATCTTATTGAGCTTATAAACATCACAAAAAAAAGAGAACTTTACAAAGTCTAAGCTAAAATGCTCCAGATCAAACCTCTGGTTCTCTCCAACTTTTTCCACCAATCAGCAAACCATAAAGAGCTGTGACAAAGAAACAACCTTCATCATTATTCTGAAACAATTACATGAAATGACAAAAGAACCAAAATGACAATTTTGAAAATCCACCTATCCATAGCTTTAGATCGACTTTGATTGCAGACAGCATCAAGAAGAGTCCTGCTAACCCCATAAGCATCGGTAATGGGCTTTTCAGCTTCGACAGAGTGGATATACACACCACTTTTAGATGTTTCTCGCCCAAGGAATTCCAAAAGAGGTTGCTGGAGAAGGTCCTATGAAGATAAAGGAAATGTATGGCATATTTGTGAAGTTGAATTATAATAATCAAATGTTTCACACACTCAACATAAAGAGAGATAATCCAAACACACCACTTGTTTGATGTGACAAAAAAAGGTTACTGCACAATTTGATTTTAAGATATTTGAAATAGAGGAATGTATAAGTATTTAAAATAAATACATAATGCTTACAATTTATTCTTGATAAGTTCACAGAATAATTAAATACACTTAACATGATTGAAATCTCCTATCCTAAGTACTTAAATTGACAACTTATGGGGTGTATGCACTGAGTCAAGTCATGTTTTGACACAAGTATTGTTGACCACAGTGGAGTCAAATATAGTCTTACCGTATACTTTTTTACAATCTTCCTTAATTTCAGCCTGGTTCTTTTGAAGCTCTCAATGGCCAAATAATTATCAATTCGATCCCAACGACACAACTTCAAAAGATCATTCAACTCTTTTTCAATGCTGCTTCTATTACTTTTGATATGTTCGAGAATTCTGCACCAAATAAAAAATATCGAAACATTAACTTAATAAAATATACAAGAGATGATAAAAATGGAAAGCATATTGAACAAAAGAAATTAGAAGAAAATAACTTACTGTGGCAATAGTTGCATATAGAAGCCAAAAGTGTTGTAGATTATTTTTTTATTCTGCTCTTGACATGTGCTGCAAAATTAATTATATTTATCATCTCTATATCTAAAACTTCATAAAGAACTAAGACTCATAATTATGAAGATAACTCATCTTTATCAGCATTAGAAATAATACTTATATTTTAGATAAGCTACGTGAAAGCATAAGTTTACCTTTTGAAAGATTTCAAATTCAAATAATTGCTGATCTGTCCATGGAAAGAAAGAAGTAACTGGAGTTGCTTTTTAAATTCTCCAATGCTGGATGTCTTAAAAAATTCTTCCAAACTGCATATTTATTCAGCATTAGGCAAATATCTGATTAGCAATATTAAAAATCTACCAATAGATATACCGAAAGAGAAAATATTGGAAACACACCTTTCAATCATTGAGCTGTTGTGTTGATCAATATCAGCGGTATGAATTTGTTGGAATATGGGATACAACGGAAACCATAGCTGAAATAGGTACAAAATAGATTCAGCAATAAAGGACAAGACTCCACAATACAGAAAAATTAATCAAAAGCGGAATAAAATGTTTCAAAACAAAACAAAGCTGAAACCTAAATTAGCCTACAGATAAGTCATGGATAGTGAAACTGAAAATGCACAAAAGCTCAATTAGCAGTCAAAATTAATGGACATTGAAACTTTTAAGCACCAAGTTTTTGCAAGAAATATCCATAATAATACGACTATGTCAAATTAAGCACCTATGCATCAATAATCATAAAATGCAGTTAAGGTCAAACCATAGTTTCAGACCTGGAACCTTGGATTCAAACCAATGTATTTAGTTCATGCAAATTGTAAGGAGGAAAATTCAATACTCACTTTTCCAGCGTTTTTCTCAAACTGAGATTGAACTTCATCAAGTAGTGCAGGCCAGGACTCAAACTCCAACTTATGCCACGAAGACACAAGAGAAAAAATAGGCTCTAATTGATCTGCAAGTACAATAGTTGACAAATATTAAGATGTCTTTTATTATTGAATTGGAAAGTCAAAACTAAACAACAGAGAGTTATTTGCTTACTAGACAGAGGAAATTTGGCGACAGTCTCTTGCACAATCCGAACCCTGTCAAGGAGGAATTCCAGAGCCGAGAGAGCCTTTGAAAAAATAAGTGTTAATTAAAATATTTAGGTACACTGTTCTGCATGTTACAAATGTGTAAGTAAAATAATGTATAAAAATCTCATAATACTATAGACTTAATTTATTGATTTAGTCTAAAT
Source organism: Euphrasia confusa (assembly GCA_954870475.1). Lineage (NCBI taxonomy): Eukaryota > Viridiplantae > Streptophyta > Magnoliopsida > Lamiales > Orobanchaceae > Euphrasia > Euphrasia confusa. The sequence continues at coordinate 1,493,959 of OX940967.1, forward strand.
GCAAGTAAAATTATACGTGTTAGACTTAACTTCCTGTGAGATTATTTACAGGTTGTTTTACCGACAACTTGTCGAAAATAACATCAAACAAATAAAATACCCTACCTTTGCAAGGGATGTGTCGAGAGGTAAAGCTAAGATCATGTCTATAACATCTATAATTTTCTGCAGAGCAAGTTGGTGGTCTTCCCATTCTTCCAGGAGGCTAAGCATTTTTTGTTTAAGAAGTGACACTGGTTCCACCAATTTAGACATCAAGAGGGAATTGGAGTCCTGAAAGGAGCCAAAAAGCAAAAATATTTAGCACAATTTACACTTTACCAAACTGTGAAAGATTAAATTTTTTTGACAAGGTGGAAAAATGCACGCCTTGTAAAAATTGTAACAGCGAGTTGAATGTCCAGAGAGTGTGTTCAAATCATCATGCTCCAAGCAAAGGCGAAGCAAATGTTCTGGAGCCATTTTAGCATCAAAAATGGAGGAAAATGAACCTTTCAAGTCTGGAAAATGAGAGGGCGTTAATATTTAGACTACAAAACATTTAGAATGACTTATAATGGGATTATGCAGAAACCAATTACCTTGTGCCATTTTTACTCCCATAGTATAAGAGCCAAGAAAGGTAGACAACCTATCCATGTCAGACACGTGAATACTGCCAGGCTGAACAGATGATTTCAAACATTAGGAAAGAACCACAGGGAATGAAGTGAGGTAATTAGAAAAGTAAAGTTGCGGGTAAAACATCATATCCCTAAAGAATGGTGAAAATCATTTTCCTTAAAAAAAAAACTGGATATTATCTCGGAAAATTGTTTTTTTTTTCGAACTAAAAGAAACATTCAACTATTTATATGAGAAATAACGTTCAACGGAGAATATCCAATGATTAAGTTCATGATGTGCAACTGAGCTGACAGCTATATACGTGAGAAGACCTTTAAAGTATACTCACCCTTTGAACAAGGTCCACTGAGCCAAATAACTGATTGTGAATGTTGACAATACCATCAAGATCGGAGTCTTCTTCGTTCCAGTTCGGATCTGAAGCCTCATCAACTTCATTAGCTTTTATCTGCAAGTGTAAAAAGTCAGTTTGATTAGAACCCGTGCTTTCTGTTGAGAATTTACACATGCACTGGCACTTGTAACAATCATACATAACGAAAACATATTTCATTTGGTGGAAGGCAAGGGTGGGTGTGGAAATTGTTACCTTCTCATCTAGTTCTTCAGCCAGAAGCTCCTGCCACTCAGAGAAGCTATCATTTGCAAGCAAGTTCGCACAACTTGATATATCGATATCAATAATACTCTCAATCTTAAATGTTCTGGCTTTGAACTTAAACTGCTTAGAGTTGTTCTCATCAGTTGGGCAAGAACGATGTTTCAGCCACAGACTGGCAACGTCATCAAAGATTTGAAGCACATGCTGAAAAAATATATGGCTTGTGTCAGAACACTTCAGGGCGGAAAAATAGTAGACTTTGAGAACAATACTGAAACTTTTTGCATCGCTTTGAAACCGTCTGTAGTAGAGAAAACACACTTTTGGACCCATAAGTTGCAATTTTATACCACATTATTAAAAATTGAGCAAAAATGTTCCATGATAATCAATTAGTACTGTTAGTCCGAAATATGCAACCAGAAGAAAATAAACAATAACAATCAATGGGACTAAAAGTGCAAAGAAAGACATTCTGGTGGGACCGAAAGTAAATTATGAAACCAAAAGTAAATTTTCTCTCTATCTTTTATGAAGGAATTGTACCTCGAAAGAAGAGCCACCAAGAAAACAAGCATCAGCCGCACAATCTTTGATTCGTGCAAGAACATTGTGGTAAATGGAAACCTTCAATGGCAAGGTTGAGGCCTGATGTAAGATATGACAAGATGTTAAGAACTTCAAATCTAGGAGTCCTAGGATCTCCTCATACATAAACCCTTATGAAGAATTATGAAATAAAAGTAGCAATTCTCAGAAGACAGGCCAGTTACATTACATACCACTGAAACAGCATTACTTGTAAACCCAATTATACTGTGCAGCATATCCACATTTAAATCTTCACAATCCATTGAAAATTCAATATCACGGGTCGAAAGTACAGGCTGCATCCCAAAATTGAATGAGACAGCTTTTGATGAACACACTCTAGGGAATCTGACAAATTTATGAATCATGCTCTGCCAAGGAAATTTCAAAATTCAGCTTGAAGAACCAAAACAAAGTGAATTATCTGATTAGAAGAAACATAATCCTTTTGCGTACCAGAACAGAGTTCATATCTTCTCCAATTTTTGCCATGCACTTTTTCTGGAGTACACCAGAGACAATCAATGACAAGCCTAACTTCATTTCATATACTGAAACTTGTACAGGTTCGATTATATCAATGTATGATGCGTATTCATTTGATATCCGGTGAATGAAGCGTGAGGTTATCTCCTGAAAATAGGACATGGAGAAGGTAAGATCAAAGAAATCAACAACTATGAATGCCATATCAAGTCTGGGATTTCTCCAAGTCATAAACAATATCTCATGACATGCAAAGAATTAAGAGATCCATATTACCTGCCAGTTGCGCACTTGGTCAGTGATCTCTTCTATTCTCGAACTCTTGAGATCATTGATCCATAAAACAATAGATGTAACCGACACAAGAAACTCATCACATACATGCTTCAATTCCTTGTATTTTTCGGGATTGGGGCGGAATACCATCTGATACAGGGGCAGATATAATTGAGAGTGAAATTTCCTTTTCATATTATATGACACTGAAAAATATTGAGATGATCTGTAATATCGAGAAGCACTAAGACCATCATAAAAGGTACGCCCAAAATCATAGAACTGTAAGTGTCACAAGTCTGCAGATGTATTGGAAGACATACTGACTCCTCAATTGTATTTAAGAAATTACCAAAATATGGAACAAAATAATGTGGTGTTAATCATGCAGGTACTATGCTTACAGCTTACACGAGTATCCTGGGATGGACGGAGGTGTGGGATGAAACTTTTAAAGGTGTTATCGAAGATCGATATTTACTTATTCATTTTAAAGTTATTTTTTGTTAGGCCCGGCGCATGTGTTCAAATCATTGAAAGCGACCCCTGGTTTTCTGATTTAGTAAATTATATGCATCTTCTGCAACTATGAAACAACATCCTACTCAAAATGACATGGCTGACCTTTGTAAGCAGCCTTCTCCTTTCTGCTTTGAGTTCTTCTAGCAAATTAATTTTGTAACTACCAGTTTCTCTATGATTAGTCTCTCCAACTAAATAGCTGCATTCTTTCCGGACCTGCAGTACCAAATACAAATACGATAAAAAAATCCAAATAGAATTCATAGAGAAAAAAAAGGGTGGCTACATATATGCAACTACAAAACAAAATATGAGAACACAATATTCAAGTTTATAAGGTACCATTTTTTTACTTGTGTAATAGAAATAATGAAAGAAGGCAAATCTGCATGTGTGGGCATTTAAGGCGTAGACCTTGAAGACTATAACTGGTAATAAGCAAATACAAGAAAAGCAAGTAAATGCAGAATACCTGAATCTCCGTCTCAAGTGAAGCTATCTTCTCAGTTAATTCTGAATATCTGATCGAGTATTTTAAAGTAGGATCCAGATCATCACAGCATACCAAAAGATTATAACGTAACCCCCCAATCCGAAGGAATGCACATCCAAGGTTCTGGATATCTATTAAATTTTGGTTGGTAAAAGTGATTAATTTTATAAACAAACACTAAAAAGGATGTTTTTCCGAAAGAATTATCCACAATATAGGGAGCAGTGGGTACTAACCTTCAGATGCGCGCACTGGGCCCAATTCACCAAGAAGTGGCTCAATATAAGAACCAATCAAGGAAGTGAATACGCGGTGGTTAGATGATGCAAGAAGTGAAATGACATCCTTCACATCTTTCAGCTGAAATATTAATAGTCATGATTATAGAAAGAAAACAGAATTAGAACTGGGGACTTAACGCATAATTCAAAATCAGGAAATATTGATCACGATTCACGTCAAAACAAAATGGTCTATCTTGAGGAATCAAGTTGAGTGTAAGAGAAGAGATGTACCGGTGTCCTTGATGCCTGGATAGAATGAAGAGCGGATCTGATATTCGTATATCTTGAATATTCGAATGATTTCTTGTGCGCATGAATTATCTAGGAGCATTTATACAAAGAAAGATATTCAACTTACAAGATCAGAAGGTTATGGGTTAAAAACGAAAAAGAGATTTTCTTGTAAAGATGATAGTGAATACCTGGTGGAAGAGAGACCGTGCGACAGAGAAAAGCATGTCATGTGAATCAGACATTTTTATGGAACTTCGCCAAATATTACGTGAAGCAGCTCTAAGCTTGTTGTTATGCAAGTTGTAATCTAGAATAAAACTAGGATTTTGCCTGAGTTCGAAACAATAAAATAAAAAAACAATTATTTCACACAGTATGTGGGGAAAATTGGCAAATCAACTTTATGCTAATTAGGTACCGTGAGGTGTAGAAAGTTAGTTAGGGGGAGGATTGCGATATTTATTTCCATTTTAGATTTTTCAAACTCACTAGTCACTAGGGACGGACCAATAAGAAAGTACACAAGCCTTTTTTTGGGACGGAGGGAGAGTAAATATACCATCACTACTATTTACGCAAAATGAGATAGAATACCATAACCGGGAGTTCTAATGATCGGTTAGCAGTTTTTTTTTGTTTGGTCAAATCGCCAAATCGGCGGTTTTAGTTTCTTGTAAACATAACCGGACAGCTAATCGGTGGATTCGGTTTCTAACAGGAACCGAAGCCAACAGTTTTCGAACCAGTTAAACCACCAGTCAGCTAGTTTTGGGCATGTATAGGCTAAACTAACATATATAAATGGAATCCACGTCAAGGAAAAAAAAACTTACAGAATCTGTGTGACCATTGTCAATTTCAGGGGCCAAAATAGCTTGTGCGGCAACAGAACACCAAAGTGATCATCCTCCGGAAGTGTCTGGATGATAAGTATTTGATTAAAGTAAACAAAAACAAATATAATATAACCATTTAATTGTTAATAAGTACCTCTCCGAGCATAGGGCAGGGTTCCCACAGAGTTTCATGCCATCTAAACCACATACCCAGGATAGAACAAGAAAGTTTTTCCTTTGCTGCAGCAGAAGCAGAAGACAAGAAATCAACAATCAAGAATTTAATTACCACCACAATGCTCAAATATAAGCTACACTGACCTCCGTGGACTGAATCCCAGGCATCTAGGATCCAAAAAATTGTGTTGTGAGATGAAAATTCAGTCGGAAGCCTAGAGGAATTATACAAGGAGAAGTTCAAAGATGATCTTAAAAGGCCACTCAACCCTAGTAAATCCTGTCATATGTCATAGTGAAACACATAAGAAAGAGTAACAAAAAAAAAATAATGAGTCAACACTTGAAATATTAGTAAACACGCGAAATCAAGACATAGGACTACACTCGAAATCAATACATAGGATTACATACATGGTGTTGTTGTTCTGTACTGTCAATGACAGTAATAGGTGTAAGATGATGCAAAAGCTCCAAATCAAGACATAGGCTTGTCTCATCTACTATAGGTTGTGTCTTTAACCAAGATTCCCAGGCAGGCCTTCTACACAACACATCAGGGCTAAAAACACAGCAAGCAGAAGAGAGCGCTGGCCAAGATGCGATTCGGGTTTTGGATAAATTTGCATGCAACTTTTGCTTTTCAAGATCTAACCTTTCAGATAGCACCTGCGGTTACAAAGAATCACTGGAGTGAGGTCAACATATTTTATCAAGATCGATATATAAGAAAATAAGGAACATGCATACCTCGTATATTCCCTTCAACTGCTGGATAATTTCAGATTCATTATCGTAAGCTTTGGAAATGATACACGACAACATGCTAACTCCTTCAGAGAATAAAAGAAACAAATCAAAATACATATTTAGCACCGTATCTGGTGATATATTAATTCTACTATAAATCAGATAACAAAAAAAAATATAGTAAAAAGGAATATTAACATAATTTGATTTTGTCAAATAGAGTGAAATAGAACAAAAATATCATCAGACAACAATAGATTCTACCTTGCATAGCATGATCACGTAGTTCCATGTTAGAAAACAATGCGCTAACTTCGTCTAATTTCTTCTCATCTGCAGGAACAATTTCAGACAGTAAATGATAAGCACAAACAAAACAAAAAAGCTTATCAACATAAAACATATGCTACATGGGTCCTTCAACTTTATGGTGAAGCTCCAGTGATTAGTTAAGTTAGGAGAATGGGGGATGTACCAAATTCGATAGATTAATAGGACAAAAACCTTAAGCATAAACTGGTAAAACCTTAAGTACACGTACACTTATAGATCATAAACCCTTTCTGCTAAGTGCACCACTAGACATACCTAAAGTTATAAACTTGTTTTTCCTCGGCCATATCGTTTCACAAAGATCAGAAAGTTGGCACTGTATTTGGTATACGTCTGCTGATGAAGGCAAAATTGGATGCCCACCATATCTCCAGAGCAAGGACTTGCTTGAATTCAAACTCAAAGATGAGACACCATCTAGTTTTTTCATCTCAATCTACATGCAAAAGTAACCAAAAAAATATCAATCTCAATCAACGAGACAGAACCAAATATGAATTAACCATACCAAAGGAATAAGACAAAAGGTGAAGAAACAGAAATCATAAGTTCATCATAGGACTTGCCTGAAATAGTTTAGCTTCTTTAGGACAAATTCCCTGAAGCTTCACAGCAGCTTTCATTAATGACCGCCAAGAGATCAGGCGGCATTCAATCTGAGGTGAAAAAACACTCTTCCAAAAGAGAGTATGATGTGCAAGGAGATCACTATATGATTTGAAAAGCACATCAAAAGAAGGTGACTCGACCAGCAAATCGAGGACTTTTTCCTCCACCCTTCGTAGTGAAGTCAAAACAGGTTTGAAAGGCTGAATTTTGAAATGATGAAAGAAACTGTTCTCTTTACTCCATTGTTGAAGACTACATCTCAACAAGCCAACACACTTAAACAAGTTTATTAGGACATGGTAGGGATTTAATACACCATCAGATGTGCATACATTAATCAATTCCAAGGAGAGTATAGGAAGAGAAGTGGAAGCTTTGTTAAATGCACTTTGAGACATAAGCTCACGGCGTAATTCAAATATTCTCGTCCAAATAGAATGTTGCAGCTCCTTTTTTAGTATATCTGAAAAGTCTTTGAAAAATGAAAAGAATTGCTGCAACCGAGAGCCGAACCACTCAAACCAATAAATGTAGAGCCGATAATCACTTTCAGTTGCCTGTTCAATAACCCAATCAGCAGCAAAGGATAGCTTCTCCTTAGCTAAATTCAACTCCTGATCACTGAGGGTGCCTATATTTTCAAGAACGGCATTTGTATCTTTGGGATACATTAGTCTATGTAACATTGGAGCATCCAAAAAATGAATCATCTTCGAGTCTCCTGCCAGAGGGATTTTCCCTTTTGAATCTCTGTTCAAGGCACCTCTAAGCTTCTGAGATGCAATCAGAGATCCAACTGATTCCAAATACATGATATTTTGCCTTACACAAGCCTCTTTGGAGTAAGAAACATAATCCCTCAACTTCAAAGGGGTAGGCCAACCTCCAGGTAAACATAGCAAGCAATCTTCAGACAAAGTATATTTATAAAGTTTTGATGCTGATAAAAATAAATCAGCCGCCTGAGAAACAACCCATTTTCCTTTCCCCTCACCAAAAGATGAAAGATATGTATGCTCCCAACTAATTTGGATGCTCCAAGCAGGCTGGTTGCCGTTCTGAATTAGCCTTTGAAATAACTGCACCCAACGTGAAAGCTCGAGATACGTGATACTTACATCAAGAGAGGATCCTTCATGCTTAACATAAATGTGGGCCTTGGCCATCATATCAACCAACTTACCAACTGGAATTCCACAGAGGGAAATATATCTCTTCACATCCCTAAGCTCAATGTCATCAATATTACTATCACATTTTGGATCCATCAGACACCAAGGCTGCATCAAATATATTTCGACCCCTCTATTTCTCATTGCTCGAGATACTTCACCATAGCTGGGATTAACAGTGAGAAACATCCTGAATCTAGGATGGGGTTGAACAACCACTGGGTTTCCATCAACAGCTCCACATTCGTTAATAGTAATAGATCCCGATTGCTCAACCAAAGAATTTATCCTATCAAGAACCTGTACCAAAAAATGGCAAACTTAAACACAAAGAACATAAAGATTACGGAAAAAAAATGATATGTCCTAAGTAGGATGTATACAAACCGTTGGATTGCAGAGGTTGGCGTTTTCTAGGACAATCCATTCTCCATTTTCTATGGCTTTGATCAGTAATCCAGTAACCCATTCAAACTTCACAGGGTGTTGCCTTTTCAGTTGGTCTTCTTCCAACTTCCTTACCATGTTGAGAGTGCGGTCAAGATCTTTTGGAGACCAAGACAAAGGAAAAGAGTGTTTTTCAATGTCAAGTTTTAGATGTTCAATAATGTAAACTAACTTCGGAATGGAATCAGTCATCCTTGGTTCGTCTATGAATATTGTTGAACTCTTCATGATAGATAAGAAGGCAAGCCATCGAGTAATAATATCCTTCCTCTGAATGAAGGCATCCAAAGAAAGCTCCAACTGCAAGTTGCAATACTCGTTCATATATCTTTCAACTTGAGCAATAGCAAGGTGATAGTGGCGGGAGACATTGTATTGCTCAAAGCATCCGAGTAGTTCAGATATGTCAGTCGCGGATGAAAGATTTAATTCATTCAGTACATTTCCAGTCAACTCCGCGAGCAATCTTATCAGCGTGGTCTTACCAGAAGAAGGAGGACCAACTAATATGCATAGCCACTGATGATTAACACACTGCCCTACAGCTTCTAAGGAATGACGTAAACCAGGAAGCATCTTATGGCTATTACTGGACATCCCAGACGACTGACACAAAAACCTCTCAATTGTTACATCACCAACTACCACTGAATCAGGATTGAGCTGAACTCTGGGGTTTTGATTTACAAAGGGCTTCACCCCAAAAACTTCTTCATACAACTTCAAAACTTCTTTCCTATCAGCTGAGGTACGCATTCTTTGCAGGTAAATGGAGCTTAGGAAACAGTCGGATTTTGACTTTTCGGAGGCACCTGGAAAAAGCCAATGAGTAATTAGATGGATGCCGAGCAAACAATAGATAAGCATATCAGAAAAACAAGTTGAGACCTTGTATAATTTGGCAAGAACGGATCACATCACGAAGATTAAACTCCCACGGGGACCCATCCTGACCAAACTTATGGTGCAACATAGTTTCCTGGTGCAGCCTTTTATTGAGCACAACCAACTTTGACAAAAGAGATCTTTCGATTGAAGGAAATTGCGAGCAGCAGATAGAAAGGTAATCTTCATCAACTAGCTCGTCAACGTAGACCTGAATCAATTAATAGTTCAGGTGATACTATAAAAACATTGGCAACCATTTAAATCTTCACGTGTGACGTGTCACATGCAGCATGCTTGAATTAAAAATATACATATTAAATACACCCAGCTTTTGAAAAGAGCATACCTTAGTGAACCTATTGAGGAAGGACTTAGGAAGACCTTTCCGTCCACCTCCTTGATAGGTTGGATTCTGACATGCAAAAACTCTGAAAGATGGTGGACACTTGAAAGAACAGCCCAGCTCAGGAATGAAAACTTCAGCTCGATGATCCAAAATTGCATTCAAACCCTGTATTTATAGTATTATCAATATTTCTGACTTCTAAGCATCGTATTTCCTATCAGTTAATGTTGACAGTCTATAAGACAGTTAAAAAAAATGGAACTCAAATTCTACTAGTGCCTAAAACAGGAAATATTCCCACGAGTGGAGCCTATATTTTCTATAATTAATCAGAGAATCGGGATTTACGGAATTGAGATATGTGTTTAAATGGTTAAGTACAACGATATAAAAAAACATTTTTTCTAAAATCAAAAGAGCTGCTATTATGTAAGAAACTAACATATCTTGCCGATAATGACTTCAAATCAGAGATGAGACAGGAAGAGAAAGGTTTAGAAAATTTTAGGAACGACCAGTGCAAAATATGGTTTTCGTTTCATAAACAAACAAGCCAAAGGCATCAAATAAGGAGGGATACAATTACAGACAGCTTTAAATACCTCCAAAACAGACTGTGGTGCAAGATTAAGTTCATCAAGGAGCACCCATGATCCCTTCTTTAGAGCCTGCAAAACATTTTTATCAGAATATGCAAGGATAATTACACATACTACATCAGTTACCTTTCAAAATTACATACACTAAATCCATGCAGATTTTTATTTTACAATATTGGACCTAATAATGGAGGTGATTTGTAAAACAAACACAATGCACCTCAAAGAGGTATTTGTAATTTTTAAGATTTAATTTTCTTTGTAATTAGATTTTGTATCATAAAAATAAAGATAAATAGCACATTGCCTACCTGAAGTAGGATACCATCAGACCAGGCAAACCGTAACCCATCATTGTTTTCAACCGGCAAATCTGACCCCAATAAATCCATGATGTCCGTCTGAAGAAAGAAAATAGAATATGTGATGATAAAGCCCCAAACGAAACAAGTTTGTGAAGGTTTACAACAAACAAGGACTACCGACCTGCTCAGATAGGTTGATCCGTACAACTGAGTGTCCAGAGAATCTTCCAATAGCAGCAATTAAACTTGTTTTCCCAACACCCGGACTTCCTTCCAACAACACTGGCAAGCATGAAAACCTCAAGAATAAGAGATCATACTCTATAATGTCCTAACAAATGAAGTGCATACCAAGTAACCAAAAATCTCACAAACTCGTAAAAGAAGAACTAATTAAATGATATTATTGTTTTAAGGACATTATGAAAGTACAATACCAGGCTTGTTAAGCTGCATTGCACGCAGCACCCTCAAAGTATTCCTGCGAGTGGTAGGTGCCCGAAATTCAAAACCCTCTGCACCAATACAATCAATACCTGAACAAGAACGATGAAGCCGCTTTAATGTCTAAATATGAGCTAAAAGAGGTCATGTACGATAAAAAAAGTACTATTTGCTAGCTGTGAAAGAAACAATTTGAGCATTGGACTAACAAAAGATTATGCTACTACAATGTAATTACAGAAGAAAATTGTTGGTCATTTTGTGATTAACATCAGGTTTTCAAATATTTTGCAACAGTTTTCATCAAAGGAAAAAAACATGAAAAACTATTGGTAAACAGCCAACAATATTTATATACCTCTCGAAATATAGAATGGATGTATTCCAAATAGGTCGTCACACTTCATGTCATCTGCAGAATTAAGAACAGCTAGACTTCCAGGATCAGACCAACCATATGATTCTAGTCCGTCAAGATATTCATTGGAAGAGTTGAAACTTGGTTTATACTCCTGTATTAAAAAACAGTTAATTGAGATAGTTTTATACTTGTAAATAATTTCACCTAAATTTCTCCTATCCAGTGTTCTGATTTATCCGGTAAAAAATAGAAAGTTGATCTGCAGGTTAAAAGACGTCACCTTCAGTTTCTCCAGCAGAAAAGAAAGGCATTTTAGCCTTAATTCTGCAGCTTCAGCTTTTGATAAATTTGTACCTGCAGATAGGAAAGTTATTGAGTCTGAAGAGAGTGGCGAGGAAGAAATTCTACAAGCTAAAAGAGAATACCCAGTGTTGGTAGTCTCATAGCTAAGACAACTAAGAACCGAGAAAAACAATTACAACAACAAAGACAAGGATTCATCAATAATTACAGCAAGTGTAACTAACACAGCTGAAGTAGGTTCAAAGACATAACATGATAATTTTATTATAATAATTTAAAACAAAACAAATTGAGAGGGTCATGCGAGAGGCAAATACAATAAGATATCAACAACCACAAAAAAATAGCATAAGTTGTTGAAATAGGCTACATATACCTAAACTAAGGCCATCGAGCAAAACAATGAATGCCCCATGTACAAATGCTGATTCAGCCCCTAAACTTCTCTCGGTAGCGTTGATGAAAGAAACCCAAGATAAGAGATCTCTTATGGTAAGAAACCTTCCTGTCTGTGAACTATTGAACCACTACAGAACAAGAGAAAGATGCATACAGTTAGTGCGAGTGAGAAGATAGGCACAAGGAAATGAAACTTGATGTAGTTTGAAATATTTGATATGCTAACAGCAATTAAATACTATTTATAACAATAAGATTTTTTGTAGTAATTTCAAAGCAAAGGATGATGTAAAGATAATTTACTGATTTTTGAAAACTTGACTATGCAGCTTACACTACTTAGGAGTTAACCTATACCAGGGGCTTATGTTTTGGATGTGGCAAAATAATACTAATTGTGAAAATGAATCAGTAAATTATGAGAAATAGATGTACGACACTTCATGGTACTCTAACACATTGTAATTTCATCCATTGAACACCTCAGCAGAAGGAATCCATTAACTTAAGAGGGAAACACATTTCACGAGTATAATTATGCAATTATTACATAGATAGAATGTGCTGATGAGAAATGAGAAACTAAAGCTACCTACCTCCCAAAAATCAAGCATTGCATCTACAACGTGAGTAAGTTCTGGATTTAAGACGCTGCAAGTAAAAGTTGGTGGAAAGCTATAAGAATAATTCAATCACAAAAATAGCTTCATAAACATAATGTTGTTTTACACAAATTACCTCTCTAGAGCAATACTTTTAAGCTCATCTATTTCACCCACAGAAGGAACCCAAATCTCTGTAAACCGATTCCGAAGAGCAGGAGAAAGCTCTTTCTTACCATAATCACCACCAGGATTCATTGTAGCTAGGAGGAAGAAATTTGGATGAGCAGTTATGTTTTCAAGATCAGACCCTCCTTTCTCAGCCAACAACTGCAGATGTTGAGCAAAGAGGCCACATAAAGAAAAATATATAAAAACAAAAAGTTAATAGACCTCAACCTGATACAGAAAAATACATGAGCCGCATTCCGAAGTGCAACCAACAAAAAATTTAACCAACCAATTTATAATTAATAATCTAAAATAATAGGCACTTGGTCTTGATAAAGGAAAGATGGAGGAAGTACTTTTCAGAAATGGAAATAGGTCTTCTGCCGTAATCACAAAAATGTTCCGTACTTGAGTGAAAGATGTGTGGACAGTGGACAGGATAGGACATTGTAACTTTCTATTATTCATAATCTGAACTTGGAAATATAAACTCTTCGCATCTTTCAATCTGCCTCTTCTAGGCTTTTACAAAGTGAATCTGAAGAACATCACAGCCTAAAATGTCTTTTTTCTACCAGAAAGGTCATATACACTAGTTACTTTAATTTTTATAATACCTTCTCAATTCAACCAAACATAAAAAGGATTAACCTTCTGTACTAACTGCTGCAGATTTTTTTGATAACGGAACATGAACTTTTACAACAAAAAAAGAGTCAAGACATCCCTAAAAAATCGCAACAGTTGGATTACAATGTATAGTACCAATTTATAGATGCATCTTACATAGAATTGCCCCTAAAAGCATTATGATTATTAAACCACAGGGCAACTTTATATTTAATTATATCCCCGATATCATCAAGAAATTCGCATCTATCTTGAAAGTTGCTATTATTCCTCTCCACCCAGATATGGCATATCAGAATATCACCACTGAAACTACAGTTCGCCCTAATACCATTCCTTTTCAGCTAATGAAACCCCCTACATTACTCAAAAACAAAGACACCACATAATCTGGGATAACCAACCGCATGCCCAATTTAACTCAATTTAGAAGGCACCATATTAGCAAAGGGTTGTTCTTTACTAAATTTTGTTGTGTGACAAAAGAACAAGCAATTATTTCTGCAAAAGTTACCCCTGAGACACTCCGTATTAGAAGCAATGTACTAAAAATAATGAATTGTAGACATTTAATACAAAAAAAAACACTAAATGATCTGGAAATTGAAAAAAATTATCAACAATTCACCAAATATAACCAATAAAGCTTAATGATAGGATGTCAACCCTGTAAAATGAAATTCCCCAGTATGGTCAACGTATTACAAAAATTGATGAGAAATCTTAAGTTAGAATGATTTAATTTTTGTAATTCACCAAATGAGTTGCTTCAAGGAATGATTTCATAATGAATTACTCACCAGTTTCTTATCATGTTCCAAAACACTGTTTAACCTTTCGATAACGCTGTCATCAGCTAGAGAAATCTCGTCCACAAGAAACAGGTCACCATTACGCATTGCTTCAACAAGTGGACCATCTTGCCACTTAAAAAGAGTTTGCCACTTCTCCTGAAGAGGTATCAAATCTTTACAAATTTGTGATATATAGGCAACATCATTTGCACTAAGGTTTGGATGGGACTCAGGATTTGCAATGTATCTCTTCATATACACATGGAGTGATTCAACAGTAGAGGATGCATCATTAATGTCCACTGAAATTTTCTGCAGGAAAGCAAATAAATTAAGAACTAAAGCACCCAGGAAAAATATACCAAACAAGGGAGGCAACGTACAGCATCTCCATGGAAGTGAATAAATGCCTTCGAGTGGGCCAACTTCTCGCAAAGATGTTGAAAATCGGTACTGATTCTCGTTCTCTCGCGCAAAGGGTAGAAACCCTGAGAAATAATTAACCACAAAAATTAATAGTCAGTTCAAACTCATAAGATCTGCCGAAAAGCAAAAGAATGATAAAACATAAAAGAATAAAAAAAATGAGTGATTATAAAGTTAAAAGCAAAGCAACAAACCCCAAGAAAATCAGAAGTTTCTGAATACTGATGGCAATTCAATACGTGTAATTTGGATCCCAGCATGATACTAAGCAACTGACAGACAGTTGTTTTCCCTCCACCAGTTTCTCCAACAAGGAGAACAGGCTCGCGCATCTGATAACACCGCTCAACCAAAAAATACATCCTCCTCAGAGTTTTTGTCCAAATAATTCTGTGAAAGAGATAAATAAGTAGGGCCTTAAATACAGGTAAAAAGAGCTCATGACAGTACTTGAGTAAATACTTACTTCCCAATGTTTCTGGAACATAAATCATATTTATCAGGCTTCAAAGCATCATCACCAGTTGTACCTTCCTGATAAAGTGAGTGAAGAGATAAGCGAAATTGTTTATATTAACATCTTGTGACCATCATTCCATCTAAATGAAAATTTTACCTTGAACCTACTAAAAAAATTGCATCAACGTAAAAAAGCAATAATACCTGTCTGTACAAGTCATCAACACACAACTTGATATGTAACTGTTTCTCTAGAACCTCTTTGACAATTCGCTTCTCAGCGTCTTCACGCAGCCTTTCAGCCAATAAATAATAACCATCATAACCTAAATCTTCATAGGATGTAGCTTCAAATTTTTTGTAACGATCAGCCCATCGGAACAAATCACGAGGAGTTATAAATCCATGTTTCCCTGCAAAAATTTTACTGTTCTGCCTGTGAAATTGCAACTCTTTCATGACATCAACCATTATTTTCGCTCGACTCCCGGAAATACCGCACCTCTTTTCCAGAATTGTGGTCAACTCTTCTTGGGGGATTTCATCGACATGAATCTCCACAAAGCGATTGCGAAATGCTCGAGAGAGCATCTTTCGGCCCGCATAAACAACAGGTGGATTTTGGGTTGCAAACAACATAAAATCTGGATGAGCATGAATTGTTTCTTGTAATTCAGGAACAAAAAGCTCCCTATTATCATCTAGCAATCTGTTCAGTGCTTCGAGTACATCTGACGGAGCTAGGTTCAGTTCATCTAAAACAATCCAATGGCCTTTGCGAA
This sequence comes from Euphrasia confusa, assembly GCA_954870475.1. Lineage (NCBI taxonomy): Eukaryota > Viridiplantae > Streptophyta > Magnoliopsida > Lamiales > Orobanchaceae > Euphrasia > Euphrasia confusa. Next base: position 1,509,906 of record OX940967.1, read on the forward strand.
CAGCTTCCACAAGTGCTCCCTCATAGAAAACGAGTTTTCCACTTGAATCAGTAATGTAAGAACCAAGGTACTCTTGGAGATCAGTATGTTCATGGTTATTGATCCTTACAAATTCATGACCAGTTACAGCAGCAAGATACCTAACAAGACTAGTCTTCCCACTAGAGGTGGGTCCCTGTAACAAGACCGGATATCTTCCAATAAAAATTGAGCGTGCAATGTTCTTAAGATGCTCCTGGACACTATTTGTTAGGACATAGCTATCCATAATAGTATCATTATAATTGGAAGCCCTTTTCACCAAGTACGAATCAAAAGGGAGTGTTGGAGGAACTGCACCTCCCAACAAATACTTGCAGATTAAAGTGTTCATTTTCTTTGCACTTGCGATATCTAATGAATTCATAAAGAACATGCAAAACCCATCATAAAAAGATCTTTCAAATCCAAAACTTTTTTTAGCCTTCTTTAAATATTCCAATGCCCTGTACAGAGATCGTAAACTGTAGTGCGGTCTCTGGTTAGCCCCATCCTGTAGCTTTTCCTCGAAATATTTTGCTTGCTTATAGAAGTCCACTATTTTACGTATTACATCTCTTAACAAAGGATCATCATCTATAAACTGGTCAATAAATAAAACCAAGTCCTCATCATTCAACACATCATCAACAAAGTATTCTGAAAACCTGCTCCTTACAGAAATTGGCAAGTCCCTTTTACCAGCATCTGTAGCAGGGTTCATGCAAGCAAACATGCGAAAGTCGGGATGCCTGTATACATAATCTATATCGCCCCTTTCAGCCAAACATATTGACGCTTTCTCATCTTCAAGGACCCCAATAACTCTCTGCAAGATCTCAGGAGGAGCCAAATTAACTTCATCTAGCAATATCCATTCCCCATTTTTCAGGGCAGTAATAAAAGCCCCTTCAACAAATGAAAATACCATCCCATCGGATCGGCTAACTATTGATTGAGCTCTTTCCAATTTCTTAGAAAAGTTTACCCAAGAATTCTGTAGGCCTCGACTCAATGATCTCTTCCTCTTGTCACCAGAGCTGTATTTTTCTGTTTCAACTACCTTTTGGTAGCATTTCTGAAATGCACTTAATACTTTTCTCCACTTCTTCATAGTCAGATATTTCCTCAAATCGGTAAAGAATTTTTCGTTGCCCTGGACAAATGAATGAAAATAGAGTGAATTTAATAAACGTTAAAAGTGTGTTGCGCAGTAGATGCAAGATATTCTGGAAAATGGTACCTTTAATGTAAAGGTACTTGTGAATAGATTTTCAAACTCCTGATAAAGTGGAACACAAACAAACCGTGCATCCATGGGTTTGTATCCACCCAACAAGTCCGCAGCATCACTTTGCTGGCTCAAATTCTGGGACAGAGATCACAGTTACAATGACCAACTATACTGTGAAGCTGTAAAAAAAACATCAAAGTTGACAAGTTTTAAACATGGAACTTACCAAAACTGTAAGTTTCCGGCCCAGCTTCATGCCAAGCGTTTGTACAAGAGTTGTCTTTCCAGTACCCGTTTCACCGACCAATAGCACAGGTTCATTAAACTTAACAGAGCAGGCAATCCTCTCAAGAGCATGTACCGAAGCACGGATTTGAACAAATCGCTTCCTGTTACGATTGAACTGTGACAGTGGCAATAGTAATAGTAGATGTTAAAACACTGTTCAGAATCAAATAAACCAATATAAAGAGGAAATTTCAAATGCATAGACTCACGGCCATTTCATCATGATCGAAGATAGCGCGACCTACTTTCAACTGAAGTTTTGATTCCTGCACATACTTTCAAAGCTTACAAGACTGTCCAGAGTGGTATGAAGACAAAATGCAAGCATGATTTATGTGCACATATAAAATTGCAAGACCTTAATAATGGGCTTATTAACGGGATACGTCTCGGTCCTCTCGGATAGTGGAACATTCCACAATTTTGTGATCTCTCTCATGATAGCTAAACGATTTCCAGCTGAAGTTGAGAAGGATGCAAAAACATCTATGGCCTGAAATTCAAAATCCCAAACTTAAAATGAAGCACTTCACGAGATCATCGACTTCTGTGAGATTGCAGAAAACTATTATGTATATCTAACCTCTTTACAGATATTTTCGCGTGCAGAATCAGAGAGAGTATCTTGTCCAAATCTCGCAACTCGTTTGCACAACTTGAGAATATCTCTATCAGTATAGATAAATGACTTAGTTAGTGCTTGTTGCAAGAACATATCAGAAGTTATTATGTGTCAAATATTACTACCTCAGATTGAATCTGTCCTGATAGCTCGAAGAAGCTGCAAGCCCCAATTGAGATCTTGTTAGTTGGTTTGCCCTGTCAAAGGTTTCTGCAAAAAATAAAGAGAACAATTCATGTATCATGAACAGTTCCTGTTTAAAGAAGCTTAAGATATGCAACGAACAGAAAAAAAACAGCAAACCTATGAGATTGTGGGCAAGATGATTCAATCCTGGATACCACTCCAGTAAAATATGTAGCAAATCCTGGTTACTGGGAGGGCGAATCATTACCTTCCTCCATACAGCACTGAGAGTGTTCCTACCTATAACAAGAATGACAGAAAGACAATTTGTATCATCTCTCTCACATAACAGTTCACATTACCATGTATTCTGTTTTGCACCTTGGATGAATAAAACTACAATTCTCTCAAAGATAATTATTTGAGAAGCTTTGAGGTGATGGATTAATTAAAAATCAAAAGTACGGTTTTTCATGATTAATCTGCTTACTTAGCACTCACTATCCAGTGATAAAAGAGGAATAAGAAGAATTTATTTGTTAGTCATATGTCATTGCTAACTACAGAAAGAACATATATAAAATAGCATAACAAATGCTTCACAGAGAACTGAAAGACTAATAAAGGCACAGTCGCAGAGAAAATAATGTGGCGTAAAACAATAAGGATAAAGCAACACACACACACACACACACATATATATATATATATAATCAAGCTACAATAGGAAGGGGAAAAAATCCAAACCTTCGCTAAAACGAGATGTGTCTGTATTCAAGCTTGTCACGGTAGAAAATAGCCGAAAATTCTCATTCACTTTAACTGCCTGCATAAATTAAATCATAAATAATAATCATGTGGTAACAAGCTTCAACAATGCACTATTTACAACACGCACATCAGTTCTGAAGGATAGAAAGTGTGTACCTCCCCATGGCCAGTTGAGAATGTAAAAGCACCCTCCAACAAAGGCAAAATAATCGATACAATGTCTGGTGGTGCTTTATTGACGTCCTCTAAGACAACCCAAAAACCATTCAGAACAGCCTGTCAAATTTGATTTCACAGAAGTAACAACATTAATGCATGGGGCAACAAAATCTGAAGTTTTTCATATTTTCATTTGCTTCAAACCTGGGTAAGGGAACCAGGTTGCCATCTGAATTCACCAGGTTTCTCGGCACAAACATAACTCCCAAGGAGTGTTTTCCCATCAATCTGATCATCCATGTGAATAGACAGAACTATTTTGCATGCAAGGAGATGTTATAATAAGAAAAGGTTCACCCAAGAAAGCTAGAAAAGGAGTGTAGCTTTAATAGAATGGGGAATAGGGGATGCATCACAACAGAATATTCCTACTTAGGAGTTAACATATTTGTGCACATGTTTGTAAACCACAAATCATTTTATGAAGAAACATATATTTTAAATAACAACATAGGGACAAAAAGTCCCTACAACTGATTATTAACTTGAATTACATTGCATATTTCTAATTTCTAGCTAAATCCAAAACAGAATTGCCCCTAATAAAAGCATTCGGAAAGACCAGAAGCACATACCTCTACTCCCAAAAGCATGGGCCAATTTGTTAATAAGCGCAGTTTTCCCGCAACCAGCAGGGCCATATAAAACCACAGGCCACCTCTGATTCATGGCTAAGGAGACCATCTCAAAACTTTTTTTCATAGCAGAAGTCAATATAAATGGAGTATCAGTGTTCCTACAGGAAAGGAAAAGAAGAAGGTCAATAATTTGAATATAATAGTATGATTGAGAGGTTGACATAAAATTTGAACATTTTTTCCTAGCAACAAACAAACACAACAGAACACAAAAAGAATACCATGTGTAACAAACTAGTCCCAAATCTAACTCTAGATATACTTGAGTTTCTAAAACTCACATATCCCAAAGTTATGCAGGAAACCCTCAAAATGCAGGAGCAAGAAATGCATAATAATTCACTTCTTTCTTTGTATTGGTAACTATATGTTGGTCACATCCCCTGGGTTCACAATGGTTTGAAAGGCTCGGATAAAAAATAAAATATATATTACTATGGTTGATTGTTTGGGGAGAAGTGCCCAACTGAGATTATATATATATATATATATATATATATATATATATATATATATATATATAATTAAAAAATACCCTAATTGCTCTCTCCTTCCACGGTCTGTTTTATGCAGAAACTCCTCAGAGGAACTAAATCAACTACTCATGTCCTTTTGCTCGGGAATTGTGGTACAGGTAATTCATTGGGTTATCCAGATTCGATTGTGGACTTGATGCGGAGTAATGTTGAGGTTTCACAATGGTGTTATAATACACTTGGATTGAAAGAAATTGGAGAATTTTTTATGATAGATGTGAATCAATTGATGAGATATGAGATATAATTAAATATAAAATGGTTATGTGGTCTATTAGTCATAATGATGTAAGGGTTTTTCTATCTATGATGAATCTAGAAATTGATGATAGGCAATGTCATCCAACTTTATAATCAGTGTAGAATAAACTTCTCTAGAGCCAGGCCAGAAGAGAAACTAAATAAACAGAAACACTTTGTGAAATTATTATATTTTCAAATAAACAAATCTTACCCTGAAACCGGCCCGGTCTTATTATCCATTGATGAGATCACCAAAGAACTAAGCTGGAAGCCATTGTCTTTTCTTTCAACCATTGTATCGGTTTCTTCTGCAGAAGACTCCAGATACCAACCACCTTTCTCCAAAGATACATCCATACAAAATTCTTGCCACCTGCAAAAATTAAATCGGTAAACAGAAATACTGACAAACACAAGCAATACTGACAAATACTTTGACCAGTGTTTTCCCATGTTAAAGTTTTGAAATTCTATAATCACTTCTTTCTGAATTTTAAATGCAAAATACACAATAATTAGAGTCATTAATGTAGAGAGGAAAATCATACAAAATTGTTTACATGAATTTTCAATTTACATTACTAGAAGATTAGAATAAACATAAAAAGTCTATATATGAACTGTGACATTGTGAAAAAAATAATCCCTGGAACACTGCCTGATCCTCAATAAAAATAAACTCCTCTTTTAGCCCTCATAAGTCATGGAAAAAAAAAGCACATAATAAAAGCTAAGCTTACCGCAGGAAACTCTGAAAAGCTTCTTCTGAGTCGAGATAAAGGTTTGCAGATGCTTTAAAACTTAACTTCATAACAACTGATAAAATACCCATGATGCACCATCTCAGATCAACTATCATATTCCTAACAGGGTCATTTGTCATGGTAGGAACTATGGACTGCTGTACAAGGTCAAAAATACAGGACCAATCCCACAATGTAGTGAAAACTTCCGGCTCCAAAATGAGAAAACGATAAGATGACCGGAAAACATTTAACAAATGTTGTGGTCCCTGTAAAATAAAAGAAGTGTTATAATAAATTTACACCTGATCAGTCATCAGTGAATGAGTCAAGAATTAAACATCAGATATGCGCAATGAGTCACCTAAACATTAATAACAAAGACCATCAAGAAAATAATAGATATATAAGTGATTTTCCTACCGGCGTGGAATTCAAGAATTAAAATTTAGTGCATGAGAGTAGTTCTGCGCACATAGACAAACAAAAAATGTGCCTAAAATTCATCTATGTTACCGAAATTGGACAAATGATGACTGCAACACATTGACTTCTCAACAGAATACAGGTCATCGCAAAACTTAAGGACAAAATAATAACATTGTAAGTTACCACAGCTAACGCCTTGGAAACCGATTGACAGTGCATGATCCTTTCAAATGGAGCAGGAGCGACTTTAAAATAATTTAAAATAGACCTGCATCAGAGAAAGTTGAGATGTTATAGTTTATGCCAATGTGGATTTGGAAACTGCAAGTGGAAGATGAGTAATCAGCACCATAGAAAATAGATTTGAACAACCAACAACCTCTCGAATATCATCAAGCTCTCACCATAATTTAGTGTCTTATGCTTATGTCAGATATTAACTATATTCCTCTTAATAGACAGTATATGATGAAGTTCCAGTAAACAGAATGAAATTCAAATGATTTTCTTACCTCAACAGTACAGGGATCAAATCAAGGGCCCGGCAAAAGGCAAGGCAAGCAAGCTCGTGGAGACGCATTCCCTTCCCCCTCTCGACATATACATCAATAAAGTGAACTATTTCGTCACTATATAAACTTCCATCTTCACTGAGAAAACCATCTTCGTCGAATTCTTCCATAGAGTTATCATCGTCCGACCTCAAATCCGGCACCAAGTGAAGCAGCCCCACCGTCCTCTCCACAATCTTCTGAGCTATCGGCCTAAAACATCCGAGCAATGGGATTGTGTAATTCGGGTGCAAGACTAATTCCCCCAACGCACGCACAACCTCTTCTTCTGTGATTTTATCCCCCTGCAAACAACCCATATAAAAAATGTAGGTGAGCTCGCATCCCAATGTCACAAACACCATCAAAAAAACTTCTCTTTTTACCTTCTTTAGCAAAATATCGAAACAGGGAATCGATTTCAGGTTCGGACACCGGTTTAGAAACCTCCCCAGCTCCTTTTCCAGAGAGAAACTCCCGTCCAACGTCATCTCAGAACTTCAATGGAGTTACTGCAGATAAAAAACAAAAAGGAAATTTAAAAAAAAAAACTGGGAAATATAATTAAAATTACTCTCTCTTTGGTCTGTTCCTATCGTTCTTAGGGCGACCAAAATATTATATTTCCGTTTCAGAAGCTCTTAAAATCCTCTCTCTCCCAAATTCCCTTGCTTGAGAATGTTTGGGGTTTAAGAATGAGAAATTAAGGTTTTAGCAGCAGGTTTTAAATAAAAGGCAGCAGCTTTTATATGAAAGTGAAAGGGTCATAAGGCGGCGGAGCGGCCCGTTTAGCTTCAGTAGTTACGGGTCAATATGACGGTCTGATATCGGGTTGTCGGGGGCAAAAGAGGAATTGTACTCTTTTTTCGTTTTCTAATAGTAAAACAATTATATCAAGGCATAAAAAGTAAAATTATTTTTTTCATTTTACCCTACCCCATACAATTTTACATTGGGTAATTTTATTTGCACCCCACAAAACTCTAAGTACACCATCTTATTTTTATTTACAATTATACCATTTGGTTAAAAGTCTACAATAACCTCATTTAACTTAAAATAAATATTTACTATCTAATACACCAAATTAATTTATTCATCCTCTCCCACCGTCCTTAAATTTTCAACTCTGTGTTTTTTGTTTCCAACCATGGAACAAACACCCTTCGAGGGAGATATATGATGATTAGTTCTCTGGTTGAAGACGTTATAGTTACAGTTTGTTCTCTATGACCAGAAAATTGCTTTACATTAATTTAGATGTGCTGAGAATCTACACCATAACCCATGAATAGTCAAGAACGGTAGAGAAATGAAACCAAATGCTGACATCAATCATTTCATCTAATATAGTTTATTGCTTCAAATACAAAAGTTATATACACAAGTACTCTCACACGTCCACTCCTAAATGAATGTGGTATGTGGAGCTGGTAGTCATATTCTGATGATTATATCATTATATGAGCAACAGAGAGCAGAACTCACTTACTGAGGTTGAGTTTATCATTCGGCATTCAGCATGAAGTAGTTGTTAGTATCGCTCTGCACGGACAAATTTTGCCTCTGGTGAAAAGTTCGCGCCCATACTTTCAATGGGGTGCCTATAAGGTGTTCGACAATTTTACCCAATATAAATTGTATATGCTATTAGCTTTGCTTCGAGTAGCTTTTTTTTCTTCTAAAGGTGTTATACGTCTATCCTAATTTTTTATAAGGGTATTATAGGTATATTAAAGTGGTGTATTTAGTAAATGTAATAAAATAAATATAATATTAAAAGGTGTGTTTAGTAGTTTGGTGTACTTATAAGTTTTTGGGGTGTAAATAAAATCACTCTTTTACATTTTTAATATTTAAACATTTTATTTTATTTTCTCATTTTTTTCTTCTTCTTTTTTTCTTATTACTATTGGAGTACACATACGATTCTACATCATACCCCATACAATTCTACATTTTTAGTATTTAAACATTTTCTTTTTCTTTTCTTTTTTTTTCTAATTCCTATTGGAGTTACACATACAATTCTACATTTTTAATATTTAAACATTTTATTCTTTTTCTCTTTTTTTTTTTAATTCTTATTGGAGTTACATAAAGTTTGATTACTTGCAAAAAAAGTTTGTTTCATTCG